>CM041532.1:4986383-5434383 GCA_023238725.1 Scortum barcoo
TACATAGCCCCAAACTTCATGAATCTTTACATTGTGTAACTACAGATTATGGAGGGATATTAATCTGAAAATCCCTGTAAAATTACACACAGGTCATTGAAAGGTTGCGTTATATCCTTAACTGATCATCATAAATCTCTGTAGTAATGATGGCATGAAGATGTTAGAGCATGTCGTCAGAAAGAACCGAGGATCTTTTCTTGCTTTTCCTATATAATTTAATATACATGAATTTAAACTTCGTCACAGACACTGTAAAGGTCGTTTAGATAAATAAGAAATGTGATCTTCTTTGGTTTCGCCATGTTAGATACAAAACTACATCTGTTGATAATCAGAACATTTCAATTATTTGTTCATTTTAGATGAAGGAGGATGAAACAGCCGGATGAACTTGTTTGTGTGCTAATGTTAGCTACCGACCCCCCACCTAGCGCCCTCTTTGTAGTGTGTTTTTGTGGTCATTTTATTGAACGTGCTGTTCAGCAACATGTACCATGTGATCATAATATGATAAACATAGTGCTGGAAAATCTGATAACGAAGGACTTTTTTAGACACTTTGTTGAAATTATCTTTTTTTTAACCGCAGATGAAGAGGAAGTTGGATCACGGTCCAGACGGCCGGCCGTTCCATTCAGGAAAGAAGCACTGTAAAGGCAACGGGTACCTCAGGTAACGCGCTTCACCTGCAGGGACGTTTGGTCGCCATCGCGATCATTACGTTTGAATGGTGACATCATCGTCTGTCTCTTTCTCCACAGTCCCTCCAGTCTGGTTCAGGCCACGCCCACCACGTTCGGCGACCTGCGGCTGGCCAATGGGCATTCGGCTCAGCGGCGGCGCGTCACCTCAGGCCCGCCCCCCTCCGGCCTGCAAGACTGGCTCCATACATTTCAGGTCAGCACACACACACACACACTTCTTCATTTCACTCAACAGTTCAAGTTAAACCCCGCCCCACTGAACAGCCATCGTCCAATCATAGCTTAGCAACCGTAACTAGGCACAGCAGCCTGCTGATTCTCCACCCACTGAAACATTAGGAAGTTATTTTCTTCACAAACAAAAACACAGACAAAACACTAGAACAGATTAATTGAATCCTGATTATAACCCTAACCCTAACCCTATATAAGTATATGAAATTAGAATAAGAACACTAATAGAAACGATAAGACCTATTCAGCTAAATATGACAAGTTCTTCTTCTGTAAAAGTCCATTTATGTTTTTCCAAAGCAGCACAACATAACTTTGTGAAGAGTTATGTTGTGCTGCTTTGGAAAACATAAATGGACAGCTTTAGTAGCTAAATGAATGAATTTCTATGGTAAATCTGCCGTCGTCATCAGTGAAAACTGAAGCGTGCGACGTGCAGGAGAGGAAGTTCAACATGCATAGCAAGAGTAACTAAGAGAGGGCCGGGTTAAACGAAAGGTCAAAGTGAAGACGAGTTGATGAGCTGCCAATCATCGCAAAATTTATGACATTTACTTGACAGTTACTGGCAACACTTGGTGAGCTGCACCCAGTCAACGCAATACACACACACACACACACACACACACACACACACACACACACAAAAGTACATGCAGTTCTTGATGTGCTGCATTTCGGTAATTTCGATGTGTGTGTGTGATTATCTTCCGCTTCCTGCACGTAAACAGAGCGTTAGAGGAGCGCTGCCTCCGAGCTGTTCTTATGTAACTCATAAAACACACACACACACACACACACAGACACACACACACACACACAAACATTAGAAAGGAAAACATGGCTCCCTCTTTTCTATCTTGGGGAAGAAGTTAAAGCGATTAAAGAAAGGCAGGAACAACTTTGACTTTGAACACACACAAACACACACACACACACAAAGTCAAAACCACAAACAGAAATACACACACACACACACACACACAAACCATAGAACAGAAATACACACACACACACACAGACACACTTTAAGTAAACAGAAAAATAAATGCTAAAATATCTCCTCCTGGTCCCGCCCCCTTCCCTTCCTGCAGGCGTGGAGCGGTCCTGAGAGGCTGTTGGCTCTGGACGAGTTGATTGACAGGTGTGAGACCAGCCAGGTGAAGCACATGATGCAGGTGATCGAGCCCCAGTTCCAGAGAGACTTCATATCCCTGCTGCCCAAAGAGGTGCCGTCACCTGTTCGCTCATCTGTCAGACAGGAAGTCGGAGCATGTGCACGGTGGGAGCAGTGTTTTAAATGTGTGTGTATGTGTGTTTGCAGCTGGCCCTCTACGTGTTGACCTTCCTGCCTCCCAGAGACCTGCTGCAGGCCGCCCAGACCTGCAGGTACTGGAGGATCCTGGCCGAGGACAACCTGCTGTGGAGGGAGAAGTGCCGCGAGGAAGGTAAACGACAAACACACCGAGAACACAGTCTGAGGGTTTTATTTTATCTCATGTACGTATTTATAGATTTATTGGGGCTTAGTTAATAACCTCCAGAGCTTGAGTGGGTGCTGGAAATTATTGAAAAGTGCTTGAAAAGTCTCGAACACCTGATTTTGATCATATAATAAATCGTCATTGAGTAGATTGGTTTTTAGATGAAGAAATACAAAATAATAGAAGTCGAAGAGATTGATTGACTGATTCGAGCAGCATAAGAACCTTGTATCATGTCTTTTCATTAATTTAGATTTTCCTTCTTATCTTCTTGCGTCTTGTTCCTGCAAAGGATCCTTAATTGTGGTTAAAATTATACACAAACATAACAGTTGTTGATCAGAATCATTCAGCTGTCATGATGTGAACATCGTTCGGTCAGTCTGGTGTCTTTCTTGGTTCGTTTTATTGTGGTAGTGTCTGCTCTGACTTCCTGTCTGTGCCTCTCTGTGACGTACATGTTTGCCGGACACAAACAGCTGAAGCTACACTCGCTGTGTGACATGAACAAAATGTCATCTTCCTATATCTGCTGATAAATATCCAGATAATGACACAGGTGTTTGTTTCTCCTGTTTGAAATCATCCGGCTTTCTGTCTCCTTCATGTCCTCCATGTTTGTCCTCCATGTTTGTTTGTGTTGCATTCATAAAAAACTTTACCGACTGCGTCCGTGTGGTGCTGAAACATTTTCCAAATTAAGAAAGATGTTGATGCACGAACAAAGTAAACGATTTTCTGTCATCACACGATAGCATCACACAGGCCTGATAACTGCTATCTCAGGACATTATTTCCCTCACTTATTTTATATATGTTTATGGTTTAATTACATAAAAATAGTGTTTTTTTTAGTCTCCTTTTCTTAAAATGTGACACATAAATTAAAACTCTCAGAAATACAAACCTGTCAGTGTAGAGGAGGTCTGTGAAAGAATGTTTAAGTATAGTATAATTCATGTATAAGAAGTGCAACAGGGCACCTCATTGATGTGTTTTTAATAGTTTGTTGGACAACAATGGAGCTCTGTGGCTCAGAGGAAGAAGATATCCAGGCTTTGGAAACACAGAAAGACCTCTCAGTAACCATCAATGAATTGTTTGATGCTGTTTTTTATGGGATTTCTTCTCTGTATGTGTCAGCAGATGTTGCCTTTAATAGTGGAAGCATATATATAATAATATAGCATTCATGGTCTGTTAGAGCGTTTCAGTACATTTTCATGAATCTTCTCCCGAAACCTTGAAAATGAGAAAAACAAAGCACACTGTTGTACTTCCTGTCGTGCAGGTGTGCTCTCGCGGGGGAAATATGAAAAACAGAGTACAAATAGAGGCAGGAGCTCACTGGATGTATAGTGCTTTCTAACCTGAGTGTAACATGCAAATACAGCCACACACACACTCAGTCACTCCTCCTTCATTCAGCGCAATGCAGAGGCTGTGTGTGTGTGTGTGTGTGTGTGTGTGTGTGTGTGTGTGTGTGTGTGTTTCTCTGGGCGCTCTGCCAGGCAGCCGAGGTTCACTGCCAGCACTCAGCAGCCATACCAATGAGCGTACCTCGTGTTAGCGCCACGCCGCAGCCATACTAATGAAGCCGGCGCTAACTGCAGCCCACCAGCTTCATAAATAAGGCTAATTTGTATTTGCGCTACGCTCCTGTCATACCAGTGGGAACGGTGTCGGCATTAGCTAGCACTCGGTGAGAATATGAATGCAGCTAACCTGCATTTGCAGAGTGCCGGATACATGCTAATGAAACGAGCGCTGGTGTTAGTTTACTGCAGACTCATCAGTAAAGCCACAGTTCAACACAGTAAATGTTTAAGAAGGCTTAGTGAGCTTTATATTATGGTGATAAAACTGTTCTCAAAGTACTGTCATATAAAGTGTTCCCAAGGCTCTATGTTCCCATGTTCCTAACATCCTATGTTCCCACATTCCTACGTTCCCAGGGTTCTATGTTCCCAAGGTCCTAAGTTCCCACTGTCATGTGTTGCCAAAGTCCTATGTTTCTAAGACCATGTTCTCAAGGTCTTTTACTCCCAGTGTCCTATGTTCTGCATTCCCAAGGTCCTAAGTTCTCACTGTCAGATGTTCCCAAGGGCATACGTTCCCACTATCATGTGTTCCTGAGGTCCTATGTTCCCAAGGGCCAATGTTCCCAAGGTCCTATCTTCTCAAGGTCTTTTGTTCCCAGTGTCCTTTGTTCCCACAGTCGCATTTTCCCAGAGTCCTATTTTCCCAAGATGATATGTTCCGAGGGTTCTCTGTTTATGGTTTACGTTCTCAAGCTCTGATGATTATTTTCTTTATTAATTACCTGATTATTTTTTCTGTTACTTGTTTGTTGCATAAAATATCAGCAAACTGTGAAAAATGCCCAAAGCTGATGTTGATATTTTATTTTGTCTGACCAATAAGATAACAGGCAGGTTTCAGAGGCTTTAATGAGTTCTGATTTGTTTTAACGATCAATAAATTGATCCTCTCTCCAGGTGTATCAGAGTGTTCGTCGTCGCGTCGCAGGAAGAGTGTGCGGCCGGGCGCGGCGGTGGTCAGTCCGTGGAAATCCGCCTACATCAGACAACATCGTATCGAGAACAACTGGAGGAAGGGCGACACGCGAGAACCGATGGTACGTCGTCGCACTGATCCATCAGACGGCCGCTGTTCGACATGCTAATGAGGGCCGAGTGTCGTTAAGTGACTCCTTTTCTCTCCCCAGGTGTTAAAAGGTCACGACGATCATGTGATCACGTGCCTCCAGTTCAGCGGCGACCTGATTGTCAGCGGCTCCGATGACAACACGCTCAAAGTGTGGTCGGCCATCACCGGGAAGGTAGGACGTTTGTGTTGGTGTGTCAGCGGAGACAGACGTATTGATTATGGAGATCAGGTTTCAGCTGCCTCAGCTAAAAGCACGTCGGTGTATATACGAGTGAGCAAAGCAGAGAAGCAAACAGTGTAGGAGTTTAGTTTACTGCAAATACTATTTCACCATACAGTGCTTTTATTTTGGAGTTTGTAGAATTAAATTGGCTCTGTGATTTCTAGAAGCTTTTATTTTGCTTTGCTCACAGTTATATTTGCTATCAGCCGTATTTTTACAACCACTTTACCTGATTTGTAGTGTTACATGGTTATATTTACATTTACATAAGGCTTTTACTATCAGTACGAGCAGTACTTTTATTTTGCGTTTTGAATTTAATGCTGTTCTTTGTCTGAATATGACAGTAAATGGAATATCTTTGGATGGAGACCTCATTAGACTGTGGGAGATTATAACAGACATATTACACCATTTTCTGACATTTTAAATGACTTATTTAATCAAGAATATGATCTTCAGATGAATCGATAATGAAAATAATTGCTCCTTGTAGCCGCGGTATGAAATGATGGATGCATTTAAAGTCTTCATGCGTTAGAATACAATAAAACAGAAAAGCTCGTATGTAGGTCAGTGTGACCTAAAAGGACACTGTGAAGCTTCTGAGGCTGAATAGAAAAGACAGCGGCAGTAGAATAAAGTGGATTAGTAACAGGCGGACCAGTTGTGTTAGTCAGGGTGTGTCGTTCTCTAAACACACACTGCCCGAGGCGGCTCTGTGCGAATCCACAACCTACATGTGTGTTAAAGGTGAGGAGACGCTGTTTGTCAGAGACTCTCTCTCCCTCAGTGTATGTGTTTTAGCAGTCGCTCGCCCTTCCTGTCTTTACTCTCATCCTGCACTAGTGTTTCCATTTTCTGCAGCTTTATATTTCCTCCACACTTCAGAGGTAAACATTGAGCTTTAACTGCACTACGTTTATCAGCAGGTGTGTTTGTGATAAACTGAAGGATGAAGTCTTCCTTTATGTGTTGAGAAAATTCTCCTCCTTCTTCAGATAAATAAACTATTTAAAGCCTCCTTGGATCAGCTGCATCGTCACAAAGCTGAAAACAGGCTTGTTTTTCTGACTTTTTACAGATACGTGGTTCTCACAGGACAAACGTGATGATCTTATAGACCATGATGCATTGCTGCAGATGAAACTAGCCAACAGTATATGAAGTCAAAGTAAAATGCAGCAGGAATATTAATCCAGAAACATCAGAGAGAGCAGGAACACACTGACAAACTCTGATAATACTTTATTTATTTGACTTTGCTTGTACTTTTACTTGTGGTGGAGTATTTTCACAGTGCGGTTTGAGTACTGAATACTTCATACCTCAGTTGGTTTCGGTGAAACATTCTTTCAGCAGACACACCTGCTCGCTCTCCTCCGTCTCGACCTGCCCTTCAGTGTGTGTTAGTGTGTGTTAGCCTCCCTGCAGTTAAAAAAAACCACACACACCCTCATGTGTAGCCTGAGGGGATGAAGAGGTGTGTGTTTCCGCCCGTCTCGCTTAAAAAATTTCAGACCGTTGAATTTGATTTGGTGATGACAGTCGGACTCTTATCTGTTGATGATGATGATCGCTGCGAGTTTCAGCGAGTCGCAGCATTTTTTTTTTAATCGTCTCAACAGTTGCCAAGGCAAAGTTTAACCTCTGTTTCCGCGGTAACCACCTGTACAACACATTCAAGGTGAAACTGCATTTTCTTCCCTCTGTGTGTCCTTCAAGGGCAGCTGTGAAAAGTGGAACAAATATTGACACACTTTTTATATGCACACATTTCAGCGCACACACACTTAAAACACACACACACTTTGTAGTTAATGGGATTTGTGTAATTATTCTCAGTAAATGGGTGTTTTAACGTGACATTGCTGATTATTATTACACACAGAAATGAGTGAAACACACGAGTGAACCGTGATGAATTTATCATTTTTAAAACAGTTTTTTGTAAAGTTAATCCTGTTTTAACAAAGTCACTGACTTTTTATTAAAGTTTTCTTTCAGGAAAAAAATAATTTAATTATTTTGCACAGGTTTGATAATATTAAAGTTACTCTTTTCTCTCTCTAGATTTAATCACATATTTTTCTTGAAAAATATTTACATATTTACACATCCTGTCTCTTATAAATTAAAAGCTGAACTCTGCGTCGTAAAGCTGTTGAGTTTAATACTTTCAGGTGTTGAACAGCTGCAGCTGTGTTTGCTCTCGTACCTTGAGGAGCTCGCGGCAGCTCACTTTAACACTGTTGACATTAGATTAACGAGATTCAGGAGCTTTACTGTGTCTGAGAAGAAGAACAAGTTTCAACTCCAGTCAGACACCAAGTCATTCACATAAATAAACACAGATTAGTCAAAGAAAGGAAGTACACACTGACAACATAAAAGTAAAAGTACATAAATGATGGAGAAATACTGTAATAAACATAATGCTGTAGTAGACATTAGAGTCATCTTGCTGACTTAATGACTCTTTTGAGCTGTTACAGTATGTTTTATTGTTCTTCTACAAATGATGAAAACAAATTCTCACTTTAAATAAACTCAAATTATTTAAGTAATCTGATTGTTGATGCTTTCAAACTGTAAAATGAGTTAAAATATGAACATACTGTTTAATGTAGAAGTGTTTAATTTGATTAAGCCTGGATAAGAAGGCAAGAACTGTTATTATTATTATTATTGTTCTGTATTTATTCTGATTGATTTAATTTGTTTTGATTGTTAAAGGTGTTTCAGTTATTTCTCCATTGTCTGACTCTGTTGTTTGGACTCGCTCGCGCTCTGGTCCAGCTTCTTTGAGTTAACGGTGTCTTAATAATGATTGAATTGTTTTTAAAATGGCGGTGCGGTGATGTAGTGTCGAGGGTTCATAAGACGGGCAGAGAAGAAAAAAATAAAAATAAATAGAAGCAGCATGAATCTCCAAACACAGTGAATCCTACATTTCCCATAATGCAACAAGGCAGCATCTTTAAACGCTCTCTAGACTTTAAGAATGTTAAAAAACATCATCTCGTGCCTGATGACATCACTGTGACATCATCAGTAGATGCCCATGTTGACCTTCGTGTGTGTATAAATGGCAAACTGTCCCTTTAAAGTGTTCGTGTTCGTTAAAACCCTTCGTCTCTCCTCTCTCTCTCTCAGTGTCTGCGGACGTTGGTGACGGGTCACACCGGCGGCGTGGTGCAGTGCAGATCAGATGGCGGTCATCGCCACGGTGATCAGCGGCTCCACCGACCGGACGCTGCGTGCGTGTGTGGGACGCCGAGATGTGAGCGGCGAGTGTGTCCACACGCTGTACGGACACACGTCCACTGTGCGCTGCATGCATCTCCACGGCAACCGGTAACACACGCACTCACGCACACACTCTTTAGGAACACCTTACATTTTGCTGCATTCATCTCCATGACAACCAGAAAGACACACACACACGCACACAGTTAAAGCCTACACTTCTACACACACTCTCACAAAGATTTACACACTCGTATACTTTGATGACACACATGCCCGCTGCCTGCTGCTCGTCTCCATGGTAACCGGCACCACATTAATATAGTGTATTCACTGTACACACAAACACACACACAAAAAGCACACACATTATAAATTCATAGTAACACTCTGAATACACACTACACATAAACACAAAAAGACAAACACACGAGCAGCAACAGACACACAAACACATTAGAACAAGGCGCACACTCTTAAATACACAACACACACACCTTACTATATAGACAGGAGAAACACAATCAATACACACACACACCTACACACTATAAATTCATGCTGACACTATAAATACACACATGCTTTTGACACACACGTGTACAGAAGGACATACAAGTACACACACACACCTACACACTAATAAATGCACATACATAATACATTAATTCTAACACTATAAATACAAACTACACAAACTAAGTAATAAATACACACACACTACACACACACTGTACATGCTGAATGCATGTACACACATACAAACACACTAACACTAAAAACACACACTGATACACACAATCATTCTGAAAGTGGGTCACGCAGCATGAACACACACACACACACACACACACACACACACACACACACACACATTTCACACACACACACACACACACACACACACACACACACACACCCTCACACAACACACACACACACACACACACACACACACACCAACTCGAGCTGGCCTGATTGGCTGACTGCAGTGATGTCATCTCTGTCTCAGGGTGGTGTCGGGCTCTCGGGACACGACGTTGCGTGTTTGGGACGTGTCGACGGGTCGCTGCGTTGAACACGTGCTGACCGGTCACGTGGCGGCGGTATGCGCTGCGTCCAGTACGACACGGCCGCCGCGTGGTGTCGGGCGGTACTACGACTACATGGTGAAGGTGTGGGACCCCGAGACGGAGGCGTGTCTGCACACACTGCAGGGACACACCAACAGAGTGTACTGCTGCTGCAGGTACACACACACACACACACACACACACACACAGTTCATGTTCATGTTCTGCTGCCAAAATCGCCCAGGTGCTGGAAATCCTTGAAAGTGCTTGAATTTTACAGTGGTATATTCAGGGTTTGAAAAGTTCTTGAAATTGTAACTGTGTGAATCTAAAAATCTCAGTTTTACTGAATAATTTGCTTTTTAGTTAGAAAAATGATAAAAGAGCCTGATTGTTTCGTTACCACGCCGCTGGAAGGGGCTGGAAAAGTGCTTTAATTTGACTTTGGAAAAAAGGTGCAGCTTTCCTGGAACTTCTTATAGACCTGGATCCACCTGAATCTTTGTTCAGTTCTCAAATTTGTTCTGATGATTCAGAAATAATCTAGTTATTATAAAGTTATTTTAATCATCATCTGCTCCATTCATTCATAATGCAATGTGTAGGAAAAATGTAGAAAAGAAAAAAATCACACTGGTAAAAAAGTTAGAAACATAAAAATAACAAATATAATAAAATGTAATGCTGTGGTGAGAAGGTGGACAGTGACGGTAAAACAAATAAACTTTAATGTAGACAGGTGAGAACAGGAAGTGACAAACTGATGGTTGAACTGGTAAAAGCTCTGAGGGCGGATCAAGAAGGAAGGAAGGAAGGAAGGAAGGAAGGAAAGGGAGCAAGGAGAACAAAAATAAAAGAAAAAGCAGGTGTTAAAACTGTATTTTCTGCACAATGAGTAGTTTAACTTGGTACTTTTTGTACCAAGTAAATTTTGCCTTCAGGGTCTCTGAAGAGTTGAGTTGCATCATGGGTAATGTAGGCTCCAGGAAAAAGATGATATCTCAGATTCTTCTTTTATACTTAAAAAAATTGTGAATCTCATTAGAGTGAGAGATCTTCATCGTTGAGATTTCTTCAGATTTTTTTTCCCCTCTTTTAATAGTTTTCAGAGGACGTTACGACCTCTTTAATTATCTGAATCAAAGTTTGAAGGACCCTTTAAGAAGTGTAAACTTCACTGAAGTAGCTTTGTGTAATTGGACAGAGTAAATAACACTCAGTTGACTTGGTGAAAGTAGCAGCAGGAAGATGAACGTTTCTTTGATTAATGTGAGCGGCAGCTTTTTAAAAATGATGCCGAGCTGTCGGATTTGTCACTTGATTGATTGGAACAAAACAAAAACAGAAATCAGCTGTCATGTCACGGTCTGAGTTAATGAAGTGAAACGAGCTGATGATTCAGTGTTTCCATGTGTCTGAACGTCCTGTCAAATCAAACTACAGCAGGAAATGCATCAAATTAAGAGCGTGAGCCTTTTCCCAGGACATTTTTTATTCAACACATTATAAATTACACCAGCTGACAAAAAACAGTTAAATAAATGAAGAACGTGTTTGTGTTTTGAGACAAAAAAGTCGTTCTGTGTTTTACATTCGTTTGATCTTCTGTCGCTGCAGTTTGACGGCGTGTTTGTGGTGAGCGGCTCGTTGGACACTTCGATCAGAGTCTGGGACGCAGAGACAGGTAAAGACGCCGATCACCATTCAGTCATCAATACATTTGATTTGAACACATTAGATGTGTAAATATTCACACACACACACATTGGTGTGCAGTTTATCAGGTTTACTCAGCTGTTAAAAGTCTCATCCAGCAGCAGCGCAGTAAAAAACCTGAAGGTCAACGTGTTCGTTTACGAGACGTGTTGATTAAACTTTGTCTTTGTAAAGATTTAATTTGTGGTAAGACATTTCCAAGATTGTGTTCACCCATTTATATTAATGATAGAACAGAAACACCTCTTTAAAACTGCAACAACACTCGCTGACAGTTTATTCGGTACAAACTATAAATCACTTACTGAAGGATTACTTGAGGGATGTACCAAAGATTATACACATAGAAAAGTATTAGTACAAAGGAGTCTGGATTATTTAATTATGTGAGAAATTCTTTTTTATTAAGAATTTATATTTCAAAAATAAATGACATTCTCATTAAATATTAGATTTTTTTTGGCTCAGTATGTTACGTGAAATGATTTCATGTCTTAATTGGGTAAAACAAATTGGGGAACAAAAATACAAACTTGTTGAATTTACAGTAAACCAAACTTTAATGAAAGTTTTAATGAAATCTGCCAAATTTCACTTTCTTTGTCTTGTTATTGATTTTTTTTTTTTTAATGATTTACAGTATTACATGAACACATAACTGGATCTACTGTCAGTAAAGCTGATTCTGATAAATCCATTCATCAGTATCAGTCAGAAATAAAACACCTGTAACTGGGCGTGTCCTCTGCAGGTGGGTGTGTCCACACGCTGACGGGCCACCAATCGCTGACCAGCGGCATGGAGCTGCGCGACAACATCCTGGTGTCCGGGAACGCCGACTCCACGGTCCGAGTCTGGGACGTCCGGACGGGACAGTGTCTCCACACGCTGCAAGGTGAGAACGAAGAGCGACGTCCCCGAGAGAGATTGAGTCGACTCGGCACTAAAAACACACACTGACACAAATCCTCTGAAGGAAGGAGAGGAAGGATGAGGGAATAAAGGAGACAAAGAGGGAATAAAGGAAGAAAGGGAACATGGAGGCGAGGAAGCGTGAAAGTAAAAGGAAGCCAGATCTGATGTAGAAACATTTAAAGAGTGTGTTTAGCAGCTGAAGAATCAATTATTTTCCTTTTTGAGGTGGTGGAGACCAAACAGAGAGCTAAAAAAGAGCCAATACTGCATTCATCAGGAACCGATTTAAAACGAACGATCATGTTGTTGTTCAGTGTCTGCAGGCTTTCGGGCGGTCACAACAAGCTGACATGTTAAATCACCTCAGGGCCTCTGAGAGTTTATTTTGGAGACTTTCTGCCCTCTAGTGGTCACTTAATGTAACTTTGAGTATCTTGTTGACTTTAACTACCTGCTCTGGATAAAGCAAACATGTCAAATATTCTCTGATAACATAAAACAACAAATATTTTCTTGTTTTATATCCTTTGAACGATTTCAAAAGGCATAAGCTTGACTCATTTTTGATATCTTCTGACATTTTACAAAATAAACTGACTACTAGTGCGAAATTTAAAAATAAGAATTGACCATTTAGTCTGTAATAGATGAAATCCGAAAAACAATGTTCGAAACTTCCTTTTTAATGACAGCAGGGTTTAATATCTGTAAAACTAAATGAAACTTCATTATTTGACAGCTATTTTAAAAATCAGGCATAAAAGTCAAATATTCTCCTGTTCCTGTTTCTCAAGTGTGAATATTTTCTGATTTTGTGCATTTTGTTTAATTCATAAAACCTGGGTGCCTCCTTCAGGTCCGAACAAACACCAGTCGGCGGTGACGTGCCTTCAGTTCTGCCGAGGTCTGGTTCTGTCCAGCTCCGACGACGGGACGGTCAAACTGTGGGACCTGAAGACCGGAGCCTGGCTGAGGGACGTGGTGGCGCTGCAGAGCCGGGGGTCAGGTGAGGACCGCCACACACACACACACACACACACACACACAGTACGCTCACCTGTAGCTGATGCCTGAGTCTGAACCAATCACATGTCTCGACAGGTGGCGTCGTGTGGCGAATCAGAGCGTCCGACACTCGGCTGGTTTGCGCCGCCGGCAGCAGGAACGGGACAGAGGAAACCAAACTTCTGGTGCTGGACTTCGACCTGGACGACAGGAAGAAAGAGACGAACTGAGGAGGAGGAGCGACGACGCCATGGACGAAGATCTGGAGGTTTTTTTTTTTTTTTTTTCTTTTTAAACCAAAGCCACAGTGGTCGGATCCAGGTCCTCAAACGGTCACACAGACAGGTATGAATGTTACAACACGTCCTGATTGGCCATCAGACAAACGGACACTTGAAGAGGACAGCTGGATGATTTTTTTTTTTTTTTAAATGTCCAAAACGAAAAAGACGACGTTAAAAGGTTCAACATGGACGCCACAAACCAGATGGTGTCACAAAGTGGCCTCCTCAGCTCGGCGACTGTGAATGTTTTTTTTTTTTTTTGACAAAGATGTGGATGTAAACGGTTTCCACGACAACGGGTGAATGTTTGAGCAGACGATGGAAATGTGTTGCTCAGAAGAGACGAAGTTCAGAGGACGGATGTAAGCGATGATGGTTGAATGTAACTGACGTGGACGATAACCAGTCTATTGCTGCTGAACCAATGAGGAGGTCAACAACGCTGTTAAATCAAACCAATGTACCAAATCTTGAAGGTCAGAGACACACGGGGAACTTTTGGAGGCAGCGGAGACGATAATACAGAAACAAAATCTCACGTTCGGTCGTTTTCTTTTGTCCTCTTCTTTATTTTCCTCTCCGTCGCCTCCAAACGCTCTCGGTGTGTTCGGGCCCTGCAGTACTGTAACATACGTCGTGTTTTGGAGCTGACGGCGAAGGAAACGCCGGCCGTCATCTCAACTGGTGTAAACAGGAAAGTGGCTGATGGATTTTGGGGAATAAAAGCTCCCATCCAGCAGAGATTAGAAAGCAGTGTAATCCAGCCACGAGCAGAGCCTTACATCTGCACGAGTCGCAGCATTCAAGCTTTTTTAAAGTGAAAAAACATTATTTTAAAGGCAGATGAGGATTAATATAATAACTCCAGGCTGCTTGTCACCTCTGTAAAAAAAGTGAAATTAAAAAGGCAGAAAACATGGCGGAGTCAAACTATTTTAACAGAGGCGGCACAGACGGAATCTTTTTTCACATTTTAACAGGAAAAACAGGTGGACGTAATTAGATTAACACCTGAGGTTTTCCTACAGTAACATAATAAATGTCTGCTGTGAAAAAGGTGTATTGGCAGGAAAATAACCGTCGTCTGATCTGTAGCTGTATTAAAACACTAAATCACTCACTCAGCTAGTTTCAATCACTAATCATGTGTTTTTTGTTTAAAATGTATTAATGTAAACCTGCTTTAAAGATTTCACTTTTTATTCCTACAGACTTGAGTGAAAATCAGTCAAAACAAACTAAGAAAAACAGGTTTAAGTTTAATCTGCTATTTTCTTCATCAGCTTTTTTCACTCATTTCTCTTTATGTCGCTTATAATTTAACTAGAAAATCAGTATACGCAAAAACTGTGGAAGTAACGAAAGGTTGATTTATTTTGAAATGTAATCACTACTTTAATGTTAAAATTGAATTACCACTGACTATTTCACTATCACCAATCTGAGTAAAAAGGGTCATATCAGGGTTTTTTTTAATCATTATTATTTTTGGGTTGTATTTCACAGTTAGTGCCTAAATATAAAAAAATTTAACTAATTTTGGCCTTTCTGTGCTTCCATATATATTTTTCCATCTGATTTTTTAATCTGCCTCTCTAAAGGGTCAGTCCTCGTGTTTTCTCATCAGCTTATGAAATATTAAAAAAATATATAAATAATTGAAAACAAACCTCCTTTACCAGATATTAATCTGATAAGCTGCCGTTGCCAGGCAACACCTCCAGCCAATAAGCAGGGATTTGGGTGATGTTTCCCCCGGCAACAAGTGGTATTTCAGGCTGCGTTCTTCCTGGAAAGTTGACCTTTGCAGGTGTGAGGCTCTGAAGATGTCATCATGTAAAATACTGTAAATACAAAGAGGATGTACATATTCAGCTTTTTATAAGAAGAAAAGAGAAAATATTGTTTGTGTTGGAGAGGAAGGACGATCATGGATCAATAAAGATGAGTTTTATAAAGCTGAGTGTTCGACTCGTTCATTCTCACGGGTGTTTTTACATTCACATATTAAATCCCTTTTCTCATTGGAAGTTATAATTTCCAGGTCTTTTTGTTCAAGACAACAAGTCTTCAGCAAGACTGTTTAAATTAAAACAGATATTTAAGATTTGACATACTTGTTGTCTTAAAACAAATGCAACCAAGTCCTTAAATTTACTCTGGAAGATTATTGTACAGTTTCTTGTACTTTAGCTATAATTTAACCATATGTACCTTCGAGACATTTTATTTCTGAATTTCTGAATTTAAACAAGACAAAGAGCTCGCAGTTGTACCAGAAAATGATAAAAGTCAAAAGATAACCAAAATGATTAGTGTTTTTTCTCTGTCTGTAATAAAAAAGGAAAATGTCTATAATGTGATAAAATTACTGGTGAATTTATCATTAAAAGATAAAGACAATTATAATTCTGTTAAATAATATTAAAAAAAACTATGATTAATTACATATTAGTTTACTTATTTGATCAAGTTTTATATATAAATATTAAATACTTTCTTTGCATGACCTTGAAGCCTTGTTTGTTTCTCCACACTTCAGGTAAACGGCCGTTTTTGATTGATACTTTAATGATGATAACTGGGATCATTAACTGTTATTGGAAAGTCATAGCTTTGACTAATAAATTATTAATGGAATCAAATACACTGATTATCGTCGATGATGGGTGAAACTTTGGATTATTAATGTAAGAAAAGTGGGTAATGTGTTATTTCACAGGTCTGTAATTTTCTAATAATTTCCTGGAAGGGGAGGAAATCTTTTGGTCCTAATTAAAGGGACGATACAGAGTTTAATTAGTACACTTATAATTAATCACAAGTAATTGTCAGTGTGACCTTGAGAGTCTTTTAATCAGCTGAACAAGCAGAAATGGGGCAATTCAACACAGTGAGCATGAAGAATAACATTTCCACTGATACGTGAATAATGAATAATTATTAACTTGGGTTTAAAAAGAGAAATGACTGATGGAGGAGCCTTCGAGCAAGGCAGCGAACCGTCCACGAGTCTCTGAACAGGAGGATCTGAGTGAAGCTCTCTGCAGAAACACACGTTAAAGAGAGAAAAATAACTCACTGCACAACCGGTGTGTATCAACCGGTGTGTATCAACCGGTGTGTATCCAGCCTGGTCAGCCCAGAAACCGATGAGGCGGTTACCACGGTAACCATGCTTGGGGGGGCTGGGGGGCAGCAAGG
This sequence comes from Scortum barcoo, assembly GCA_023238725.1. NCBI lineage: Eukaryota > Metazoa > Chordata > Actinopteri > Centrarchiformes > Terapontidae > Scortum > Scortum barcoo. The sequence continues at coordinate 5,003,148 of CM041532.1, forward strand.
CAGAGTCAACGTCAGAGGCGATCCACAAAAAAAACTGCAAACTACTGAAAGAAAGAAAGAAAGAAAGAAAGAAAGAAAGAAAAGGTTTGTAGTTCTGAACATCCTCAAGTAATAATACTGTAGCACCCTTAGCCCTACTGGGAGAAAGCATACCACGTTCACTAGGTTCGGAGAGTTGGACTCCTTAAATTATTTGAATAACCCACGAGGTTAGTATGAAGTTGAACGCAGAGACAATTTATTGCCTCACAACAATAATTTCCCAATGTATGAAAATAAAATACAAAAAATAGAGCTCTTTAAAAATAAAGAATAAACAGTTAAATTCAAATAAAAGTGTCCCTTCTTCTGTGTTAGAAAATAAAGTCCAGTCCTGTATCGTGTGTCCAATGTTCAAATGAACTACCCGGGTAGGTTTGTAGTGTGAGACTCTTCTCTGTGTCAGAGAGTGAAGTGAGTTGATGGTCTGTGGTTCTCCGGAGTAGATCCCACGGCTGGCCACACCGTGCTCCTCTTCCGTCCGCAGTCGATCGCTCTTCTTGGCTCGCCACTGAACCTCCGAGGATTCAGAATCAGAACGGTCTATTCCTAATCCGGCAAAGAAACCAATCTACACGCGTAGTGCAGAAAACATTATCATTACTATCATATCTCTATTCATCACATGACCTTAACTACTTCTCTCCTTCTCTTTCTTTCCCTTTTGAATATCTTTCATTTATATACCCATATGCAGGATATACAATATAATGCTCCAATTGTTGTAAATGAACTTGTCTACATTTACAGTAAAGGGATTTTAACATAACACAATTATTCATTATGAACTTATGTTTTAACATACTTTCTTATCTTTATGAAATGCTATTTATAATTTTAAACAGCTCGTTTAATCAATATTTATCTTTTAACTGTAACATATATTTCTTTTTAACACTTTTAACTGACATATGTATTTAAATAACTACAATGAAATAAAGCACATAATCTGCATCACAATCATCAGAACAAATATTATAAGCTGATATCATGTGAACAGAAATAAACATCATGTGCCATCTCTGTGTCCTCATTAGCTTTAGCGGTGGCTGCTAACTGGCTAACCGCTCGGTCAGCAGCCATTTTGAATAGTGAGAGTTTCACCTGAGCGATTAGCATTAGCATCATGCTAACTTAGCTAACGGTCTCTCTGAAGTCACTTTACACATAACACAATGATACAACAGTACCACGGTGGGTTAAAACATTAAATTACATCTCCTCAACTCCGACTGGTTTCAGGAAAGCATTTCAATAACAGTAATTTCACAACAAGCTAACATCAATAAGCTAACAACGAGACCTAGCCTCTTAATATATAGTGAGCACTCTTACCGGAGTTCACACAGTGAAGTGGCTCCTCTCATCCAACATCACAACAAGACTCACTGCAGGTTCATCAGCTCTCTCAGTGAAGACTGCTCTCTGCTCACTATCTCAGATCAGCGCGCAAATGCACCCGGTGACCATGGCAATGAGTACAATTGAGAACCGAGCTAGTGTAGCACCTTGTGGCAGGACATGATAACTCTCAAACCACATAAATGGGTTTAGTAACCATGTGGGTTACACCCTCCCCTCTTGAATCTGCATGAGTCCCTTCATGAGCTCGTCTCTGGTTCATATGGGGACTATCATAGCTACTAATAGTGTCTAGTGCTTGGTTAAAGCTCTGTAAAACACTCTGTGCAAAGGACATTAAGGGTTTCCCCAAGTGAATGTAGTGACTCCGTGTGGAGTCATTTGTGTATTCACTCATCACAGTTCCACTTCCAGTTTCTTTGTCAGATGTCTCAGATGTTTGCACACAGTTTGGCTCAACTTCCACTGTTACTCCATCTGCAGGGTTCTCCTTCTTATCACCTAGAGCTAGATTTCCATTTGTCACATCCGTTTCATTTGTCATGTCCAAATGAGTTATCAGCAGGGGGCCGCTCAACCGTGATAGGGAGTTCCTCTCCTGCTACCAACTTAGGAGGTGCTTTAACAGATCCCACTGGAGGACTGCTGTCATTAGGGCCATCCTGAGGCTGGAAGGACAAGGAACTTGATGGTGTGGTTGCCAAGCTTTCATCCTCCACTTGATTGGCACTGAGTTGCAGCCTCCTTGGTACTTCACATACTTGAGTGAATCTTTTCTCAGGAACACCTGAGGACTGGCCAGGATAGGCAAACAAATCATCCTCATATTCTGAGAGTTCCTCTGCGGGTTCAGGGCAACTTCGTCTAGTTCTTGGTCGGCAAACCTTAGGTTTGGCTGGTTCAGCCTCCTCTGCTTCGGACAGGTCACCACAAGGAAGAAGTAAGTCCCTATGTAGTGTTCGGATGGGACCATCCCCGTTGATGTGCTGTACTTTGCACACAGGTAGGTCTCCCATTTTTTCCAGAACTCTATATATAGTGGACTCCCACTTGTCCGCAAGCTTGTGTTTATTTCGCAGCCGCAAAATTTCTCACTAACACTTGGTCACCTTCCTCTAATGTCGACTCTCGTACTGCCTTGTCAAAACGGCGTTTGTTTCTGCTAGCAATCTTTTGTGAATTCCTGGTGGCGATCTGATAACTCTCCTCCAGGCGTGCTTTCAGATGTTTCACATATTGGGAATGGGATTTTGTTGATCCATCTTTTACAGGTAGAGAGAACACAATGTCCACTGGTAACCGAGGCTGGCGCCCAAACATCAACTCATATGGGCTGAACCCAGTGACGTCGTTTTTGGTACAGTTATAGGCATGAGTTAGTGGTTTTACATAATCTCTCCAATGACTTTTCTCCTTGTCTTTTAAGGTACCCAACATACCCAAAAGGGTTCGATTAAACCTCTCTACGGGGTTTCCTCTTGGGTGATAGGGCGTTGTGCGCACTTTAGTGATGCCTGCTAAGCCGCAGAGCTCTTTAATGAGTTGGGACTCAAAGTCCCGGCCCTGATCACTTAGCAGCCGCTCAGGAAATCCGTAGTGTACCAAGAACTGCTCCCAAAGGGTTTTGGCAACCGTAGTAGCCTTCTGATCTTTTGTTGGTACAGCAACAGCGTACTTGGTAAAACGGTCCGTGATGACCAAGATGTCTTTGGTATCGTGACTGTCGGGCTCTAGGGATAAGTAGTCGATGCACACCAGTTCCATGGGGCGAGTTGTATGAATGTTCACAAGAGGTGCTGATTTTTCTGGGTTTGTTTTCCTTCTGACACAGCGTCCGCATGACTTTCTTCTTCTCTACGTCTGCAGCCATTTTTGGCCAATAAAATCTTGATCTTACCAAGTCCAGGGTTCTGTCCAGACCCATATGCCCCATATCTTCATGCAAGCACTTGAGAATGTCAGCTCAAAGAGCTCCTGTTGAGGGGCTCCTGCTGAGCTCCAATCTCCTGATTGACGTGCTCTACAGAGTAGGCCGTCTCTCATTTCCAACCTTTTCTTTCCCTTGAGCATTAGCTTGAGCTCTAAGGAGTCATGAACAAGGTTGGCCTCACCTCCAGCCTCCAAGACTTGGACAACCCGTCTAATGACTGGGTCGGACTTTTGATGTTGCTGGAGTACTGCTTGACTGTACGTAGGAATGGTAGTACAACCTAAGACTTCATCGTCCCCATAGATGTCTGGTACTGCATGAGGATGAATGGCAAGGCATTCCACCAAGGTGATGGGAGATAGGTGGTTGTTTGTGCCGCATAGAAGGAGGTGCTGGCACAAGACAGTGACTGCATCTGCCGGTAAGTCTCGTTGATTAATAGGAGATGAAAGATGGTGCGAGGAAAACTGTTTGATCCTCTCTTTTTCCTCAAGAGAAGCATGATCGTCTGCCATATTATCATGTGGCCATCTAGAAAGGCCGTCCGCGTCCTGGTTGCTCTTGCCAGCGCGGTACTTAATGTTGAAGTCGAAGGTGGACAGAGCAGCTAGACAGCGATAACTGGCAGCGTCTAGTTTAGCAGACTTCAGAACATACGTCAAAGGATTGTTGTCAGTTACAACAGTGAATACATGCCCATAGAGGTAATCATGAAACTTCTCCACGATCGACCATTTCAGAGCTAGAAATTCAAGCATATGAGCAGGGTATCGCTTTTCACTTGACGAAAGTCCTCTACTTGCATAAGCGATGACTCGCATTTCGCCATCCTGTTCCTGGTACAGAGCTGCACCTAAACTGTAAGTGCTGGCGTCTGTGTGGAGGACATAAGGTAGTTTTAGGTTGGCAAAACCAAGGACCAGTGCGGTCGTAAGTTTGTCAATGACTGTATCAAATGCTCTTTGGCATTCAGGCGTCCATTGCTCATTAAAGGGCTCTTTGGGGTTGAAATATCTCCCCGGGCTAGATGTTTTTTGGCCCTTGCAATAAGGTGGGTAGCCACCGGTAAGGTCATTTAAGGGTCTGACCATCTCAGAATAGTCTCTGACAAAGCGGTGGTAATAACCAGCAAAACCCAAGAAGGACTTGAGCTCGCTGAGGGTTTGGGGTCTAGGCCAGGTGCGGCGGGCACTGACCTTGTCAGGGTCAGTCTCTACCCCTCTACTTGAGACAATGTGGCCTACGTATCGCACTGAGCTTTGGAAGAAATGGCATTTTTTGGGCGAGAGTTTCAGGCCATTTTCTCTCAGCTGCTGGAGGACGTGTTTTAGTCTGGTCTCATGTTCCTCTAAAGTACTAGAAAACACAATGATGTCATCTAAAAACACCAGTACTTCCTTCAGGTTGATACTGCCCATGACCTTCTCCATCAATCGTTGGAAGGTACTGGGGGCACTGGTAATGCCTTGGGGCATGCGATTGAATTCGTAAAATCCCAACGGACACACGAAAGCGGTCTTAGGCTTATCACGCTCCTCCATCTCTATCTGGTAATACCCAGATTTTAGATCCATCACCGAGAACCATTTGGATCCGGCAAGGACTGAGAACGCTTCTTCCAGGTTGGGCAATGCATATGCATCCCTGATTGTCAGTGAATTCAGTTTACGATAATCTATGCAAAGACGGACCTCTCCATTTTTCTTACGAACTACTACAATCGGGGAAGCATAAGGGGACTCTGACTCACGGATCACCCCTGCTTCTAGAAGCGTTTGAATATGCTTTCTCACAGCTTCATAGTCATTTGGGTGGATTGGTCGGGACCTTTGCTTGAACAGTGTTTCGTCTTTCACATTTATATGATGTTTCACTTTGGTTGCGTGGCCAATGACATTTTCATTGCAGGCAAAAACATCACAATACTCATAGAGACTACGTGTGATTCTGTTTTTCCACTCTTTTAGAAGAGGCGAGTCACCAAAGTCAATGGTAAAATCCGACTTGGCTGGTTCCTTGACAGGTCTGGGAATACCAGCACAACATGAAGCAGTGTCAGTAGGTTTGTTTGGACCTTTTGAGTTTTCATAGGTCTCTTTGAGTGCGTGAAGCTCAGCAATGACGCAGTTTGAAGGGAGTGTGACGTCATGCTCATTTTCATTTCTCACCCACACAGGTAATTTGTGAGGACGCCGCTGGGGCAGGGTGACAAGGCAACACTCCACAAATACCCCACCAGGTAAGGCAGGTGAATCAGGCTGTTCGACTATGGCATAGTCATCATTGGTATCAGCCTTGACATAACTTTCTAAGCAAACTCTTGCTTGGGCAGGTAATACTTGTGACACTTTACCTCTTAGAGTTGCTAAACCTATCCTCCCTGTAAGGTTCACTTTGTTTCTGAGCTTAAGTACACGGATAATCTGTCTATAGCCATAAACAGAGGACACTTCATTCGGGTTTTTGTCACTACAGTGTTCTCCATACAAGATATCAAGTGCATTTGTCCCAATGAGAACAGGTAGGTCACAGTTACTGCGCCGGTCTGGGACTACTAAGGCTAATGTGGAAACCTCAGGCTCAGTCTCAACAAATTCCTTTGGAAATTTGAGTGTGATAGGAACATAGCCTAAGTATGGAACATTTTGCCCATTAGCACCTTCAACATCCAGGTCTTGGAAGGGATGAATGAGGTGCTCTGACAGGTGAGTTTTGCAAAAAGAAGCAGTTACTGTGGTCACCTGGGACCCTGAGTCAAGGAGACATTTGGCATCAACTCCTGACACACTGACATATGCTACACATTTCTGACCTACAAGCCCTCTAGGTAGCTTAGTTTGGTCACCTACATTGTGGGATTTTAGGTTGGGACATTCATTCTCAGTTTCAGTTCCTGGTAGTCCCTCAACAGGAAACAAGAAGCAGGAAGCAAAAACAAGAAGCCTGCAAAGTTTAAACTGAATGCAGTTCAACAGGAACTGCATTCAGTTTAAACTTTGCTCCCAGGCTTCTTGTTTTTGCTTTAACTCTTTGTGCTTTTTCTCGACCAGTTCAGGATTTGCCTCATTGCTGCAGGATGGTGCAACATGGCCATCCTCTCCACACCTGAAGCAATACCATGGGCGGGGCTTCTTGTTGGGGGGTCTAGACTCTGGAGGAGGTGAAGGGTTTCCTTCCATGGAAGCCTGAGACTTAAACTTTTGTTTCCTGCCTGGCTTAGCAGACGCTTGGCCTGTACTTAAGGAAACTTTTATAGAAGCTATTCGGGCTTGTAACTCTGCCACTTGCTTCTCAAGTTTCTGTGGATCATAGAGGGCTGTTGCTGATATGTCGCCATCAGGGGCATAGTCTTCCACTGAGAGTGTGTTGGACCGAACCTTTGTTCTGTTAGCCCCAAAGTGCTGCTTCATCCTGTTGGACTTAGCAGTCTGTCTGTCCTCCTCAGAACGCACCCATAGGAGTAATTCAGAAAAGGAAGGCGCGTTGTTTTTCTTCTGCTCAAGCTGGAGACTGGTAAGTAGACCGTTATTCCAGTAGCCTCTACAGAATTGCTTAAGCAGTTGACGATCAGAGTCACTAGCAACTAAGCCACCTCTTTTGATGACCTTACTCAGAATTGTCTGCAAGCGCTGCAAATAGCCAGAAGGCTTTTCTCCTGAATCTTGATTTGTGTGTAAGAACTTTGCAAAAAGCTCATCGCCGTCATCAATGACACCATAAGCAGAGTCAAGCAGGGCAAGATACTCATGGGGAGAAACGTTGGGCCCAAGATGTTTGACAATGGTGGCAGCAGGCGGAAGCAAGCTCTCAACCATTTTCCTGGTTGTATGTGTTGGAGACATAGCAGGATCTGCAAGATAAAATTCAACATTGCTGCGCCATGTGTCATAATCAGACTCTGAACCAGGGCATGGGATTCTCCCCGAGAAGGGTCTGAGTCTGGTATTCCCATGATAATGGAAAGGAAGGTCACTGTTCTTGATGACATGCTCAACCACTACTTTTTGTACCTCTGGAGTGGTGAGCTGCTCAGAAGGTAAGTAATGAGTTTGGTCCTTAGGTGGGAGTGACACCGGTGCACCTACCTCTGGTGGGTGTCGGTCACGTTCATGAGAGTGGGTCTGGTTATCATCTATATCTATAGGTGTTGCATCATCTGTGTGGACAGAACAAGCGTGCTGAGATTCATGTCTGATCTCTGCGGCATCTGGTTCAGTTGTCTTATGTTTGGTGGACTCTTGAATCCTAGCTAGTTCATCTAGCAAAACCTTTTCAAAATCTGCTCCGCTGAGCTGAGCAACATTCTTCAGTTCACTCAGATAAGTGTGAGTTAAGGTGGAACATCTGTCTGCTGTGTACAGATCGGACAGAAGCTGGATGCGGTGGATGGTGTTCAGGTCACTAGTGGGTCTGTCAACAGGTAAAGTATCCCTCAGATACTCAATAGCTCCACCTGATCTATACTCCACTATAGCTGTGTTTTGGAACTTAGCCTCAGTACTGGTCACTTTAATTACCCTTTCGATTTTACCATATCGTCCCAAGTAATCAAACACTTCGTCGTCTACCTCACTACCAGTTACACCACTTACTAGAAGTGCGTTAGGTACTTTAACATTTTCAGATATGACTGTATCCATGTTCGTATTAGTAGCACAGTCTTATGAAAGTTAAATAATACCAATATTCACAGAAGAAAATGCGATAAAATGTCACACTGTTCAACTTCATGTACAAGGGACTTAAACCAACTCCTGGCTGGCTTAACTACTTCTCTCCTTCTCTTTCTTTCCCTTTTGAATATCTTTCATTTATATACCCATATGCAGGATATACAATATAATGCTCTAATTGTTGTAAATGACCTTGTATACATTTACAGTAAAGGGATTTTGAACATAACACAATTATTCATTATGAACTTATGTTTTAACATACTTTCTTATCTTTATGAAATGCTATTTATAATTTTAAACAGCTCGTTTAATCAATATTTATCTTTTAACTGACATATGTATTTAAATAACTACAATGAAATAAACCACATAATCTGCATCACAATCATCAGAACAAATATTATAAGCTGATATCATGTGAACAGAAATAAACATCATGTGCCATCTCTGTGTCCTCATTAGCTTTAGCGGTGGCTGCTAACTGGCTAACCGCTCGGTCAGCAGCCATTTTGAATAGTGAGAGTTTCACCTGAGCGATTAGCATTAGCATCATGCTAACTTAGCTAACGATCTCTCTGAAGTCACTTTACACATAACACAATGATACAACAGTACCACGGTGGGTTAAAACATTAAATTACATCTCCTCAACTCCGACTGGTTTCAGGAAAGCATTTCAATATTTCAATAACAGTATTTTCACAACAAGCTAACATCAATAAGCTAACAACGAAGGCCTAGCCTCTTAATATATAGTGAGCACTCTTACCGGAGTTCACACAGTGAAGTGGCTCCTCTCATCCAACATCACAACAAGACTCACTGCAGGTTCATCAGCTCTCTCAGTGAAGACTGCTCTCTGCTCACTATCTCAGATCAGCTGGTGATCATGACCATGAGTCCAGCTGAGAGCTAGTGTAGCACCTTGTGGCAGGACATGATCACTCTCAAACCACATAAACGGGTTTAGTAACCATGTGGGTTACAGTGACTCCCGCCCTGTCGCTCTAACTCCAGTCATCATGAAGTGCTTTGAGAGGATCGTCCTAAAGCACATCAAAGACATCATCCCCGCTGGTCTGGCCTGTTGGGTCATGTCCGCAGTTTTACCACATCCGTGGTGACCTCAGCTTTGTGGATGGACTCTTACTCCAGAAGGGGAGGATAGTCATCCCGCAAGCCTTAAGACAGGACATTCTGAACAGGATACATGAGGGGCATCTCGGAATTGAAAAGTGCAAGAGGAGAGCAAGAGAGTCAGTCTACTGGCCCGGACTCAATAAAGACATTGAGACACTAGTAAGCAGTTGTGACACATGCCAAAAACACAGAAGCAGACAAAGCAAAGAGCCAATGGTCGGTAATGGAGCTGCCCACTTCACCCTGGCACAAAGTAGGAATGGACTTGTTTCATTTTAAAGGCAAAGACTATCTGGTGGTAATTGATTACTACTCTAACTTTCCAGAAATGGCGCTGCTGGCAAACACATCATCAGCATGCGTCATAACTCACACCAAATCTATATTTGCCAGGCATGGCATCCCACACACTGTAGTGAGTGACAATGGCCCATGTTTCAGTAGCAAGGAATGGCAAAGATTTGCAGAGAAATATGATTTTCAGCATGTCACATCAAGTCCACACTATCCACAGTCAAACGGACAAGCAGAAAAGGGAGTTCACATTCTGAAGCAACTTCTGAAGAAAGCATCAGAGAGCAACTCAGATCCTTACCTGGCTCTTCTCAGCTACAGTGCATCTCTTCAGTGCGGATTATCACCTGCTGAACTGCTAATGAATAGGAAGCTCCGCACTACATTACCAAGCTACTCAAACAGCAGTGTAAAACAAAAGAAACATGTGAAGCTGGGAAACCGACGACACCAGCAGAAAATGAGACAAAAGACATTTTATGACACTTCAGCCAAACTGCTCTCTCCACTGGCAAGCAATGACCTAGTGCGGATTGAGGATGCTGATGGTTGGAATACAAAGGGAACTGTGTTACAGGAAGTGGCACCGCGGTCGTTCACAGTGAGGACGGAAGATGGGCAAGTTCTCAGGCGTAACCGGCGCAGTCTGTTAAAGACTCCACAAACAAGTGATGCTGATGGAGCTCATGAAGAACCACCCATCACCACACCTTCCATGGACTGTAATACAGATACTACATCAGACAAACCTGAACTGAGGAGGTCTACACGAGAAATTAAGAAACCAGTTAGATTGAATCTATAGAAGAAAGTACACCCAGAAAGATATGAGATAAAGGAAAATGTTTTGTTTAGTGTAAAATGTTTGTTACTAATATGTTTCTAATGAGTATGGTCTGGTCAGTTATGTCGCTGGATTGTTTATTGCCATGAGATTTGCACATGAGCTATTAAGCCATAACGTTGGTGTGTTTAATGTTTATTAGTTACACAGTATTCATCTTCAAAGAAAGGGCGATGTAATGATCAGTTGCAATAATAAATGTTCGCCACTAGTATGCACTAATTACCTGTCATTAGTGGTTGATAAAAACACTAGAAGAAGAGTGTGTAACAATGTTCCCACGAGTGTGACTATTGAGTTGGAGGCTGTTCAGTAAAATACAGAAGATAGCAAAAGAAAACCAAGATTCGTCTTTTAAAAGCACGAACACAACAACTATTATTATTCTTTTTACTGTATTTACATTTAAAGCTGGAAGTCAACCAATACCAATTTTGTCATGTGAAAGCATGATGACAATAATTATTATTCTTGATTCTTGAATATTTCAATACTTTTGTTTTGTATCTGTCTGCTTCCTCCTTTAATCTGCACATTTTGTTGTGTCAGTGTTTTAAATGGATCTGTCTGTGCAGCGGTCGGCCTGAAGTGTCGAGCGTCTCTCATATTTGAAACTGAAAAGAGACGTGCTCGTCTTCAGTACTGATATTCACCGTTTAAAGTCATAAGAAGGTTGGGTAGAGTGCAGCAGGGTGTTGATGAACATTAGTGCTCAGCCCCCTCTATAAATAAAGGTCCTATTGATAATGGATGCTGAATAAACAAGACTAGGAAACCTCACGTATGTTTGGACTGTGTGTCTGGTTCATTTCCAGTCAGTGGTGAATTCCTGATTATTAAATGTTCATCTGCAATTTTCTGCAGTGGCCCCACTGAGTTTAGTTCTTAGAGTCTCCTGAGGTATCATGTATTTGGAAAACAACAAGACATTTTGCCAAATTGAGCAGTTCGCACCAATTTGTGCTGTTTTTATGCATCAGTTCCTCTGCAACTCTCAACATGGCTGTACAGGAAATTAAGACAATAAGATTAAGATTAAGATTAATTAAGCCAGTAGGAGCACAAAAAACATTTACATGATCAAAACAGATCAGAGAAATGGTAAAATGTTTGCTCTGTCAACATACACCGTTACTGGTATATCTGGAAGAATCCAGTGACTCAGAAATATTAAATGAGCTGCTGGACCACAGAGGCTGTGATAGACGATTAAACACACATTTATTTATGAGAAAATGTATTCATTTATCAGTGCAGATCTCTTTCAGATTTAATTCACATTAAAGGTGTTTTTGTTACAAATGAAAGTAAAAGTAAACATGGTTAGAGGAACAACTGACATTTGTTCTTATGAAATGAGAAATGATGAGATGCTGTTCAAAGTCAAGTCAAGTGGATTCACTCTTTCACCTGATGACAGCTTGATTTGTCTGCTCACATTAACATAAAATTTAACTTTACAACCAGCAGAGGACGCCACAGAGCAGCTCTACAACCTTAGGTATTAAAGGTAACTTAGAAATAGGCCTGTAGTTCTGGGGTCAAGAAGGGTCAAGATTTGTTTTTTGAGAAGTGGTTGAACAGCAGCTTGTCTTGAAATATATGAGGACAGCAGGTTATGCAGGAAAAAAATTGTTACTGATGGTGGCAAGAGGAATTTCTGGGTTGCTTTCTATGATAGACAATGCTCATTGTATGTATTTGCAAGTCTGTATTACTATTTGATAAAGGAGGCCAGAGTTCATTTGACATCAAAGAGGTAAAATATCCAAATTAAGAGACAGATCAAATAAAACACAATTATCAGAAATAAAAAGATCCTCTGAGCAAACAGAACTGATACTTAAACCAAGAATAAAAAACATGTCCAGAGTGTGTCCTCTGGTGTGTGTAGGGCCTGTCACATGCTGAGTAAGATTGAAAGATTCTTAATAAAAAAACAATTATCAGAAACATCATCAAGATGAATGTTAAACTTGCCAAGAAGCAAATATCTAGATAGCTTTAGAGTGGATGATAAAAAATGATTAAACCCTATTAAAAATGATCTGGAAAAGGATGGGTATGTCCGACAGGGGGAACAGCAGGGTAAGGTGCGCAGATAATGCTGACTACTTACTAGATAGACCACACGGTGTGTTGTAAATTAGTCACTAGCATTCGTCTAACCAGTCTGTTTGGGTGGACTCAGACAGGAAAATGGAAAAATTAAAATAGTCAATAAAAACTATATTGTGCACAGAATGCATTTGCCTGCTCACCAAGTGTAAAAAAGTGAGTAATAAACTTGGAGCTGCCCCTCTGTGGGCACACCAGCTGATAGACGTTGGGGTCGGGTGCGATGTGAGCTGGGAAGTAGGCAGGGGTCATTATTCATTATTTTAACCTTTATTTGAAAACTGAGTATAACACCCTTTTCATTTTGTCATTTGAAGTGTATGTTTAATCCACAGAAGGAGTAGGGATGTAATGATGGCCCCAAAAATGTCAAGTATTTCTTTTTTTCTGCTCAATATTATTTACTCAATATTATTTACCAATGTGATAATAGATTTATGACACACTCACAGATTTGCCTTTTCCAATGCTTGAGCCTTTTATTTTCACATGAACACAGATCAGTTCACTACAGAATATATGTAAGCTTGTGCTAAAAGCAGTCTTTTCACAACACATTCAGTCTGCTCTCTTTAAAGGCACGAGGCCAAAGAAACAGTCCAGCTCCAGTCACTTGTCGCTTCGTTCCTTAAACAGCATTACAGCAATACAGATATGAAATGAGATGTGAGACAGAAAGTATGAAGATGTCTTCAGGCCCCTGTGGCAGAACAGGAATTATTACACTGTCTTTACACAGATGGACGGTTTATTTGCGTTGCAATAAAAGTCATCCCAGCACTTTTCACCTGCAAATAAAATGAAAACCGGAGTCAGTGAATGCAACACACACACAAAACCTCAAACTGTTTAATATGACCAGATTATGTTGGCAGGTGGTCACTGATAATAAGACACAAATCATTATCCAAACCATCTAACATCAGTGTTATTAATGCTGTATCACTGTGAATCATGAACTACCCACTGATTTGATACCAAAGAATAATATATTTAACAATAACACGTATTATCATGTTAGTTATCATGTTAGATAAATGATGATAAATGATAAATTAAATGTTAGTAATGCTGTTTACCTCCATGATTGATCTGTATACAATGCTGCCCTCTGCGATGGTTATTGGGCTCACCAGAACACCAGTTCGAATAGTGGAAAGGTTTCCCATCACTCCAGAACCACGTGTTCTCCTATAAGACAGAAAGAACTGTATTTTACTTGAAATTAAAAAAGATTTCATTAGTTTTATTCAAGATAAGATAATGCTTTGATATCCAGGAAATTCAGCTGTTGCAGCTCAAAGACCAAACTAAGTACAGCTAAAGTACTAAGAGAAAAGTAAAGAATATAATAATTAGAGTTACACAAATAGAAATAATAGAAATAAAAATACTGTTTACTATTTGTATGTGCAGTACACATACATACCATGTCCAGAACTGAAGTAAGTAATAATTTGTAATAAAAACATTATAGTATAGTATAACATATCACAGCAGAATACAATAATATATAAAGGAATATAGTATTTTATGAGTATAGTATATTATATAATAAATGACTTTAGTATGATTTAAAATGATTAAAGTCTATGTATTTGTTGTGCCATATTTGCAACTTGTAATGAACAAAATACCTCTTGTGCATCAGAGCCTCCAATCCATGCTTCTTTATACTCATAACTGCTGCTCATCACCAGCCTCTGAATCTCGTGGTACTCCAGGATGTTGTGAATGGATGCAAGGTTCCCTCCCATGGACTGGCAGTTTTTCTACAGTGGAGAGAAACATACAGTACAGTGTGTGCATGTACAGTATATGCATGTTTTGTTATGTTTTATTATCATCATCACCTCAGCCTTCGCCCAAGTCATGGGTCTGGGGACGTAGTGGAAACAACGACCGTTGAACTCAGACCATCTGCCGGTACAAGAGACCCACCTCTTGACCAGGTGACTCTTTGCTGCGAACACTCAGAGAGTTTGGTGGATTATGTTCAGTCTGTAGTTAAAATCTTGATATGCAGAACTATGATTTTGGTGTATTAAAAACAATTGTATGACAACGAATGAAATGAAACACTATACTAATACACCAGTATAAAAATTACATGATATATGAAAACATAACATAATGTAAAATTCATGATAAAATCATATATAACACTGTGACATAATAATAAAGTAATATAATACAATATATTAACATAACAAAGCATAAAGCAGCACAAAATAATGCAGTTTTAAATAACATAAGACAGCATAATAAAGCATAACACAATATAACAATAAATTACATATGATACCTTTTTTTGAAGAGTGTGTTTACAACTTCCATAAGAATTTCACACAAAGCTTTTATCAGGAAAAACCTGGTGATTTACACAAACTGTAGGTGAAGTCATCAATGTGCAAAATCAGCTCACCTGTTTGGTCGTTTTCAGATTTTGCCTGTTGGAAGAGCTGGAAAGGTTTGACACAGCAGTTATTGATCAGGATGATTTCTGTTCATAGACTATACAAAAGCCTGAAAGACTTTCTGAATCTGAAACTCACCGGCAGCTCTGGTCAGAGCCATCACGGCACAAACAAGTACAGACACAGTCAGCGCCTTCATGGTGAGGACGACGGAGGAAACCTGCTGCAGAATTACCTTCTCTTCTTCTTTTTCTTCTTCTTCAGTGCAGCCACAGAACAAGAGAAATACCAGCTCTTATATACAGCTACTTTACATCATCATCTTTCAGAAAAAAGGGAACTGGGAAGGTCTCATACACAGAAACAACATCATCAGACTTTAACTATCAACTATGATCAGTTAGGGAACCATAAAGTGATTTATACTGTTTATGCTCTGATGGGATCGCCATTAAGTGCCATCTAATGTCTGTGATACTTTTTAGATGAATCTCCCTTAAATTATTTAGTGTAAAGGAAAAAGATAAGACGCTCTTCGGGGGTGATTTTGCAATAATCTTCAGCAAACACAGACGAGATAAGGTGGCAATCATTTCCACTCTGTTTTGACTACACATGTGGCAGAATGTCATTTTGATGGCCTCCTTGTAGAGTTCAGAGTAAGAGAAGGAGAAAAGAATTTGTATAATATACCAGATATTCTTATATTACAAATCAAATGAGCTTTTCTACTCTACGCAGCTGTAATGAGGAAATGAAAACATGTAGAACTTTAAATAAGTTTAATTGATGTTAAAAATGTATATTGAATGGATATCTGATGGATGATCGGAGAGGGGGACTGGCAGAGGAAGACAGGGGACAGGATGTGGAGATGGTTTCCGAGTTGTTTGTTGTTTAGTTTGTTTTGTTCGGATCATTTTGTCCTTGCTTTGTTTTGAGTGTTTGTTTGAACAGAAAGTTGGAATATTCATGTTTGACACAAAGTTTGTAAAATATAAAAAGTGGAAGGATTTTATAAATATTCACTTCTTCCTACTCCAAAATATCCACAATATTATTGGAAAGTACTTCACCGTTGCTATAAACTTGTTTTATTCTCCCACTTACATTTTTCATGTTTTAAAATGTTCAAAATAAAGTCGAGCTTGTTGGTTATTCAGTATAAAATACGACACACAGGCAGCCTTCACTAATGAACTTGGCAGTAAAAAGACGTTTTTTTATTTGTGAAGGTGACACAGTAAAATGATGTGGCTGAGATGAAGAGATAATTATGATGAAATCATTCCTAAACTTCTCTTTCAAAGTTAAGGTCAGCAGTTTCTAGTTCTTCAAAATGTTCTGCAGCAGTGAAACACCAAAGCTGTTAGGTGCAAGTTATGTAGTAAAAAGAAAGAATTAACCAAGGTAATATGGAGGAGTTTGGTTTCTTATCTGCATGCTGTGTTTGGTACAGATCAGATAAAAGTATAGAGATGAAATAAATCCAGTATTTGTCTGCTTTCACACTGAACCAAAGATATCTGCCATGCAGCATCTTCCTGAAGTCTTGTTGTTGTCACAGTGAGGTTGTCAGGTTTCTCTAAGACTCCAAGACTCACCTGGAAACTCTGAAGAGCTAGAGACGCAGTATAATAATATCTTTCTCTGGATAATAATAATATACATGTATCACAGTGAATGCATGAAGTATTGTAAGGAAACACTAAAGTATCGTGAAGGATCAAACAAGTAGTGTAATGTCATGCCCCTTTAAGGACTCTTTAGTGCTACTACTTTCTGAAAACTCTGAAAGAGGAAGTTTTTTTTTTTTTTTTTTTTTTTTTTTACCCGAGGGCGATGAAGCCTTTTTTTTTTTTTTTTTTAAATATCTTCATTTGTACAGCAGGACTACAGCTACAACTACAGAATCTTTGTCACCTGTTTGACATGTTTGTATGAACAAGCTTCAGTAAATACATTACAAATTAAAGACGAGTGAAAACAGTTTTTGACATATGGAGACAGTATTTCTCCAACATAAATCTCTAATATCTAGTCATCTTTTTAGTTATTTTACAGTCTCCTGCAGCAGCAGCTGAGTACAGTAATAGGTCATGCTGTTAGAGATTGGGGAGAGTGCGCACCTGCAGGGCGTTTTTAAGGCTGGATTTTATACCACCAGAGATTCAGCGGACCACCGCGGAGGCTTTCACGATCCCTCTGTTGCCAAGGAGACAGAGGAGGCGTCGTAAACAAAAGCGGGGCAAGAGGGGCGGCCTGCGTGCTAGGCTACAAGCTAACCCATACAGACCGACCTGCTCTTCCCAGTCTCTTCCTCACAAACGCCAGGTCACTCGTCAACAAAATGGACGAGATGAAGCTGAGGATCGACAGCTGCGTGGCGATCGATTACGTTACGAGACCTGGCTGGATAAGAGCTCTGCTCTATCCTGATTGTAGCCGATCTACATACCACCACGAGCTAATGCTAAATTAGCAGATGAACAACAATCCAGAGGCGGCTGTGATCGTGGCTGGAGACTTTAACCACGTCGAGTTAAAGGCAGTTTTCCTCCAAATTCCATCGTTACATAAACTTTCCAACGAGGGACAATAATACCTTGGATCAAGTTTACTGTAACATCCCTGGAGCATACAAGGCTGTTGCAGCTCCACACCTGGGCATGTCGGACCACATCTCTGTGAATCTGATCCCTGCCTATAAACCTCTGATCTGCAGGACAAGACCAACCACCAGAACTGTACAGGTTTGGACTGAGGAGGCATCTTCAGCATTACAGGACTGCTTTGAGTGCACTGACTGGGAAGTGTTCAAGGAGGGCACAGATCTGGATGGATACACGTCATCGGTTCTGTCCTACCTAAAATTCTTGTACTGATGCTGTTCTACCCACAAAGACCATCAAGGTTTTCCCAAATCAAAAACCATGGCTGGACAGCACAGTGAAGCCCCTACTCAAAGCCTGTGACGCTGCCTACAGGTCAGGTGACAAGCTGGCCTATAGCATTGCCCGAAAAGAACTGAAAAAAGGCATTAAGCTAGCAAAAAGCAGGTATAAACGGCGCATCGAGGAGCACTTTTGAAAACAACAACCCACATAGTATGTGGAGAGGCATCAAGACAATAACGGACTATAAGCGCAGTGATCAGCTGGTTAGCCACGATTCCTCTCTCCCCGACACCCTGAACACTTTCTACGCCCGCTTTGACACACCTGGCAGCAGAGAGAGTGTTCACCTTCCCCGGCTGGAAGAACTGCATCAGCCTCTAGTCCTGCAGCTGCACCAAGTGAGCTCTTCCATGAAAAGAATCAACATCAGGAAAGCTGAAGGACCAGATAAGGTGTCTGGTCGCACTCTGAAATTGTGTGCAGACCAACTGGCAGGAGTTTTTCTGGACATTTTCAACCTGTCCCTGCAGCTTGCTACAGTTCCTGTCAGCCTCAAAACCTCCATCATTGTGCCTGTGTCCTAAAAAATCTGCTGTCACCTGCTTGAATGATGTAGCACCCTTAGCCCTACTGGGAGAAAGCATACCACATTCACTAGGTTCGGAGAGTTGGACTCCTTAAATTATTTGAATAACCCACGAGGTTAGTATGAAGTTGAACGCAGACAATTTATTGCCTCACAACAATAATTTCTCAATATATGAAAATAAAATACAAAAAATAGAGCTCTTTAAAAATAAAGAATAAACAATTAAATTCAAATAAAAGTGTCCCTTCTTCTGTGTTAGAAAATAAAGTCCAGTCCTGTATCGTGTGTCCAATGTTCAAATAACTACCCGGGTAGGTTTGTAGTGTGAGACTCTTCTCTGTGTCAGAGAGTGAAGTGAGTTGATGGTCTGTGGTTCTCCGGAGTAGATCCCACGGCTGGCCACACCGTGCTCCTCTTCCGTCCGCAGTCGATCGCTCTTCTTGGCTCGCCACTGAACCTCCGAGGATTCAGAATCAGAACGGTCTATTCCTAATCCGGCAAAGAAACCAATCTACACGCGTAGTGCAGAAAACATTATCATTACTATCATATCTCTATTCATCACATGACCTTAACTACTTCTTTCCTTCTCTTTCTTTCCCTTTTGAATATCTTTCATTTATATATGTATATATACCCATATGCAGGATATACAATATAATGCTCTAATTGTTGTAAATGACCTTGTATACATTTACAGTAAAGGGATTTTAACATAACACAATTATTCATTATGAACTTATGTTTTAACATACTTTCTTATCTTTATGAAATGCTATTTATAATTTTAAACAGCTCGTTTAATCAATATTTATCTTTTAACTGTACATATATTTCTTTTTAACATACTCTTAACTGACATATGTATTTAAATAACTACAATGAAATAAACCACATAATCTGCATCACCAATCATCAGAACAAATATTATAAGCTGATATCATGTGAACAGAAATAAACATCATGTGCCATCTCTGTGTCCTCATTAGCTTTAGCGGTGGCTGCTAACTGGCTAACCGCTCGGTCAGCAGCCATTTTGAATAGTGAGAGTTTCACCTGAGCGATTAGCATTAGCATCATGCTAACTTAGCTAACGATCTCTCTGAAGTCACTTTACACATAACACAATGATACAACAGTACCACGGTGGGTTAAAACATTAAATTACATCTCCTCAACTCCGACTGGTTTCAGGAAAGCATTTCAATAACAGTATTTTCACAACAAGCTAACATCAATAAGCTAACAACGAAGGCCTAGCCTCTTAATATATAGTGAGCACTCTTACCGGAGTTCACACAGTGAAGTGGCTCCTCTCATCCAACATCACAACAAGACTCACTGCAGGTTCATCAGCTCTCTCAGTGAAGACTGCTCTCTGCTCACTATCTCAGATCAGCTGGTGATCATGACCATGAGTCCAGCTGAGAGCTAGTGTAGGCACCTTGTGGCAGGACATGATCACTCTCAAACCACATAAATGGGTTTAGTAACCATGTGGGTTACAATACACAAAATACTCGAATAATAAAAGTCCTGCACTGAAAATGTTAAAGTAAAAACAATCATTAAACTGTAGTTAAAGTCCATAAAGTAAAGTCCTGTGTCAGTAAAGTGTAGCATTGTGAAAATGACACCTTCACATTATTCACACACATTACAATCACTCACAGCATTCAGAGGAGAAGAAAACCTGAAACATCTGAGAAGCTCAAAGCATAAAAAATAAACCTAAAAGATGATGAACTAGTGAAGTACAATACTAAAAGTCTGTAAATATAATCAGGAAAATGTAATCAGAGTAATAAAAATAAAAGTATGTAGTTTAAATATGTTTAAACTCTTTTTTTCTGGTATAAATGTGTGAATGGAGGTCAACGTGACCTTTGTTAGTTTTTGGTTAATTACTTGTCTGTGTGATTATCCTCACATCGTGGAAATGTTGGTAAATTTCACTCTTGTCTGTGTTGTTTTTTTACACTTTAAATCAGCCCAAACAAAGAACAGTGAGAGAAATCGGTCTGTATTTTTTTGTGACTGAGATGAACTTCTTTGTGTTTTTTTTTTGTGTGTTGGGCGTCGTAGGAGAGCGAGGAGACGACGTTATGCAACTAAACTGGCTTCGACATGCTGAACAGGAAATGAAGTGAAACGTGTGGGAAGCTCTCTGATGTTTGTTTGAGCTTCATTGATAAAATAACGCTCAGTCCGAGGGAGGTTTTTCTACTTTTATGAGCTTTAGGCAGAAAAAAGGTGAGTTTAGACTTTAATCTGCTGCAATAACAGCTTTAAAATCTGAACGGAGAAAGATTGAAATGACTGAAGACGACTGCAAAACTGAAAAGCATAAGAAAGGAAAGGAAGCAAGCAAGGAAGGAAAGGATGCAAAGGGAAGAAAAGGAAAGGAAGGAAGGGAAAACAAAGGAAAAAATATACAGTCAGATTGGAAATGAAGGGATGAAAGGAAATGAAAGTATAGGAACAAACACAGGAAGGGAGGAAGAGAAAAAGATTCACATTAAGAACGAAAACTTAGGGAAGCAGCAGGACGTCGGCACAGGTGAGTTACAGGTGTGAGGGAAGAAAGGAAAAAAGGAGAGGAGGAAAGAAAGCAAGGAAAAGAAGTGGAAAGGAAATTAAAGGAAAGAGGAGAGAGAGGAAAGGAATGAAAAGAAAGGAGAGGAGAGGGAGAAAGAGTGTTTGGATGACGACTTCATCCAAACACACTTCAGTTCCCCTCGACATCACCTGTGTGTGTGTGTGTGTGTGTGTGTGTGTGTGTACATGAAAGAAGCTGAAAAACATCTCTCATCTGTTACCCATGAGGCTTTGCAGCATGTTTACAGGAAAGCACACTGGTGAATCCCCTCAGGCTAGCAGAGCACACACACACACACACACACACACACACACACACACACACACAGGCGTCATTGACATATTAAGTCAAACATATTCAGTAAAGTATTCTGATTACTTCCTTTCTGTGCTGCTTCTTTGTTTTTTTGCTGTGAATCATCAGCCTGCACACACACACACACACATACACACACACACACACAGAGCAGATTATAACAAACTTTATACTAACGAATTGTTTTTAATTCTGATAAATAAATTAATCAGACCCCCAGGAGTGAAGCTAATGGACGTTAATGGACGTCAGGTGGACCTGAAGGACACACGGTGTGTTTTGTTTTGGTGAAAAACAGTGAACTTCCTGTTAGACATCGATCTGACAGCTGACGAGGAAGTATTCACGTCTTTGTCTTTAACTTCTACTCTTGTGAGGACCAGACCGAGTTTAGAGCTTGACGACATTTACTTGAGACTAGAATAACCATAAGAACCAGAACAAGCAGAAGAACCTAAAGAACCATAAGAACCACAGAAACTAGAGGAACCAGAAGAAGCCAAGAGGATGTGAATTAAGGCCCTCATGAGTATGAACGTGTGTGTGTGTGCTTCAGAGATGAAAGAGTGTGTTGTGTTGCAGGCTCTTGCGTTACATTGCATTAGATTGTGCAGACGTTCGTGTTATTTTGTCCACCTCCGTTCTCTCAGCAGGACTCTCTGTTCTTACTACAAGTGTGTGTGTGTTCTGTGTGTGTGTGTGTGTGTGTGTGTGTGTGTGTGTGTGTGTGTTTGTTTGTTTACTGGCTGGAAGCAAGTGAAACTGTGAGATGAAACTGTGTTCTGCGCTTCCTGTGTTTGTTTACTCATGGCTGGAAGCAAGAAAGGAGATGAAACGAGTCTTCTGCGCTTCCGCTTCTACAACTGACACACACACACACACATACACACACACAAGGTATAAACACACGCACACACACAGCGTTACAGGCTGAACATACATAATCAATCAACCCCTGTGGACCAGAAAATATCAAATATAGGTTACACACACACACAACCGACTTGCCAAACAAGTAGCCATGAATATCTCTGCTGTGTGTGTGTTTGTGTGTATGTAGATGATTAAAATGCCTAATAAAGTCAAGGAAAAGCACTCAGCCTAAGTAGCAGACAGTAAAACACAATCAAAACACCAGGCTGGGATTGTGTGTGTGTGTGTGTGTGTGTGTGTGTGTGTTTTTTTATATCTATCTTTGTGAGAACCAATCTAAGACTCGCATTCCTTTAGGGGATCAAAAAAAGTCCCCACAACGTAAATCATAACATTTAAGGGTATATCGAGGAAATGAATGAAAAAGTAATGTCCTCTGAAGTGATGGAAACGTGTGTGTGTGTGTGTGTGTGTGTGTGTGTGTGTGTGTGTGTGTGTGCAGCCAAATTGAATCTTCACAGTGAAGTGGATGGAGTGTAATCCAGATGAAATGTGTTTACTGTGTGAGACAGACACACACTCACCGATCTATGTAATTCAACTAAGAGCCAGCACCTATTGGCTGAAGTAGTTTCAGTTACTATGACAACCAAGACCATCACCCCCCCAGTTCAATTCAAATGAGATTTATTGGAATGAAACTATAATTAAAGAATCAATCAGATGAGTCAGTGTTTTAGCTTCTGTGGTGAGTTCATGACGTCTTTGTCCAACATCAGCATCGTTTCTTCTTTATATTTATATGAATGCCGTTATCTCGAGATAATGAGATAAATGAACCCATTATCACAAGACAATCAGAGTGTGTTTCCTCTTGTTCCTTGTGATGTTTGTGTGTTTATCTCCAGTTAGTTTCCATCAGCAGGTGTCTGTAGGCTCTGTGGAGATGCTGTGGGGGTCATTATGTACAGTGGATGAGCTTAATAATGTCTTCATTATTTCTATATAATACATATAACATCTTTATTATTTACAACAGGAGCCAAAATTTGTTTAATATTCAGCTGTTCTTCATTTGTTGTCTAATTACCTGCTTCATCCTCGACTTTCTCCTCTTCCTCTGCAGGAATGCCATCCTCATGAACAGCTCCCCTCCTATAATAACTTCTATCACCCCGAACCCCGACAGCACAAACTACAAGATAAACTTGAGATGAATATTTGATCTGCATGAGGACACAAACTGGTTCAGCCACAAGAGGGCACCAAATGCACCTGATATGACAACACACTGAACTTTGTGAACGTTATACCACAACCTGAATGAGATTTAAATGCACATTTCAGGTCATTCACATGAACATTCATAAACATTTCTTTGTTTTTTTAATTGGGTTACACCCTTTCATTGTTTTTTACAGATAGAGAGAGACAGGAAGGGGGTGAGAGAGAGAGGGGGGGTGAAGAACACGCAGCAAAGAGGACCCCGGCCGGGAATCAAACCGGGTCTGCTGCACAGAGACTCAGGCCTCAAACATGTGTGCGCACGCTCTACCACTGAGCCACCTGCGCCACAAACATTTCTTTGTTTAAGACATAATGAAGTTTGAACCTTCACATCTTAAGTTTATTGACTTTGACACAGCTGTTAGCAGCAACACAAAAGGGGTAATAAAGTTAAATGGACTTCCTCACAATGTTTATCTGGAGAGAAATCTCTATGAACCAAACCAAAAGTTTCTGCATTCAGTAAAGTCTAGGTGTGGGACAGAGACACAGAGAGTGAAAAGCACTGAAACAACCAACATGAAGTGTGTTCTCAACAAGCTGAAGGAAGTGGTTTTCTGCAGGAAAGTTGCAGAAGTAATGAAGATCAAAAGAGGAAATTCATTAAAGCCCCTCAGTTGTAAGAAACAACAAAACTAATGCAAACTCAGAGTCTGTAGTTTGAGGTGGACACAGATATTGAGTTTTATTTGTGTAACATTTAAAAAGTTTGTAGTATTGAAAAAAGCCCATTCTCAAAAACACAGTTTGGGGACTGTTTGTCTGTAAAAGACTCAGATTAAAACACAAAATCATGTATGAACCTTCATTTCTTGAAAAAACTAGCCCGCATGACCAGATGAGTCACATACTTCCTCCTCATGTTTGAGTGTCTTTACAGCACTAAAGGTCACGTGGCTCCGGTTATATGAGGAAGAAAAACAAAGAGTTGCACTTCATTACTGCTTAGCAACATGAGACACGCTGGAGCTCGTGTTCATCTTAAAGGTAGGAACTATTAAAAATCGTTAAAATCTTTTCTCTGTAACTGCATTGAAAAACAACCATGGACATATTTTGAATATTTAACATGAACTGAATAATCTCCATCTTGTTTATACTGTTAACTGTGATGCAGGAATCGATCAAATTCTTAAAGCATTGATCAGTATTAATAATCACAAAAAAGTGAATTTTAAAAGTTGCTACCTCGAAATCTCTATGAACCAAACCAAAAGTTTCCATTAAGTACAGTCTAGTTGAGGGACAGAGTCACAGAGAGTGAAAAGCACCGAAACAACCAACATGACATGCTGTGTTCTCAACAAGCTGCACAGGAAGAGGAAGTGGTTTTCTGCAGGAGAGAGTTGCAAGAAGTAATGAAGATGCAAAAGAGGAAATTCATATTAAAGCCCCTCAGTTGTAAGAAACAACAAAACTAATGCAAACTCAGAGTCTGTTGTTTAAGGTGGACACAGATATTGAGTTTTATTTGTGTAACATTTATAAAAGTTTGTAGTATTGAAAAAAGCCCTTCCTCAAAAAACACAGTTTGGAGACTGTTTGTCTGTAAAACACTCAGATTAAAACACAACATTATGTATGAACCTTCATTTCTTGAAAAAACTAGCCTGCACGACCAGATGAGTCACATACTTGATCACATACACGTATTTGAGTGTCTTTACAGCAACAAAGGTCACGTGGCTCTGGTTATATGAGGAAGAAAAACAAAGAGTTACACTTCATTACTGCATAGCAACACGAGACACGGCTGGAGCTCGTGTTCACCTTAAAGGTAGGAACTAATTGAAAACATCGTTAAAATCTTTTCTCTGTAACTGCATTGAAAAACAACCATGGACATATTTTGAATATTTAACATGAACTGAATAATCCTCCATCTTGTTCATACTATTAACTGTGATGCGGGAATCGATCAAATTCTTAAAGCATTGATTAGTATTAATAATCACAAAAAAGTGAATTTTAAAAGTTGCTACCTTGATTTTAAATAAAAAAAGGGAAAAATTAGCGATGAAAGTAGTTGATGTAAATGTTAGGAGCTCTCATTAAGAAAATGAGAGTGAAATCTTTAATATGTGAACAGAACAATATTTGATGTTGTAGCTGCATGAGGTGATTTTTTATTTTGGGAGGGTTAAACAAAGATGCAATATATTTGTCCAGTGTTTCCTTTGTAAAGAACGTGGTCTTTAAAACAACAACAAACCTCTGTTTGCATTATTTGCATCATGCATCAACCACTGAGTCCTTTAACTAACCATTGAGTCTGTGTAGACAAAGCAACAGTCTCTCAGTTAGCGGAGAAGATTTGTGATTTGTTTCAGTACAAAAACAGAGGCCGAAGAGACTGAATCTGAAGAGAAAAGTAACATATAACTTTTACCTTTCAGTGTAAACATCATCAATGTCTTTAAAGTGTTTATATTTTCTGTGAATGTCTTTACCTTTAAGCATCCGACATGTCATTTATTTGTATAAATACCATAAATACCTAAAATATGCATTTTCTTACATTTTGTTTTATTAAACTTTTGTTCATTTTCAGAAATCAGGGATGCATCTTCAGCAGCATAGTGATCGATTCGCCCTTCTGTGACTTCAGAGTTTTGCTTTTACATCACCTGACCAGCTTCTTTCTCCTGTTACAGCCACCTGGAGGTGAGTTCAGAGCAAAACACGTTAATAACATCTTTATATGTGTTGGAAGTCAAAGGACACAAATCAGCTTCATCAAATTTAACTAAAAAACAGTTTCCATCAGTTTCAGAGTGTCCACAGCTTGTTTTATTTTCAGTGCCAATGACAAGTTGTTGTGTTTTCTAAAAGAAAGTCTGTCAGTCAGGTTGTCTCAGTTCTTTAAGGACTGTAATTAATTAGTTTAAACCATATAAATTACATTTAGGTAGTTTGTAAGCCCTGTGACTGACTGGCGTCCAGTCCAGGGTGTACCCCGCCTCTCACCCAAGATAGCTGGGACAGGCTCCAGCACCCCTGCGACCCTGTGTGTGCTCAGGATAAGCAGGTTTAGAAGATGGATGGATGGATGGATGGATGGATAGTTTGTAGTGCTCCTGTTGTTCCGTCTAAACAAGTCATAAGTCCTGTGTTGATTACATAAAAATGCCACTAGAGGTCACTATTCCCAAAGCAGTTTTATGTGGGATAATAAATGTCATGTATTGTATGTAGATCCAGACGCACAAACTGATCTACTGCACATAAGAGCAAATTCTCCATGTTGTTTATTAGGCTCTCATTATGATCTGTATAAAGTGGACTTGCATTGTTATGTAAAAGTTTTATGATTTTTTTAAAAGTGTTTTTTTATGTTGTTATAAAAAATATTTTAAATGGAAAACTTTGAACTCCATTGTTTAAATCAAAACTAATAATCTTAAAAAGTAAAACTGAAAGATGAAGTGACAGAAATGTTTTCATACTCCAGCATTTGTGGAAGAAGTCCTTCATTTATAAAAGGAAATAATAAATGTGGGAAGTGTTTCTGTATAGCTGTTGAGTGAAAATGACAATGACATCCATTTGGGGGTTTTACTTATTTTTCTGTTGTTACCTCACACTGGAGGTAGTTCAGAATCACTTGTTCAAATGGTGCAGTTTCATTACATCAACAAGCTGAGTACCAGCTTCAAGATTCAGGGGTAAGTTTAGACTTTTTAAAGGTTACCTTAATACAAAACTTCCTTCATGTTAATCAAAAGAGTTATTGGTCACTGTAATTGTTCTTCCTGAAGTGATGCCCTAATTACAACACCACTGTAAGACACAACACAAAGTTCAGTTGTCATTTTCCTGTTAATGCAACAATTAGGTTGAGAAACATTAAATGTGAAATGTGATTTTTCAAAGTGTTGGATGGATCGACCAACATCACCACCTCTAAATTTCACTGAAAATAAATTTCTTTATTAAATCACATTTAGAGCCTCAGCTGCTTTTTGTCACTTTTAGGTTAAGACTCTTTAGGCTCTTTGTTAAGCTGTTACTGTGCTTCACTCTGACACAGGGCTGTTTTACATTTTACTCACAGTTTCATTCTCTCTGCAGCTTTCTACTGTAGAAAATTATATTTAATGTGTAATGCTACTGTCTCTTTTTGTTTTGTCTTTTGCTTGCAGCTCAATCAGAGTTGATTTCCTCAAATCAACCAATCATCGCTCTGGCTGGTGATGATGTCATTCTACCATGTTACCTTGAACCTCCCATCAGTGTCACCTCTAAGACCGTGATGTGGATCAGACCTGGTTTGTACCCAAAGTACATCCACGTTCACGAAGATGGACGACCGGTGTATCTGAGTCAGAACAGACTGTACAGTAACCGAACAGCTCTGTTTGAGGATCAGCTCATGAATGGAAACGTCTCCTTGAACATCTACAAAGTGAAACCGTCTGACACAGGAACATACATATTGCATCCTTGAATCAACACAGAGGGAAGTTTCTGTCCAACTGATTGTTGGTGAGTCAGATTTGGTCTTGTGTCAGATAATAATTAAAAACTGTGTGGCACACTGCTTTAGTTTGTAGCACATCTTCTATCAGCATACCGAAGGGCACAGCGATGATCATTTACATGTTTCTGCAGATTGCAAAGAAACAGTGCTGCAACTTTGAATTAGAAATAAGCAGCCATGAGAAAACAAAAAAGAAAACAAAGAAAAACAGTCAGTCTGGTTAAGAACATGAAAGGTGTCCTGTGCTGTTTCCTTTCAAAGCACATCAACATGTTGAGTGCATTTCCTTCAATTATAAAACATTTGCAAATCTGATTCTCTGAACATTTAAAACCTGTATTTTGTACAGCAGCATGCTCACTCATTAGCTGTCTTCTTCTTCCTGCTCTTGTTGATCCTTTGCTGCATTTCTTGGTACATTACTGCCACCTGTAGATCAGTGGAAACTATCAGCAGGATTGTGCATCATGTCACTCACATGTGCACAAGATGAACCAAAACCACCATATAAAAAAAAAACACCACAGTGAGCCTTTAAATTCCACATAATGAACATGAATGGTGATGATTTCCTATAAAAGGATATAAAAGTGCTAAAGAAGAAGGCAGAAAATATTTTATACATTTTATGAGGTTGTAAATACATTCAACATAATTGCAACAAGGGTTTGAAGATGTTTTTGTGGGAAATGTTGTCAACATGCTTCTTATATAGTTTGACAATGATAAAAACAGTGACTTGTGTTATTTGCTGTTGTGTTTGATCTAAGTTTGAAACTCCTCTCTTATCATCAGGTTCTGTCTCCACACCCGTCGTAGAGCTTTTCTCAAATAACAATGGAAGTGCAGTGTTAATGGTGTAAATCTGAAGGCTGGTATCCAGAGCCTGAGGTGTTGTGGCTGGACGGTGAGGGAAACCTGCTCTCTGCTGGACCTCCAGAGACAGTCAGAGGTCCTGATGACCTCTATACTGTCAGCAGCAGAGTGACTGTGGAGAAGAGACACAGCAACAGATTCACCTGTAGAGTCCAACAGAAGAACATCAACCAGACCAGAGAGGCTCACATCCATGTTCCAGGTTAGAGGTCTGACTAATATAATAATAATATAATATTTCTTTTGTTTTTGGTTCAGTTTGATTCAAAGCGTTAAGCTGCTCTGTGTTGTCTGATTTCAGCTGATGTCGTCGTGGTTGAAACCCTCTTATACCTGGGTTTGGATTACACTTTGTTTGGGGCATTTTCTTTCTGTTAATTCTTTTCTTACTACAGATCAGGAACTGTAAGTCATATTTTACCTTTTTTTTAAATGTAAAATTTCTGTCAGAGCTTTCTGTCTGTTGTTGTGAAATGATCACCAAAGTATCAACAACACAAAGACCATTACTCAAGATTTGATTTTTAAATCTACTTTTGATATAATGCAAGTAAAACGCTAAAACAGAGTGGGAAATTTTAAAGGTAATTTTAAAGGTGCAGAGGTTTGTAGAGTGCCATATAATTAGAAGTTGGCTCCAGGTTTGATCTGGCACTATTCAGTACGATTGTAAGTGTGCCCACATGTCTGTTTTTGTCAACACACCAGTGACTCTTATTGTTATAGAAGAGGGCGTTATCAGTATATGAACAGTAGTGCAGGTAGTCTCTAATAATAGTTTGAAAAACTTTCTTTCTTCTGTTGGAGTGGGATGTTTGAATATCATCGTACCCATAATGCAAGTATGTCTCTCTCTCGTCATTTTGAATATTTTCATCTCAACCTTCATAGTTCCTTTGTGCTCCTTTGGTTTCCTCATTTTCATACATGTTCTGTGCACTGAGGTAAAACTACATGAACACAACAAATTTAAACAGATTTCTTCCTCTGTTTGCACACAGGCATCAAGAGGAGATGGGCAAGGCAGGATTTCAGAAATGAGGCTGAAAGTCTCGAGTTATCCAGGTTGAAGTGGACAAAAGGTAGACCCGGAGAACCAGAGAGACACCGAGGAAGGTGAGGAGACTGTCGATCCAAAAGAGAGAGCCTTCAAGAGAAATTAAATCATGGACTGAAAACATCTTGAATTACCAGGAAAGAGAGTCAGAACTAATAAATGTGCTACAGTAGACACTCATGACAAGATGTTCCCATAATACATCAAGAAGCCCTCGAGAGATCATAACTTGAACTTCAGCAGGACAACTTACCACCAAAGCATTTCATACAATTTAACCTGTGAAACAAAGTTGGTTTGGATCGGACACCAAACAGGACAGGAACAGACTGACAACAGACAGTCAGGACTGCAGAAAAAAATCTTCTGTGCTAACCTGCCCATCATTCAGAACTTATACGTGTCCAGAGTCAGGAAACAGACAAGAAACATCACTGCAGATCCATCACACCCTGGACATAACCTGTTCCACCTCCTCCCCTCTGGGAGGCGCTACAGAGCTCTGTACGCCAAAACAACCAGACACAGGAACATTTTCTTACCTCAGGCTGTTGCTCTGATTAACATTTAATACTAATCACAGAGTGTCAGGAAATAAACCCTAATAACAAACCCTGCAATACAAACATTGAAATACATACTGTTTTTAACAGTTAAATATCACCACTATCCAACGCAAATCTACTCTTGCTGTATATACTGTATATACTACACTATCATACCCACCTACCTCTTGTATATAAGCTACCTCTTAATTGATCATTCTATTGATCTCTGCATCTTTTGTACTCTCACTGTTGCACTATTAACACACAGTTGTTATGCTATTGATTTATAACTTAAAATGATAACCACACACACACACACACACACACACACACATATAAATATGATTGTTAGATAGGAAACTATATAATATAGTGATGCTGTCAGAGTTGGCAGAGTTACAGCACTTTTCCTGTTTTGTGTTCAGTTGTCTTGCGGTCAAAACAAGAGTAAAGTTGGACTAAATAAAGTGCTTAGTCTACTTTACCTATGACCCAAAATTACTTTTTATAGGTAATGCTAAGAAAAGGCAGTGTTACACATACATATATATGTGAACAAACACATGTAAATAGTTTATGTTAATGTTTATTTTTACCTCTTTGAGCTGCTGTCCTGTTTTTGTTTTTGTATTTCTGTGTATGTACTGAAAGAGTGTTATAAAACAGAGTCAGATCCTTTTTATGTGTTCACCTGGTTAATAAAACTGATTCTGATTCATTTGCTGCATTTGAAGTGGTTGTTTACTTTCTATCTTGTGAAACTTAACAAAAACTACCATTTTTTTTGTAAATGTACAGTTTAAACAAACCTTCCTCTAAGTTTTTCATGAGGTCTGAAGGCATTGGGGTAGAGTTATATTTAGAACATGATTTAAAATATGTTGCTGTTGTGTACTCATACGCTCTAAGATAAGCTGCATGCCAGGCAATAATGAGTTAGTATCCAGAGAGAGGGCATGGGAGGGAACGAGATGCAGACAGTGAAGGCAGGGTGATTTCAGTGGTTTACTGACAGTAAGACCTGACAGACAGGCAGGTTAAAGTCCAGATAAATACTGGGGATGAGGTGACACAAGCTCAAATACATACACATAAGACAAAACTATATATATGGAGAGTGTCTGATGAGGAAATGAAGTGCAGGTGGGGAGATGGGAGGGGAGGCTCAGGTGAGGGGAATAAGATGTCTGCAGATGAGATGGCAGTGGCAGGATCTAAAAAGAGAGGAGAGAAGTCTTAAAGGCCATCTAGTGGACTGGTGGAGAACAGCAACTACAAGTGGAAGGCTTTGGGGAAGGCTGGAAGAAAAAAGGCCACGTTTTACAACATTGGGTGCAAGAAAAGCTATTTCACAAGATATAATTCTTTCATACATTCTTTCATTAATTCTTTTTCTCGCAGATAAGTGGATATTCAATAGTCTTTCTCAAGCATGCTTCAAGTATTCGGCCGACAATATGATCCACAAGATCTCAACATCCTCGTAAATAGCCACGTACCAACAAAGTAAAGTTTAATCAATGAGTTTCTATCCAAAACTGTCACATCACTGAGGGCAAGTGCTGGTTTGAATGAATAACTTTACAAAAAGGGAACTTCAGGTGAGCAAATTATATATGATATAAACTGATATAAAGTGGCCCACTGCTCTCCAGTCAAACCAAAACCTTCACAGTCTAACAGAGCAGCTGGTTTTCTTATTACCTCCACACCTCACAGTCACTCACCATTAAGGCACAGATAACAGCACATCAAATTAATGTCAGAACAGAAACTAACAGAGAGGAAGCACTCATGAAGTCTTAGCTGTAGGTCTTGAACTGCCCATATTCAGTATCAGCAGTAAAAACGAGTGTACATTTGGCATCTGACAAACAATGGTCATTACTGATTACTGAAACTTAATGATTTGGTTTCTCTGACTGCAAAGCAGGTAAGCAGGCAAACTAATTATCATATTTACATACTCTTGTTTTTAAACGGTCTGGAAGATTGTCTCTTGTATTTTACTGTCTAGACAGTCTTTACTGTCTAGCTCAGTAAGACTCGTGATACTTTACATTTGCAAGCCATGGACACAGCCTGTGCACTGGGCTTTAACTTCAGTTATGAAGTGTCACATGTATTTACTGTATGTTATCTGTTCCATATGTAAACCCTGATGTCGTCAGAAAAGAATTACAGAGGTTTTTTTAAGCAGTTCTTGTGTATGAAAATGTTAAACTACACAGGCTCAGACATGTGGGATTAGTTGTTGTGATATTTCTGACTTTTTATGGTTAAACTCTCCAAAGTCTTAAGATATTATTTGCTTGTTCGATTTGAAAACACTACAAATGTCCAGATTGGTTTGTTCAAATGGTGCAATTTGATCACATCAAAGTTGGTAAGAAGATCTGATAACGCTTTCTAAGAAGACCACATCTATAGTGCATTGTGATGCATTCTTAGTGTAATATAATGCATTCATAGTCCTCTATGACTACACTCAAAAACAGTCATAATGATTTGCACTTTATACACAGTCATAAAACACGATAGATGAGACTTACAATGAACTTATAAGTTCAAGTGTCTTATGTTTGCTCTTGTTAGACATTGGGGCTTATTAATACATTATGACAACTTATGATCAGCCATACACACCTCAACAATCCACTAGTAAAGAGAGATTACTAGTTACTCTCTTACTACAAGAGAGCTCAAGATTTGAGGTAAATGGAAATTTGGACACTAATCTTTTACTGGGATCACCGTCTTTAAACAGTGGTAAAAAAATACTTAAGTACAATACTTGAGTACAACAACATGACCTGAATCTACTCAAGAATTTTTTAACACATCTCAAGTAAACCAAGTTACTGAATGCATGAGAAAGTAATCAGTTACCACCTCTTTTTTACCTCAACTTCCTCTTACTGTAAAGTCCACTGTTTTGTTGCACTGGAACGTCGCCTGGAAAGCGGTCAAGAGCAGAACAAGTTTCAACCAGCCTCGCTGCTATTTCAGGAAGTTAGAACTTGAGTAAGACTTCAGTCACTATTACTTATTATGAGTTCATGTTCTGAGGAACAGCATTTCAAAATGCCATATGCTCTTAAATACTGTGATAATCATGGCAGCAATTATTCTTTAACACTTATATTTATACAAAAATGTATTTAACACTAAAAATGTATTTTTGAATAATTTTAATTGCAATTTCATTAAGAACCTGTCCACACCCAACTTTTTCTCCATCCTGAAAGATGAAATCAGTCAAAACCTTAATTTGTATGTGTATTAATACAAGCTGCACAGACACTACAATGCTTTGATGTTCCTTTCTGTTTTCTGTTTTCAGATTTTCAGGATGTTGCTTTCAGTGATGCTGTTCAATAGCAGACCGTCCTTCAGAACCAGCATTGTTTGGGTTTTCCATGAAGCTGTTCTTTTCTATGTTTCTTCTACAACAGATATTTGGGGGTAATTTACATGCAGCACACTTCATAAAAAATCCTTACACCTCTGACTATAACAGCCATGCTTTGGTCAGAAGAAGAATATAATTTCAAATGAGTTTTCCTCAGGGGCTTTGTAATCTGCACAGAATGACAAAGGAGGGATCACTCTCCCAGGATGGACATTCAAGAAATCGATTTTGTGTGTAAAGAATAAATCAACATTAAAATCACAGTGTGAACGATAAAGATGACAATTTGAAGTCAGCAGAGCCATTTCAGTGCCAAGGAACAAGATGTTGTGAGTTTACTGCTGCACTGAGCCCCAATATTTATAAGTTAGTTAGTTAGTTAGTTAGTTAGTTAGTTAGGTATATGCACACTTTCAGTGCTGGGCATATTAAAATACAGTTAATATCAGGTGGGGGTGGTGTCCTGAACCTTTAAAGGCCCAATCAGTAAGTTCTGACCACATAAACTAGGTAGATGTTCACTCATATAACTGAAGAGTTTGATTTATAGTAATAATTTATAATTAGTATTTTGTTTGGTCATAATTTCACAGAGCATGTCAACATGAGCAGAGTGTGCCAACTTGGTTTCAAACAAAAAGAAAACTGTCCTGTAACTCTCATTTAAAGCAAAGTATAGAAATACGATTACTAAACATGTAATGTACATTTTCAAAAGTAAAATTACTTGCAATGCAAAATGCCCCTGCCAAAATGATGCACTTAATATCATATTAGTGGAATATTATTACTGATGGATTTACATCAGTAATAATATTATTTTTGTAGTTTAAAATAAAGGTATAAACTACCATAAGAAAATAGTCAAAGAAAGAATAATTGCGTTTGTGTCAGAAATAAAAGGGATTTTGATGGTAGCTTTATAATTTGATTATTTCTTATGTTTTCCCTGAAGTGCAGTCAGAGTTGATTTCCTCAAATCAACCAATCATCACTCTGGCTGGTGATGATGTCATTCTACCATGTTACCTTGAACCTCCCATCAGTGTCACCTCTAAGACCGTGACGTGGATCAGACCTGGTTTGTATCCCAAAGTACATCCACGTTCACGAAGATGGACGAACCGGTGTATCTGAGTCAGAACAGACTGTACAGTAACCGAACAGCTCTGTTTGAGGATCAGCTCATGAATGGAAACGTCTTCCTTGAACATCTACAAAGTGAAACCGTCTGACACAGGAACATTACATTTGCATCCTTGAATCAACACAGAGGGAAGTTTCTGTGATTGTTGGTGAGTCAGATTTGGTCTTGTGTCAGATAATAATTCATTTATGTATGAATTCATTTATTTATTAATTTCATCACAAGATGAACCAAAACCACCAATAAAAACACCACAGCGAGCCTTTAAATTCCACATAATGAACATGAATGGTGATGATTTCCTATAAAAGGATATAAAAGTGCTAAAGAAGAAGGCAGAAAACATTTTATGAGGTTGTAAATACATTCAACATAATTGCAACAAGGGTTTAAAGATGTTTTTGTGGGAAATGTTGTCAACATGCTTCTTATATAGTTTGACAATGATAAAAACAGTGACTTGTGTTATTTGCTGTTGTGTTTGATCTAAGTTTGAAACTCCTCTCTTATCATCAGGTTCTGTCTCCACACCCGTCATAGAGCTTTTCTCAAATAACAGTGGAAGTGCAGTGTTAAGGTGTAAATCTGAAGGCTGGTATCCAGAGCCTGAGGTGTTGTGGCTTGGACGGTGAGGGAAACCTGCTCTCTGCTGGACCTCCAGAGACAGTCAGAGGTCCTGATGACCTCTATACTGTCAGCAGCAGAGTGACTGTGGAGAAGAGACACAGCAACAGATTCACCTGTAGAGTCCAACAGAAGAACATCAACCAGACCAGAGAGGCTCACATCCATGTTGCAGGTTAGAACCGATTAATAAATGTACTATATGTTGATATCAATACTATGCTGTTCTGTGATTAATCATTTCTTTTGACTGATATCGTCGCAGTCCCGTCCCAGTCTGTGAAGTGTCTTGGCCTTGGGCTTACTGGGTGTCGTGCTGAGTATTTTTTTTTAAATACAAGCATATAACCTAAGGTATGGTTTTGCATCTGTTTGCTTGCATGTTGACATAATATAACTATTTCTTTTCTTGTTTTAGTGTAACTGATAAATGCTGCTTAAACAAGTCTCGCTCTCATCCTACAGGACGAAGCATATTCCCATAGATCTGAGAGTCCGACCAAGTGTCACGTCAGTTTAGTCATGAGCAGCCTTCGTCAGTCTATCAGAGACCAAATAAAAATGAAAGCACTGGTTGTTTGCCCAGTGGATAGCAAGTTTTTTTTTGACAGCAGGGATCAGAGATTTGCATTCTTCATCTGTCAACAGTTAAAACAGCATTTTTCATTTCATCATTTTAATACTGTTGGTTCATAAAAGCCAGCTCATTCACATGTTTAAAAAAAAGCTAACATTATCACAACAAATGTAAAAATCAGCGTCACTTTACAGGTTTGCTTTGATATTTATACTTCCCAAGTGCAGGACCAACAGGCTCAAGAACTTGTTTGTCCATCATGCCATCACACTCTACAACTCCTCACAAGGGGGGAGGAGGACATAGAGTAGGGGTGGTAGCCATTGTACATTTCACTACTTGTACAAGTACATACACATGCATACACAAATGGACACTTTTTCCTCTGGTGCAATAATAACCTCATCATAAGGTTAAAGGTGCAATAATTTTAATTTATAATTCTTAACTTATTCCACATAAAAGCCATAACTTATTTCATACGAGGCCATACTCAGCTCTTTATATTTACTTATATTATTTTATTCTCATTCTTTATATTTTGCATTTTAAGTATTTACTGTTTATTTTTCATCTGTGTGCTTCTTCTATCTGTGTGCTTCTGGAAACTTAAATTTCCCTGAGGGAGTCATCCCAAAGTGGATCAATAAAGTCAAGTCTAAGTCTATATTTCAGCAAATATGACAACGTGTGCCTCTAAAATACACTGCCTACCCGAGCTATAATATGTATGTATCTTTGTATATATCATGTATCTTGATTTATTATAGTTATTATAGTATTTATAAAATGTTGAACATTGGCTGTCTATTTCCTGGATGTCGAAGTTTGTTATGAGTTTTTTTTATATTTGTTGACTTGATTTAACTGTCTTGATTTAACTGTATATCTGTAGTGTATCATCCTATAAATGTGTCCTCTACATTGTTTTTACGTACACTGAGAGCTAATGAGAACTGCAGTCAGATTCCTGGTACTGTATATGTGAACACAGCTGGATTATAAAGCTGATCCTGATATTGATTATGAAGCTAACAGATACTTTCACCTCAAACTATTTATTTAATAAAGCCTCTTTTGGATGTACTCCTGTTATACAGTAACACTTATTATTCCATTGTGAGAAAACACAGTACTTTATTGAAGCTTTCATCAATTCCTGCAACATAAAGTTTTTAAGATTGAGTCTTACTTAATTGATATATCTTATCATTTAGATCTCCCATAATTTTGTCTGTGGTTAATATTTTTGATGCATGTGAAATTAACTTTATGACACCTCTCTGTCCAGCATCACAAAACCACAACGCAATCCAGGAGACCAGCAATGCAACAGGGAAATGTTCTGAACTTACTGTACCTTAGTTAAACCTTCTTCTTGAACATGTTTTCCAGCTCCCAGCAGATCAGATTCAGTGCGTTACAACTGAAACATCAACAATCATGCAGTGGTTGTGTGATGGAGGCTTAAAGATTGCAGACTGGCTGTGTTATGGACTGGCTCTGTGTTATAATCGCGAAGTGTGCGTCTGTTAGAACTTAGTCTATAAAGTTCCCCCAAGACTTCAATGACGGAATGAAGCAGGAAACAGTCCAGCCTTTATGATGCTTTAATCCAGTGTAAGGCGTGTACAATTATAGATGTGGTGGTTTGTATGTATGTGTGGTTCTGGAATAAACCAAACGATAACAGCCATCAATAAACAGCTCACAATATGCTTGACCATAGCACACAATCCAAAATAATAATCTAATTATCATTAGCATGAAAATATGTGAAACATCATATACAGAAGGAATATACATAATATAACATCACATATTTAACTGACAACAAAGGAAACGGTCAGTGGCATTAATATAACATAAATGACCATTTAGCTGTGATAACTAACACTGCTAGGCATACACACTATAGCAGATAAAATATAACAACAATGAAATGCATCCAGTCAATAAACAACACAACTTACGTTTCTCTGGACGCACACTGAACCTCAAATGGCAGACCAACCGATATAAAGCAGCAAACACAGCTGAGTCAATATCACCATAAGGTGCCTTTGAGACTTCCCTATTTCCCCCCCAAAAAGCTGAGATTTTCCATTGAACTTCATATTCATTGTATTAAGTAGATGTTATGGTGTTAGAAATGCATACTTGGTCAAGCTCCCACACTGTTTATAAATTAACTGCAAGCAGATAATGTATATGCAAATAACAAAATATGTCCACCCTGTCATGGACAATTTCAAAGTAGAGTAAATACATTGTAATTACATAGTGATTATAAAATGTACATTTTCAGAAAGCTATTTAGTCACTTCCTCAACAATATATTTCAGTTAATGGGAAAAGTATTTGGATAATAATGAAATTATGGCAAACGATTTGTTTCTTTATAAAATCTGCGAGAGTGGCACTTTCTTTTCTAAATAAAATCTAACGACAAAGATATCTGGTCAAACTTTCAAACAATACTATTTGGCCCTCATTTGTTTATAAAGAAATCACACAAAAGATTTTGCTAACTTGTGAAAATAATTTGTTTATTTTCATAGAACATGAACGTAACAGGGTGGACAGTGACATGACAGGGTGGACCTTGGGCATGACAGAGTGGACACATTGTGAAATATCATTGAATGGCCTCATAAATGCAAAAAATCTAAAGGAAATTATGTAAAAAAATATGCCAGAGGTCCTTTTCCTATGTAGGGGGAAATTACCAGTTGAACAAATTGGTTCTGATCCACTCTACCTGCATGCACCCACTGAATAAAGATGCCCAAAATGAGCCATTAATGTGGCCTTATAGTGTTAAACTCTGTACATCATTCTGCACAGTGAAAGTCAAACATTTAACAGTAGAACAAGAAGAAAAATGTTTTTAAGTGGAGAACGGTTGATTTGAAATAACAGAATATTAGAGAAAGATCACTTAGACACATCTCCAAACAGTCTTTCCCTTTCTGAAGAGACACGGCTCAATTCTGCAGTTGCTGTTCCACATACTTCCATGCAGATGCTTCCATCTGTACAGAGCGCTTGTTCAGAGCCTGTGGTTCTGGTATCAGGCAAAGTACCTGCCCGTCATGGTACCAACAGATGTCGTCCCGGAGACTTGGCCAGTGGAACTTGTTAATGCCATGGCAGGTGCATACACTTGACTTTCACACTGTGCCCTTCTGCATCCATGATGACACCTGGGTATGCTTCATTGTCGTAATTAACGACACACCACTCTCCAATGTGCTTTACCTCAATCATTTCTGGTCTCCAAGGATTATCTGGTGTCTTTCCACATGCTGGGGACTCGTCAGATGAAACAGGAACAT
The DNA here is from genome assembly GCA_023238725.1 of Scortum barcoo. NCBI lineage: Eukaryota > Metazoa > Chordata > Actinopteri > Centrarchiformes > Terapontidae > Scortum > Scortum barcoo. The sequence goes on from CM041532.1 coordinate 5,042,587, forward strand.
TAGCTAGAGTGACCTCTTGAAGGTTAAAGCAGGGGCAGTCCAAAACACCTTCCTCCCTTTTACACAGACATGAAATGTCTCTGTATTTCATTTGGCCGTGGTGTCAGACTGATAGCTTGGTGGATTCTCATAGTGCCTTTTATGGCAGCTATTGCAGGTACCTCAGTCTTTAAATCAATATCCCTCTCTGGGACGAAGAACAGCTCGACAGATGTGTCCAGGCTTTTCAGCTTGTCATACAAGCTCTGGGCATCAGGAATGTCTTCTCCATGGGCTACAATCCGGTCTGCTGACCTCTTGAGGGCCCCACCCACACCGTCTGGTGCCCCTTTCCCATGACTAGCCTCAAAGAAATTCCACGTTATTTCTTTGAAGCCATACTTGTAGGGTTCCGTTGAGAGGTAGAAGAAATTTTCCTTTTGTCGATACTGCGTTGCAGGCCCGTCGCTGAAAAAATGAAGTATGCTGACTTGAGGGTGTCGTTCTCTCACTACCTTCAGAACTGGATCAAGGTGGGCCCAGATCGCCACAGGGTCGTGTCTTCTGGAGGGTGATATGGAGCAGAAGGTGTGTGGCGTGTTTGTTTACCAGTGGTGTAGAGCACTCCAGTGTGCAGACTGGCCTGCTTATGTGAGCCTCCAAAATGCACAGATTGTATTTCTTTGCTGTACTTGCATGAGTAATTTTCGCTAAAATCTATATGCAAGAGGGACTCGTTGTGCTTCAGGCTCCTCCTGAGCTCCCTGTAGGCATCAAACTGCCATTTAATGTTGAAGACATGGTGCCTAAAATGGAGAAGCCTCTCCTGGAAATCTATGTTAAGGTCATGCTCCGTTGTTGTTATCTCCCTTTTCACTGTGATTGTTGATACCTTCTTATCCTTCGTGATCTTTTCTGTCATCCACTGATATAAACGAATGTTCTCTTCCCCAGGAGTTTTCAGCATCGGGTGACAAGTTAGGAGGCATTCACTGCACTCACCGTAAGCACAGACCTTGGCTTTTGGGTTGCACATGGTTGCTTCAGACATTTCCTCAATGTTTCTTGAGGACAGTAACCCTTGGTTATACAAGGCATTGGCAATGAATTGCAAGTTCTCATGTTTTTTGCAGAGACATGTGTCACAGTCAGAGGAAGAGGGGGTTACCACCCAAAAGGGTCTGAGACGGCAAAAGGAGGTGTATGACATGTGGCCAGTGTGCTCAGAGAGAAACCTCCTGTGCAAGTTCTTCATTGTATCAGTAAGCAACCTCTTTTGCATCTTTTTCTTCAGCCGTGTGACTGTTTGTTTGCGGCCAGTCGTCATTCGACTAACATCATCTCGAAGAAAAAATGATGTAACGTTCTTCCTAATCTCATTTTGACTGACGCACCTCCTCCCACAGTAGGTAAGATCCACAGGATACTTTGCTCTCTTCTTGGAGTAGCCAAAAGCAGTCTGGGCATGCTTTTGGAGCTTGTACTTCTTCAGAATGTTTCCACTGACTACTTTTGCTATCAACTGTTTCTCTCTGTTTGATTTTGCATGTTCATATTTTCTTCTAATATCTTCAATCAGGGATGTATGGAAAAGAAGAGCTCTTTTGATGGGTGAATTCACTTTTTGACGTGCCAACAAAGCATTGACTTTTGTACGTGGTGATTTGGACGCACTTGCTTTCTTGGCCCTATGGTACCTCTTCTTATATTTCTCAGTTTTAGTTTTCTCTTTTGCGAGCTGTGCCTCCAATATTTCAATCTGTTTTTTCAGTTTTCTCTTTGAACTCCTTTGAATGCTTTCCCCTTGACGCCGTTGCCTGAAACACAAAATATCTGTAAGGATTTTTGGTAAGATTTTAGCTAGTTATCAATATGTCATTTTATGAGGACATAAACAGTTGATAATTGTCCTTCAAATAAATCTAAACTTTCTAATAAGTCTCATCAGCTAAACATCCAATGATATAACCTGGAGGGCCATGGCTGCTGATTTTCAGGAGTTTCAGCAGCTGCAGGGGAGTTGGGTGGTGTCTCTGACTGTAGCAAAGCACCCTGTTTCTGGCTCTGGCTTGCCTTTTTGCCTCTCTCCATTTCTTTCTTTTTGCCCTCTTCTCTCTCTCACTCAGCTCATTGACACCCTTCTTCTTTCCAGTCTCTCTGTCTTTTTTCCATTTGTCCCTTTCTTTCTCAAGGTACTTTCTTCTTCTGTCTGGGTCAGCATCACGATGTTCCCGATATCTCCTTGCTATCTCAGCTCCTTTTGATCTCATTCCTTGAAAAAGATTCAAAATGTTCCCTTACACACTTTAATTGGTGGTCCCAGTAAACTAGGCTTGCCTTATCAAACTAGGCTTGCTGATACCAATATTGCCAAAAAAAATCCATATTGTCCATTCTTACTATGTATAGCATGTACTGTTAGAAAATGTGTGTAATAGCTGTTGTAATATGTGTAACATTATCAGCATGTGGCCTAAACAATGCACATGTTCTTCCTGTCATGGAAAGCTTGCTGACAGGGTGGACAATGACAGGGTGGACATTTTTGGCTAATGTTAGCATTTAATGAGCACATGGTGGATCTTCACTTAGCAACATGATTCAGTTAGCAAGCTGACTGTGTACTGTTTAACAAATATATTACAAATTCCTGAAAGGTTTTTATATCAATTGATATTTCACTATGACAGAGTGGACATGTTAAGCTTGACAACATCCAACTACACACATAATATGATGAAAATTACGAAACATAAGTGTAAATACTTACTCTGCAACTAGCCACTGTTTCAGCTTCCACTGAAGAAAGACAAAATGCTGGTAGTAATGTCACTGAAAACATCAGAGGGTTTCTTAAAGGGGCATTTACCCCATAATGACAGGGTGGACAGCAATTTCAGGGACACATGCAAAATGTTCAATATGATTATGAAAATAGAATATACATGATCAAAATGACTTGTTTTATCAAATAACTTGATGTGGACAATATGTAAAAAATTTTTTGATTTAGTATCATTTAACCACTTATTACACACACTGTAGTTAGCAGAGCAGTGTGTGGGACATGCCAAAGTAACGTACATCCAATGAAAAAAAATGGTATAAACTGAAGGGAAAACATTTTAATAGACTTATCATTGAACTGATATGTGTGCAAATGTTTGGCCACTTATAATAAGACCTCAGAGTTTCATTATTCTGCTACATTTTCATGATGACTGAGTGATTCTGATGAGGACACCAAAGGCACTTTGTAGTGATAATGACTCAGCTTCATCTGCACATATGATACACATGTCTCACCATCATCAGTCTCTTCTTCTCTGTCTCTTAATCAGCGGCACTCTGCATGATTAACTCCCTGCTCTGTCACACAATCTTCAGACTGGTTGGTTTGTTGTAGGTCAGGCAGAGGAAACGAGGCAGACTCGCTCTTTAACTCACTTGTTGCATGGAGGCACTGTTGGCATTGCCCTGCAAGATGGAGAGTGTTGAAAGAAGAAAAAGGAGCAGAAGGGGAAATACAGAAGTTGCTGTCTTTCTAAATGACTACTTATCACCACAGAGGCACAAAGAGAACAAAAGGGAGATCTTTGACAGGTGTGGCCAGAGGTGTCACTGCCCTGCCCTTCTTGTTTGCAGAGCAGCGCAGGAATGCAAACTCAGGTGGGGGCGCACCTTACTTCCTCTTTCCCTGCCCTTCCTGCGGTGGCTGCAGCAGCGTGGCGGCCTTTGTTGCAAACATCCCTGAAATAGCGCTGCTGCCTCCTCATCCTTTCATGCGCACAACATGCGGACTGCTTAAATGCAGGCACAACACCCTGATCGGACTGGGAGTGGTCGCGTAGCGGGGCTCTCGTGTGGCGCCGCAACTGTCTGGTGAGTCCGCTTTGTCCGCATAACTTGTTTATAATGTGGTTTCCTCTTAATTTTTTTGGATTATTTTCCTGTTAAATAAAATTGTGCTTTTTGGTAAACTTAAAACGATCCTGTGTGCCTGCCCGTTAATTTCCTGGGGGTGAAATTCTCCTGCATGGGTGGCGGTTTCCTCTTTATCTTTATCTACATTACGCTCGCCGTCTCGCCACACAGTTACTTTAAGGTTTAAGAATAGACTTGTCAAAATTGAGACGCAGACAAACCCGCACAGAATCAGACAGATTTGCACTTAAGGCCAAACTTTGCAAAGTCTGAATACACTGCAAATCAAGAAGTAATCAGCCTGAAATCAGGAAGTAAATCAAGTGCAAGCACAAACCTCCTTACTTCATGTGGTGAGATGACACAAAGTCACACACTTTCAGACATGCTTCATACTACAGGTGAGTTGCTTATTAAAGTATATTAAATGTTGGATATGCCATAAATTCATAATCCTAAAAATGTAAATGTCTGAAATGTTTTATTATAAAAACTACTTGTAGATTATTTTGTGCACATAAGATCAAATTCTCCATGTTTATTAGGCTCTCATGATCTGTATAAAGTGCACTTGCATTGTTATGGAAAAGATTTTTCACAAGTGTATTTTTATGTTACGAATGTTTATAAAAAATGTTATAGAAAACTTTGAACTCCATTGTTTAAATCAAAAACTAATCTTCAAAAGTGAAACTGAAAGATGAAGTGACAGAAATGTTTTCATACTCCAGTGATGGAAGAAGTCCTTCATTTATAAAAGGAAATAATAAATGTGATAATAATAAAATGATTAATAATAATAAATAAGTGTTCTTCTGTATAGCTGTTGAGTGAAAATGACACACATCCATTTTGGGGGTTTTACTTATTTTTCTGTTGTTACCTCACACTGGAGGTAGTTCAGAATCACTTGTTCAAATGGTGCAGTTTCATTACATCAACAAGCTGAGTACCAGCTTCAAGATTCAGCGGTAAGTTTAGACTTTTTAAAGGTTACCTTAATACAAAACTTCCTTCATGTTAATCAAAAGAGTTATTGGTCACTGTAATTGTTCTTCCTGAAGTGATGCCCTATTACGACACCACTGTAAGAGGTGGGAGTCAGAATCCATGTCCACATTTTTAAAATACAAAAATAAATCATTTAGAAATAAATCAGCTAAAAAAAACATGTTAACATCTTCCTGTATTAAGATTTTGTAGTTGCTGAAGAGTCTAAATTTGGACTCCAGTCAATGTTACAATACACTCATATTAGAGTTATATCATGCACGTATTGTCACGTAACCACCAGTGGTCTTCAAGCAAGTTTCTGTGGTTTTAAGACAGGTAGTGAAACGTGGATGAGAGAGTAGAAAGCAGTGTATGCTGGTTAAACACTGACTCGGACAGAAAAAGAAATCTGTAGAAAGCAAAGAAGCTGAACTAAAACAACATTTATGTTAAAGTATAAATATTTAAGTATTTACTGTATATTTCCAGAAATAACCTTATCAAGTAAAGATTAATCTTTGATTTGTGAACAAGAATACAAATCTTTCTTTTCAATTTTCAGAAGTCCAGGATGCATCCAAAGATACTTCCCAATGACGGAGTGTCCTTCACTGTCACGGTTTTCCTTTTCAGACACACTATCATTCTTCTAGTGCAGCTTTTTGGAGGTAACTTCTACAAAAAACACTTGAGTATAAGTACATGTGTTGAAAAGACAAAGAGAAAACTGCAGCAACACTGATAGCTCTGTGAGGCTAAACTAGCTGCTGAGCTTAATGCAAATTCCAAGATACTAAATTGCTCACAAATACATTTATTTTTATTGGTTATAATTAGCATGTTTGCAGTCTTGTATATTTAAACATTTCATAATCAGCACAAAACACAAAGTTCAGTTGTCATTTTCCAGTTAATGCAACAATTAGTTGAGAAACATTAAATGTGAAACATGATTTTTCAAAGTGTTGGATGGATCGACCAACATCACCACCTCTAAATTTCACTGAAAATAAATTTCTTTATTAAATCACATTTAGAGCCTCAGCTGCTTTTTGTCACTTTTAGGTTAAGGCTCTTTAGGCTCTTTGTTAAGCTGTTACTGTGCTTCACTCTGACACAGGGCTGTTTTACATTTTACTCACAGTTTCATTCTTTCTGCAGCTTTCTACTGTAGAAAATTATATTTAATGTGTAATGCTACTGTCTCTTTTTGTTTTGTCTTTTGCTTGCAGCTCAATCAGAGTTGATTTCCTCAAATCAACCAATCATCACTCTGGCTGGTGATGATGTCATTCTACCATGTTACCTTGAACCTCCCATCAGTGTCACCTCTAAGACCGTGATGTGGATCAGACCTGGTTTGGACCCAAAGTACATCCACGTTCACGAAGATGGACGACCGGTGTATCTGAGTCAGAACAGCCTGTACAGTAACCGAACAACTCTGTTTGAGGATCAGCTCATGAATGGAAACGTCTCCTTGAACATCTACAAAGTGAAACCGTCTGACACAGGAACATACATCTGCATCCTTGAATCAACACAGAGGGAAGTTTCTGTGATTGTTGGTGAGTCAGATTTGGTCTTGTGTCAGATAATAATTAAACACTGTGTGGCACACTGCTTTAGTTTGTAGCACATCTTCTATCAGCATACCGAGGGCACAGGGATGATCATTTACATGTTTCTGCAGATTGCAAAGAAACAGTGCTGCAACTTTGCATTAGAAATAAGCAGCCATGAGAAAGCAAAAAGAAAACAAAGAAAAACAGTCACTGGATAAGAACATGAAAAGTGTCCTGTGCTGTTTCCTTTCTGTTTACATTCAACCAAAGCACACAGTGAATTTCCTCAAACATGTTGAGTGCATTTCATTCAATATAAAACATTTGCAAATCTGATTCTCTGAACATTTCAAACCTGTATTTTGTACAGTGCATCATGTCACTCACATGTGCACAAGATGAACCAAAACCACCAATAAAAACACCACAGCGAGCCTTTAAATTCCACATAATGAACGTGAATGGTGATGATTTCCTATAAAAGGATATAAAAGTGCTAAAGAAGAAGGCAGAAAACATTTTATGAGGTTGTAAATACATTCAACATAATTGCAACAAGGGTTTAAAGATGTTTTTGTGGGAAATGTTGTCAACATGCTTCTTATATTGTTTGACAATGATAAAAACAGTGACTTGTGTTATTTGCTGTTGTGTTTGATCTAAGTTTGAAACTTCTCTCTTATCATCAGGTTCTGTCTCCACACCCGTCATAGAGCTTTTCTCAAATAACAATGGAAGTGCAGTGTTAAGGTGTAAATCTGAAGGCTGGTATCCAGAGCCTGAGGTGTTGTGGCTGGACGGTGAGGGAAACCTGCTCTCTGCTGGACCTCCAGAGACAGTCAGAGGTCCTGATGACCTCTATACTGTCAGCAGCAGAGTGACTGTGGAGAAGAGACACAGCAACAGATTCACCTGTAGAGTCCAACAGAAGAACATCAACCAGACCAGAGAAGCTCACATCCATGTTCAAGGTTAGAAAGAGTTTCAAATATTTTCAACTTATTGTCACTGTTTAACTGTCAAAAAAAGGAGGTCTCATTTTATATAATTATCATACTTTTCTGTTTTTGTCTTTATAGCTGATTTCTTCAGGACCTCATCTTATACTGTTGTGCTTTACATCTTTGCTGTTATTGCTGTTATTGTAGCTGTCTTGGTGACTGTTGTCATATTACGGAGAATAAAGAAAGTCGGTAAGTCACAGATTTGTTTTCCCTCTTTATGTCAAGTTATGATCTAGTCAGATCTTATACATGAGATAATCAGGACTAACTAGCTTACACTTACACTAAAAGAACATGGTTGTTTCATATCTTAAACATGGAGCATCAACTGGTGAAGATGCCAATTTGTTTTAATGGTACATGAAGTTAGAAATGGAGGGAAAAAAAGAGGTTCTCTCAAGTGCTGTCCCTCCTTTGAAATGCATGATTTAAAAAAACATTCCTCAACTATCATATATCTGTTTCGATTCTGTAGTTTTCTCACTTTAACACATAGTTTCAGTAAAGTAAAAATACATAAATGTCTGTATTTGTAGCAACTTTAACACTTTCCTGCTTCTTTTGGCACACAGGCACAAAGAGGTTCCAGGAGTATGAACCAAAAGAGAAAGAGGAAAAAACAGATGGACAGTATAATGTAAAAAGAAAGTGATCCGAAACAGCCTAGAAGACACAAAGAGGCATGCGATTGAGAACGATTATGAATTCCCTCCCAGAAGGGAAAAAAATAAGCAACTGGACTTGGAGGAGAGATCGCAGACAGAGGAATCATCAGGAGCAGGAAATAACAGCGAAGACGAGAGACAAAACATACTTCAAAGTAGAGAAAGATGCAGCAGAAAGCGAATAAAATCGACCACTGACTAAGATGACGTGGCAGGAGGTGACAGAAAAGAAGAGCGGAGGAAGTCAGTGTGAAACTGGAGGATGTTTTCCATCCTCAGCTAATCCGGTTTGGGCTGAGTAGGGAAAGATGGGGCTCTGCAGGGGCTTCATTTAGTAAAACGATCTCCCTGCTGGGTGCGACAGATGGTTTAGCTGATGATGTTTTCATTGTAAAATATACATAATGTCAAACTGTCTCTCCATGTAAGGTTGAATGAATCAGAGATGAATGAAATTAGAAGTTAAACCAAACTAAACAAATATGGAAACATGTTGTGACAGATGATTCACTTTGTGTGATCATCAAATTTTTCGAAAGTTCGAAATAAAATAAATTCAATTCAAATGAAATTCAAATAAACAATACTGGGCACAGAACTACTTCAGTGCAATTTCAAATTAGTCTTAATGAATGGTGCTGAAACAGGTTTCCAAAAAACAGCTTTTTATTTATATAGATTGAATATAGATTGAACATCTGAATATCATCAGGAGAGCCTCTGGACCTCTGATATGAAGCCACAGGTACAAGAGAAACAAGACAAATCTGTGGCATTAATGGCATAATTTCAGAACAACTGCCTTGTTTGTCTTTAGAAACAATACTTAAATAAATCTATTATTACTTGTACTTTGTACCATGCACCATTTCAACACTTTGCACTTTTATTTTTTAAGTTTTTTAGTTTAGTTTTTTAGATTTAGTTTTATATTTTAGGTTTTAGAGTTTATTATCTATTTTAGGTCTATATATATTTTTCTTTTTGCTTGTGTGTTTTTTCTCTCTAAATATCAAGCATATACAAACAGTGTTTTAGGGAGACTCAAGAATTGCAAGAACGCAAATGTTTTATTAAGTAATAAATATTTGTTAAAATTTTAAAAAGAATATTTTGTCTGTACTAAAATGTCAAGGGGCTGTCATTAATAAACATGTGTTAAAACTATTTCCTTGAATGGTACTGAATAAATAGATGTGTAATTAAGTAATAAGTTATATTACCTGTCATTACATGTGTTGATGCTGAATAAATACAGATACCATCAAAAGCATTGAAAACTTTACTGAAGAATTGTCAAGGAAGCATACACACACACACACACACACACACACACACACAGGCACGAATAAATGTGATTTTGTAACAAGTTTTTAAAGAAATAATTAAGAGGACATTACGGATGAAAAAAGCTGCGGTAATTACATTTTTTCTTGCCGTTGACAAAACCATAAAAGACCAAAACAAACAATGCCTTTCTCAAACCTTCCCTTCCCCATCCTGTTTGTGCCGAACATACTGGTTCCTACTATCCTAAAAAGGTTGGACACTCTAGTTTTTAGCAAACATTACTCACACTGTCAAAATAAGCTACAGTGTGTGTTTATGATAAAGAAGGAAAATGTCAACAGTGTGGCTCACAGACGTGTTTTTAATAGTTATTGGACAAGTTATCGAATGATGCCCTCGAACATAAATGAAACAAGAGGCTGGAATTTGATTGCTGAAGTGTTTATTGCAGTAAATTTAAAAGGCTTATGTTTGCAGTGGTTATCAGGAAACCAACTGATCCATCTGCAGCTGACTGAAAATGTGAAAACAAACATCAGCTGGTGATGATCACATCTCCTTGGCACACACAAAGTCATTCTCCGCAGAGCACTGGGCAGCAACTAAGTGTGCTCGCCCTGGAAACAAGAAAACAGAAACAATTCATTAATCAGTTTTAACATAATGTTAAACACAAAATAGTCCCGTTACTTCTCAGAGGTAGTCACATTTCATGCTTTGGTACAGTTTGGGTTTGAGCAGCAGATAATTGGCCTCATGCAGGAACATTTTCAGGAGGAACAAGTTTATTTCTGGTGTCCAACCATTCTTAAAACTACAACCTTTCATTGTACTCATGTTTTGCCTTACCACTGAAGTTCAAGTTGAAGCACTCCCTCTTGTCCATCAGAGCTTGTTGCCTCACTTGGGAACCATTTACTGTGCTTCAGTTCAGATCCATCCGTGTATGTGAGCTCTCCCTGACAAACACAAAGGTGTGGATCAGAAATTATATGTAACACACAGACTCCTCTATGTATTATACATCAGGGTCTTTCTTCCCATTTATCCATCAGTGAGTTTATTAACCAAACCAGTCTTTCTTTTCTGATTGCAATGAAGACGTTCACTGCTTACCTCTGATCTGGTGACTCCGGTCCAAATATCTGGTAGCTCAGCTTCGGCACGCCAGGTCAAACAAAACAGGCGAAGGATCTGATCAAGACTGTGGACTGACACCAGATCACCATTCAAGGTGCTGCAGTGCTCCTGAAACCAGAAGTGTGAGCCACTGTTTGTCTTCACCATCACTTTATTATAAAAGAAGAGGATACATTTATTATCTTGTTTCTGATTCCTGTGTGTGTTTTTATCACCTGTGCATCTTGGAAAGTTTTTGGACTCCCGATGAATTTAGCACAGCGATTCTCATCAATGCGGCTCCATCCGTCATCACATTGGATGTCTGGATATCTGCCACATACACTTTGAGGTGAAACAGCTGTGGGAACACAAGTGCTTTGATGAAAAAAATCTATTCCGTTTCAGTTCAATAACGTGTTGGTGATGGTATTATACTTACAAAGTTTTCTTGCTGTCACAGTGCTCAGGATGCACACCAACAGCAGGACAGCAGTTACCACAGCTGGATGCATGGCTCAGGCCTCACTAACTCTCAGAGCTCCACAGCTGGAATATGACCTGGAAAGGTGACAGTTTGAAGTGTGAATATTTGCCTGATTTTTTCTTGACAAGGCAAAGTCATTTACTGGAGACTTCGCTCATTATGACAACTAAACCTTGCAGAAACACTTCTTATCACTGAACTTCTACAGAGAGCAGGTGTTTAACCAAGACAGGCAGACATCAGCAGCCCCAGTGTCTTACTATAATTCAGTTATCGACCATAAAGACCTCAGATCGATGCCCTGTTCTGATACTCTAAAACATACAGAGAGACAAAGACTCTTACCACAGATGTGTTCTGGTTTCTTGCTGCTCCTCTGTCTGATTGTCAGCTGTCTCTTCTCTCACTCTTAAACTCACCACTCATAGCCTGTGGACATGCTGATGATCTGCCAGTGTCATAAAATGACTCATTTTCATGTGATCATTATAAGAACAAACACAGCAAGTATATACCAGTGTATGTAGAAATATTTGACAGTTTAAACTTGTTTAAACTGTTAAAGGTGAAGAAAAATATCAGCTGAAACTCAACAGGGTTTACGGTTCTGTTTTATCCCCCAATGTCTGATGTAAAATAACATTTTAAGTGTATTTGCAGCAACAACATTAGTCGTTACACCATTTGAATTAGGATCAAAGTGATAACATACAAGAAAGAAGGAAAGTAAATGCTTTCTCTTAACTCTGTTACACTCACAGCTTTCTGAGGACATGCAAGTGTTCTCATCAAGTTTCTTCTCATCAACCTCTGCAGGAAGAAAATCTATATTTTAGGTTTAAAAAAAAACAAAACCAGGAAGACATCAAGCGAGAGGTGACTGAGTGCAGTTTAAGCATTTGGGATGGGAAACTCACTGGCTTCATTTTTACCAGTGTCAGAAAAATATGTTTTTTTCCACCATAATAACAATCTATTTGCTTTTCTGAACCATTTGTTAAATAAATGGGGTAGTACCCTTATAGTTGTTTGGTGTGTTGGTATGTGTGTGAGACCTAATTCAGTCCAAACTCCACTCAGCCAAGTTCGGATCTTTTTCAAACTCCCTGACCCAGGTATGGCTGCTGGCACAGAAACTGCTTTAAACATCTAATGAATATTGAAATTTGTCACTATATATGTAAGGAGGACATTCAGAGCCTGAAGTGAGTTCACACTGATGAGACCCACCAAAGACAATTTGCTTTGGATTAATATTTAAAGCTGAAGGATGTGGATGCCAAATATTTTTCAATAGATTCAAGTCCTGAAATTAACTTTTAAATTGTCTTTTGGTTCATGTGATCTTTGGTCTGATATGAAATTATGAAGAACATGTTTTAAGTGAGTTAAAGCATTTGGCTGTTTTTTTCTTAACATATTCAATGTAATCTTTGGTCGCAAAGAGTGACTGTCAACACTGATGACTTGCATTAAAGAAAGAGACAATACTGTGTTGAGGAAGGCTACCATGTCACAATCTCCTCCTCAGATTACAATTTTATTTGGTTTAATTTGTTACTTATTTTGGACTTTTTTGCAACATGCACATCACACAAGGTCAGTCAGATTTTACAATATGACAGAGAATAACTTCTGCAGAGGTCTGGTTGTGTCAATACAATCGAGGAGAAGCAAAGGAAGAGGTGTTTGCCTCTGGGTAAACATTTCTGCAGGCTGTTCTCCAAACTAAAACACCTTATGATCAGACACTTGCTTCATTATCTAACCGGAACTGCTTAGACTTATTGACAGGACACCTCAAGGCCAGAAGGCTGTTTTTATTATGGCCGGAAGAATGTAACATCAGTAACCTGCTGAGATGTTTCCAGCAAATCAACTGTCTTGGGCATGGTATAAATGATCATGCTCACAGTCCTTTTCAGGAGGGATGTAAAGTTCTCCATCACACCTCTTTCCAACAAAACGTTCTGTTGCTGTCTTCTTAAAGGCAGAAACTCCTACAGCACAGACTGATAACATGGATGGACTATTCAGGCACAGGGACCCCTGAAAACTTGTAATATTCAGACAGACATGCTAATCCTTCAAAGGGTTTAATCCACACTGGACCTGATGGCACCCCAACATATCACTGCTCCAGTCTGTAGTCCCCAGATGTTTCAAGGAGATCGCCATTGTTCCTATCCTAAAAAACTCTCTTCCTGAACAGCTGTCACCTCTCATCTCCACCATCGTGAAGTACTTTAGGAGTTAGCCAAAACTTTCATCACCCTTGTCCTCCCTGACTCACTGGATCCATTTTTAATTGCCCACAGGCCCAGTTGGTCAACTGATGACACCATTGCCCTCCACACTTTCCCTCTCCCACCTGGACAAGACATACATGAGAATGCTGTTCACTTAACTACAGTCCAGCATTCGTCACCAAGCTCAGAGACCTCGGGCTCAACAGCGCCCTCTGTGACTGGATGCCTGAACTTGTTGAAGGTCAGGTACCAGGCTGTGTGGATTGGCAGCAAAGGACATTATCAACCCTGACCCTCCCGCCCTGGAAACAAGAAAACAAACAATTCATTAATCAATTTATCAATTTAACATAATGTTAAATGCAAAATAACCCTGTTACTTCTCAGAGGTAGTCAGATTTCCTGCTTTGGTACAGTTTGGGATTTGAAGAGCAGATACTGAGGTCAGTTGTTCTTCAGATGCACTTCTGAATTATTCATGCCTAGAGATTTTTTATAATCAAAAGTTTATTTACTTTATGTTGTTGTTGTTTATGTACTCATGTTTTGCCTTACCACTGAAGTTCAAGTTGAAGCACTCCTCTTGTCCATCAGAGCTTGTTGCCTCACTTGGGAACCATTTACTGTGCTTCAGTTCAGATCCATCCGTGTATGTGAGCTCTCCCTGACAAACACAAAGGTGTGGATCAGAAATTATATGTAACACACAGACAGAAGTCTATGTATTATACATCAGGGTCTTTCTTCCCACTTATCCATCAGTGAGTTTAATAACCAAACCAGTCTTTCTTTTCTGATTGCAATGGACGTTCACTGCTTACCTCTGATCTGGTGACTCCGGTCCAAATATCTGGACGCCAGGTCAAACAAAACGGGCGAAGGATCTGATCAAGACTGTGGACTGACACCAGATCACCATTCAAGGTGCTGCAGTGCTCCTGAAACCAGAAGTGTGAGCCACTGTTTGTCTTCACCATCACTTTATTATAAAAGAAGAGTATACATTTATTATCTTGTTTCTGATTCCTGTGTGTTTGAAAAACTACCACCAAAATCAACACAAAATGAAAAGTTCCACTGAGCTGCTTTAAATGATAAATTTGTCCTGTACTAGTTAGCTTGCTGTGTTTCATTATCTTTTGAGAAAGTACATAACATCATCATTTATCACATGGAGCTTGGTACAAAGTCTTTGCTGCAATATTTAGAATAAATATTTATTTATTTATATTTTCTCATCAGCTTTTGAACAGCGGGGCTGCTCCTGTCTGATTGTCAGCTGTCTCTTCTCTCACTGTTAAACTCACCACTCGTGCCCTGTGGACATGCTGATGATCTGCCAGTGTCACAAAATGACTCATTTTCATGTGATCAATTAAAAGAACAAACACATAAGAAAGTTGGCATTACACTGAGAGACTCTTTTTAAAAGAGCCGTGCCTGACCGTGTTCGGCCTTGTGCATAAAAACAAGAACCATAATATGAATCCTGAACTTGATGTGAAGCCACTGTAAAGAAAATAAGGTGTGATGCGAGTCATCTTGCTGGACCTGGTCAACAACCTTACAATGTTCTAGATCCATTTGTGGACGGTCCAGAGACGACTTACTGAGGCGGGTAAAAAGGGAATTGCAATAGTCTAGCTGGGATAAGCATAAATAATCATTTCAACTCAGGTAAAGATCAATGATTTGTTTATCAAAATACTACCCTGATCAAAAATAACAGAGATTGGACTGTACAGCTGAAAGAGAGAGACCCAATAGAACGAGCAACCCTGGAAGCTATGCTAACTGAAGCAGTGACGAGGACCTCAGTCTGACCCATGTTCAGCTGTAAAAAGTTGTTAGCCATCCAGTGCTTAATGGCAGTCAGATAATTGTACAAAACAGTCAGTTTCTCAGTCTCATAACATTTAGAAGACACAAACAACAGTATATCATCAGCATGGTGGTATGTAAGAGTGGTATCAGATACCATTACGCTTGCTAACAACCATATGTGGCAAATAATACAGGACCCAAGATAGAAACCTGAGGCACACCACAGGAAAGAACAGCCATTTCAGACATGCAGGGATCAATGTAAAGGAAGTAATGTAAATTCATTTTTTATTTTATTTTCACTCTTTTGTACTACCAGCTCATATTCTTGGGACATGCCAGTGTTCTCACCAAGTTCTCCATTTAATAACAGTAAAACCAGAAAGAAATCAAGTGAGAGTAACTGAGCTTCAGTTTAAGCACTTGGGATGGAAAACTAGCTAGCTGAATTTTATAGAAATGTGTTTTTCCATCCATAATCTATTTGTATCAACAGATAAACAATTTGACAATTTCAAAATGATAAAGTCTGTACTGACTTTATTTCAGGTGAGTGACATCGTCTCTGGTCTAGAAACATGAACATTTTATGAACATTGGTCTGGGGATTCCAAGCGAAATTGCTGTATGATAAGGAGGATCATTCACGAGGAAGGTCAGGAACATTCGGAAGGGAGGTCACAGTGATGAGAACCAGTCAAGAAAGTTTGCTTTGACTACACTGAATATTCAGAATTGAAGAGTGGGGATGCCAGATATTATTCCATGGACTCAAGTCCCCAAGTGAACTTTTAAATGGTCCTTTCCTTCATGTGATCACCACCTCGATGGCAGCTGCTCCGCCCTCAGGGTGGTGACCATAAGGCTCTACAGAGGGTGGTGAAGGCAGCATACCACAAGGATTAACCTGCCATCAATGGAGGACTTTTAAAGGCAGCGGGATAGGAAGAAGGCCAAGAGGATCACTGCCTACTGCTACACAGCATCTGGGCTCCAACATTAAAACCAGTGACAAGTCAAGTTTATGTAATAGAACTACCCATTCTTGAAGTTGATGTGTTGGAAGAGAGAAAAATAGGAAAGCATACAGATCTGAGCAACTTTGACAAGGACCAAATGGTGGTGGATAGACAATCTGCTCAGAGCCTCTTAAACGGTATGTGGTTGTTATGCAGTGTTTCAGCTTTCTGCATATCGGGCTGCACAGCTGCAGACCAGTCACAGTGCCCCTGACAGTAATGGTCTATTTCAACGGGACAATTTGCTCTGTCTCACTACAGTAACTGTTCGGGAATGGTCTGAGGAACTTGACAGAGTTCAATGTGTTGACTTTTCCATTCCCACATCCCAATCTGATCTAGCATCTGCTGGAAAAACAAGTCAGATCTATGGTTGTCCCACCTCCTAAGTTACAAGACATGACAAAAAATCTGCTGCTTACAACTTGGTGTCAGATACCACAAAATACTCACAAGGGAGAACTACACAATATTATGCAGGAGGTTTTGAAGTTGATTTGAAGTTATATTTACACATCTTTTTAGTTGTGTAATTATTACAGTGTACTGTATATGTTATGGATTAATATACATTTTCAGCTCTAGGGAGTATTTGCATCAGCACTCTCTGTAGTTTGAGTCAATCACACAAGGTATGTGTGATTGACTCAAACTACAGAGAAATGCTGCCTGAAATACACAGAGGTGTGGATCAGTGATGACATGACACACATAAATCAGGGTCTTTCCTCCCATTCATACATTCATCCATCCACTCATCCATCAATATTTGTATTAACCAAGCCAACCTGTCTGCTCTCTGATAGTAATGAAACATTCACTGCTTACCGTTGGTCTGGGGATTCCAAGCGAAATAGCTGGATGATCAGAATCTGCACGAAAGGTCAAACAAAGTACGTCAATCATCGTCTTTACTGTTTATTGACACCAGATCACTGTTTAAGGTTTGGCAGTGCTCCTGAAATCAACAGAAATGTGAGCAAATGTTTGTCTTTACCAGAGAGAAAAAGACTCTTACCACAGATGTGTTCTGGTTTCTTGCTGCTCCACTGTCTGATTGTCAGCTGTCTCTTCTCTCACTGTTAAACTCACCACTCACAGCCTGTGAACATGCCAATGTTCTGCCAGTGTCACAAAATGACTCATTTTCATGTGATCAATTAAAAGAACAAACACATACAACAAAGTATTGGCATTACACTGAGAGACAGACTCTCATGAACATTTGAATTCATGCGTTATATGAAAGGATGAACTTTCAGAGTTTCGAGGGAGTTCACATTGACAAGAGCCAGACAGGAACGTTTGCTTGAACAGTGAGGATGCCAAATATTGTTCATTCAAGCCCCCAAATGGTCCTTTGGTTTATGTGATCTTTGGGCTTCGTTGAACACAGGTATGGAGAAACGCTGAAAGCATCCATTCAACCATCCATCCATGGCTCCCCCTTGTGGGCAACCTGTTTAACTGCAGTGATCTGAGGAATTATTTCCCTTTGGCTCTGAAATGCAGTTTGTTCCACACAGACATGAACTCTATGAGTCTATGGAAGTGAGAATTTAAGACTAAAGCATACCCTGGGTAAATCATCTGAAAAAGACCCTGGAGGTCCCTCATCATCTGTCAAGTGGTCCTGGAACTTCCACAAAAACCGCTGGAGGTTCATGAACATCTCTCAAAGACTCAGGATGCCTCTTTCCAAAAGTGAACATACCTTAAGGAGCCCTAGAAATCTTTGAACATTGCTCACGGAGGCCTTGCAGCACTTGAAAACCCCTAGATCGTCATCAGCTGACCTTTTCGCTGAGGTTTCTGGATTCTAGAGAGCCTCTGTATGTAAGACCACAGGAAGTCTGTGTGGCTTTTCAAGGACTCCTGGAATTCACTGGAAGCTGTATAAAGGTTCATGGAAATCCTTGGAACTAACAGGTGTTTTGGGACACCTGGAAGACTCCCATGAGGTTCAATCAACCTACCAAGTGACACTTTCTGCTAGTAAGAACATGCTAATAACTGTTTGGCGTTTATTTTGTCACTATAGCTAGTGTGGAAAGCCTTTTAGTTCAGAAGAATGAAGCAGGTTGGAAACACGACAGGATCATAAAATTCTGCTTTTCATTCATTAACACGGTCACATTCTGGCAGTTATGTTGCTTTAAAACATATTTAATTCAATATTCAATAACAAAACAGGAGACAGTCTGTAGGCTGACAGCAGTTTGGGTCAGTTTCTGACTGTGTAAACCCTAACCCCTAACCCCAAAAGTCTTTGTTTGGAGCTTCATAATGAAGTCCGTCTGGCTCCTGTCCTGGTAAAAAATAACCAAATTCACAACAAATCATTCATTGTTTACCGGCCATGTGCTGCCAGATCCAGTCTGTGTGGGAAACATGCTGCTCGAACCTTCAGAAAATGTATGAAACGCAAGAGTCTTTAAACATCTCAACATATAAACTGTTTGGGGTTCCATAATCAAGATCTTTAAATTTGTTATATTCAGTATCGGCACATTAATTTAAAATATCAGTGCCGTATCATCAAAAGAAAAGCGACGTTAAACAAAATCTTTATGATAAGATTAATCAATTCTGCAATCAATCAATAAATCTTGACCTCAATCTCAGCAGCTCAGGGTATCAGTCTGTAATTTTCCCTCTTTTCTGGTCATTTTGTGTGATTCCCAAACTTTGCTGGGGGGAGCACACGGAGTCAGGTGGTCAAGTTTCAGTCCAGATCACCTGATGGTGCGGTACATCATAAAGTCCACCGTGGTGCATCGTGGGAACTTCCCGATGGAGCTTTCCTCCACGGGCGTGTAGACTTTGATCTGCCGCATGTGCGTGTCTCTTCCGTTCTGGTGGTTGGCCAGCACCGCGATCTGGATCATGAAGGTGCTGATGGGCTCGTTTGTCCGCTGAAACAAACACACATTTCAGTCCTTGGTCACTGCTTTTCTCGACAACTTCCTGCCATGAAACACAAAGACTTCAGTACTCACATGAGGACTCATAATATTCGCAGTTCGTACAATCAGGTTGAAATTCATAAAAGTGTTTTAAGCGCTTGAAGATCCAGTCATGACTAAAGTGTATGTCATGAAAGCGAGCCAATAACGGTGAAAGTTATTGACTGATTCACGATGTCGAACTCATGAATTTAATAACGTGCAAGAAAACCTTTCCCCTTAAAAGCTGCCGCACAGTGAATTAAATGTTTTTTCTCCAGTCTACAGCTTGTTAACATTTAATATTATTTATTACTCACTTTATTCTTATTATATTTTACACTTATTTTGGAAGGACCTAGCCATGATTACACCCTGTTTGAAAAATAAACTTGATTGATTTTATAACTGACAGGTCGACACAGTTTGGTTTGTACCAAAAAAAGAACAAAAACATTGTATGTAAAAAGGCAGGAATACCTCAAAGAAATCACAAACTTATCCCGAAGCCCTGTAAAAGGTACCTTGTCGAGTTTTTGACCCCTTCTAGCTGAAAGGGCCATTTTTAGAGGGAAATAAAGACATGAGCCTCTTACCTGATTCATTAGAGAGATGTGAATCCAACCACTGGGCTCCACCATCTCTAACTGCTGCAGAGAGGAAGAGGAGGATCTGAGTGGTTGAAACTGTAAACTAATAAAGTTCAGGCAGCTGAGTCAGGTCGAGCTTTTCAGTGACTTATATTACATACATAATATTAAAGTTATATTAGGTGTGGTTAATATCGAGTGCACTTTGAAGGAGGGAATAGTAGAATAAATAATTATAGATTTAAAAGTGGATCATAATTTCCATCCTTCCATCCATAAAGTCCATCCTTAAGATAACAGCTTAAGAAACAATGGGCATTTTTCCTCACAAGTTTACAATGTAACACCAAACTCCCTTTAGATTTCTAACATTTTAATATTTTCTTTCAAATTAAAAAAGTAATTAATTAATGCCAAAATCTGAATTAAGAGCTCAAGTGTATTAATAAGTCATTAGGGGAAATTTAGCATATATATGAAACATCTAACATCATCTAATTTATTGAACAGAGCAGACAGTAACATCATAAAGAGTTGTTACCCTGATCTCCTGCAAGTTGTGGAAGTTGTTGCCCACTCTGACCGAGATCTTACTGGGCGTGTAGCTCTCGTCTGATTTATAATCAGCGTAAATACACAGCATCTTCACAGTCGTTCTCCTCCTGAGCAAAACAAATAAAAATTGATCCAGTTAGACGTGATTAAAACAGAAAAATTACACAAACGTCCTCACAAACAGAAACATACATTTAAAAGAATTATAACAAAAGAAGTGACAAGAAAGACCTTCACATCATCTTCCATTAAAAACATCCAGATTTACATACAATATTATGAGATAAGGCCATGAGGAAAGAAGGTTTGACGGTTTGGACTTCCTGTTACCTGAACTGTATGTTGACTAAGTGAGGTTGGGATCCGTCCGACTGCCAGTACGTCTCCAGGTTGTCGTCCCTCAGCTGATCCACTCCGAAACCTGGACAAAAGACATCAGATGAGACTCGCGACTCTGCGTGCACTCAGCAGGACTGTTCATGAGGTTTGGGGCTGACCCGGTTTACAGGAGGACAGGGACCACACCGCCTGGGAGCCGATCTCCCGGACCGTCCCAGTCCGCTCCAGCTGCTTTGGGTCGGCGCCGGGTGGTGTCTTGCTCGGGGTGGCCATCCTTTGATCACAGAAAAAGACTAAAATCACCATTTCAGCAAACACCAAGTCTTTTTCTCAGAAGTCAACAACAACATATTAGATTAACCCAATCTAACCCATTTTAAACATTTTAGAGATTGCTTTCATATTAAATTATGTAAATTGGTGATGGAATCTGACTCAAGAGCTCAAATAAATAGATCTTTAGGAGGAATTTGGCATACGAATGACACATCTAATAGCATCTAATTTAGAAGAAAAGTTACATGAAGTGCCAGTTTTGAAGGGGAATATCAAACATTTTGATAATTTACACTGGGCCTTTTTCTCATAATGTCCAAACTCCCTTTAAATTTCTACCAAGATAATAAATTCTTACAGAAATTTGACTTAATATCTTATGTGAATTAATCAATCCTTAAAGGTAGTTTGACATATACGTGACACATCTAATGGCATCTAATTTAATGAGAAGTTAAATTAAGTACCAATTTTCAACATGGGAAATTCAGGGGATATTCAACTCCATTTAGATTTCAACCATTTTAGTGTTTAATCTGTATTAATGTCGACTAAAGCCACAATTATTCATTATTAGATGTATCACTTATATGCCGAACTACCTTTAATTTGTAAAAGATCTTAATTCAGATTCTGTCATTCATTATTATCTTTTCATTTTAAAGAAAACACTAAAAAGGTAGAAATTTAAAGGCAGTCTGGCGTTATTTTTCTGTTCTTTGCTGAGAAAAAGGCCCAGTGTTTGATAAAAGTGTTTTTGTCTGTCCCCGTGGCTAAAGGATGGAGCTTAGGGGGAATGTGTGTCATAAAAGTGACTAAAACAATAGCATCTAAATTCGTGAAAATCTACATAAATTGCCAGTTTTGAGGAAAGGAAGTGAATTTTCCTTGCAAGCCAGCAGCGTGACGCCAAACTTCCTTTACATTTATATCATTTCAACATTTGCTTAGAAATTAAAAGCTATTACTTACACACAGAATCCAACTTGAAATATTATAGAAATGAAAATGTCCTTAAAGGTAGTTCGGTATATACGTAACATATCTAATCGTATCTATTTAGTGAAAAGCTAAATTAAGTGCCAATTTTGAAGGAGGGAAACTCAAGTAATACCAAACATATTGGTCATTTACACTGAATTTTAAAAGTGGACCATAATTTCAATAAGTCCATCCTTTAACCACGGTGTAATACAAAAACACAATTTCAGCAAACACTGGGCCTTTTTCTCGTTTTGGTGTTTTCTTTAAAATAAAGAAATATTAACTGATGACAGAATGTGAATTAAGATCTTCAGCGTGTTAATGGGTCCTTAAATGAAATTCGGCATACAAATAGCACGCCTGGTGACATCTGATTTAATGAAAACTTACATTAAATGTCACATTTATAGTTAAAAATCAAGTCCTTTTCTGAAGGAGTTTGGTTGGGAGCTCCCGCTAGCTACTAATATTTATCCACTTTCGCATCTAAAACGTCTAAAAAATTAATACATGCAAGTAAAACTTACAGGTATGATGTGGCGTCAGAGCATCAGATGAAGCGGTTTAAAAGTTAAAAGTTTTTAAGTTTTAAAATCCGGAATTTTGTTTTCGACGCTTCTCCGAGCGCCGGGAGTCGCACATTACGAACGTCACTGCACTACCACGTCGCGTAATGTTTGCGTCGCTCCCGCCATCTTTCCAGCCGGCTTCCAGGAGAGGAACACGTTGCTGAAAAAAAAAAAAATAAGTTTCACGGCCGCTTATTTCTCTCTAAACGGCCTTTATCGCCTGTTTTCTTCCGAGTCGAGGAACCGGAGCCGAAGAGGGGTGAGCTCTTGACATTATCGCTTGTATATTTGTGCCTTTTAAGGTTTTTTGCGTTAAAAACGAGCCTAGTTCTCTCACCGAGCAGCTGTCAAAGTGCGCGGCCTTTAATGTCGTACAATGTGAAGCTAACCGTTAGCAACAGTTAATGTCATCTTAACGGCGCTTTTCAGCTTTACATCTGGGCTGTTTGGCACTCCTGAGCGCACAGGTAGACTTTAATAACACGCTGAGAGTTTGTTTTGTTACACCAGCTGTTAGAGTGGCAGAAAGGCCTGAAAAGTGGCCGTTTTCTCTGTCGCTCAACCAAACTCCGTTCAAAACCTTACAAATTAAAGGCTTCTAGCTCGCTGGTAAGAAAAAATGCACCCAATGTGACGATCAGCGTTTTTTCCCACCTCTTTGGGTGCGTTGATTGATTCGGCTTTGAATGAGTCACAGATGAGCAGGTCATTTGGGGACAAATCAAAGTTTGATGCTGCTCGTCGCCGCCCGTCACGCCGCGTTTCGCCGCTTGAGCGAGTAACACAAAACCGAAAGATACAGCTTAATTTTATTAATGACTGTTTATCTTTACGTGTTGAGTTTATGCCGTATTGTGAAGACTGGTGCAAGTGATTATTTAAAGGCCTTAAATTACGTAGTGGCAAGCGTGTAGGTTCAGTGGCGAGGAAACAGTAAAAAATCCACCTTTTTTTAAATGGAGTCCGGTGTGACTCACTCTCCCTACAAAACACTGCAAAGCGCTGCCTGCACTGGGCTGCAGCAGCTTCAGTCGCGTCCATATGTCCATCCAGAGGCCTTTAAATGAAGATCAGTGAAAGCAGCATCTGTATTAGACGCGTTAGACCTGTGTGGATGCCAGTTCAGTGGATCTGTGGCAGCCCATTGTTAAAAGCAAAGGCTGTGCGGTTTTTTGTTCATAATTGAATGTGTTGCTTCAGCAAAGTGAGTCCGACCACCCTCCCTTATATTTACATAATTGTGTGTTGGCTTTGGTACCTGAATATCACCATTACCTGCCCATGAATTTGTCCAGACAGGTGAATTAAATGCTTATTTGTGTGTTTGTGAAAACCTCTGTACACATCCAATTCATCCAAGGCTGCTATTAATGATTATTTTCATTATTAATGAACGTGTCGAGCATTTTATCCAATACGCAATTCATTTTTTTTCAAAGTCAAAAAATGTTGATCACTGTTTTCTAAAGCCCTCAAATATCTTGTTTTGTCCACAACTCTCTTTGCTGTCACAGAGGAGTAAAGAAACCAGAAAATCTTCATATTTGAGAAGCTGAGATCAGAGAATTCGTTCACTTTTCTTTTAAAAAAACGACTCAAAAAGACAAATCATACATCAAAATAATTGGTGATTCATTCAATAGTTGACAACCAATCAATGAACCGACTGATTGTTGCAGCTCTAAACTTCTCTCCCATTTTTCTGTCTTCTTCCAGCTTCTTTTTATCAGCTTTCCTCACAGATTAAACACCCAAATAACTCCTTTTTCCCGCCTTTCTTTCAGCTCCACAGGTGCTAACGTCCGTCATTCCTGCCCTCCATCATGGCGGATAAAAACACCAGGATCGCCATCGTCAACCACGACAAATGCAAACCTAAGAAATGTCGTCAGGAGTGCAAGAAGAGCTGCCCGGTGGTCCGCATGGGTGAGTGGAGCTCGTCGATCGAGTATCAGAAACGCACAAATCTGCAGCCTAAAACTGATTTAGTATTTAAACGTGTGTGTTTGCAGGTAAGCTGTGTATCGAGGTGACTCCACAGAGTAAGATTGTCTGGATCTCAGAGTCTCTTTGCATAGGCTGCGGCATCTGCATCAAGGTAATCACACCTCGAGTCCAAGTTTGTTCAGAAAATAAACTTTTATCAAGACTATTTTTATATTAACAGTCAGTCGGCTTTTAATACGATCATCTGAAACCCGATTTCTCACTCAAACACTGAAGATAACTGAAAGAATTAATAACCACAAAAACAAAAATCTCTGACTTTTTACAGGATCGTTGCAGGTTTGTTTTTGGTTTCGGTCCTGACGCTGTTCTTTGTCATTGTAGAAATGTCCGTTCGGCGCGTTGTCGATCGTCAACCTGCCCAGCAACCTGGAGAAGGAAACCACACACAGATACTGCGCCAACTCTTTCAAACTGCACCGGTACGCTGCCAAAACTCCTCCACACTGTTTTAATATGGCGCCTGCAGAGCTTTATTTATCGTTTTCTCTCACGTTTCACACCGAGCTGACTGCTGCTGCTTCTCGAAACGGTCAATTTCATTCAGCTTCGATGAGGATTGAAGACAAAATGGATCTATTGTGTATATAATGGAGAAAAAAAACATATTTATATTGTATACTCTTAATCCAGATTACCACCTCAGGAAACATTAATTTTGTTCGTTATTTTTCATTGTCCACGAGTCAGACAACAACAAATATCTGCAGTAAGACATCAGTCCAATTACAAAGGCTTTAGAAGTTTGTTAAAGGGAGTTTTTTCAGGTTTTTCTTTTTTGTGTATTTATTGTCAGTGTCAACCTGTTAAGACTCTAATTGCAAGTAATCTCACAGTGAATTTTGCTGCTCATAGTTAGTATCTTTATAGAAACAGACCTCTGCATTGTTGTGTTCATTATATCTCTACTTTAATAGGTTTTTCAATGAAATCGTGCTGTGTTTAGGGGACCATAAAAGGTCTGTTGGGTGGGCATTTCTCTTTAAACATTAGATTATATTTATTTTTATTTGTTGTTTAAGGCCTGAAGAGGTAAAACAACTAAATATATTCCCAGAAAGTCCAACAAAATAGTTTTTTCTCTTCTCTCCTGGTCATTAATTATCTCCTCTCAGATGTATCTGAAGTTCAGACCAGCTCCAATGGTAACCAACTATTTATGAATTGATGCATCAGTATGAAGTTTTAGATGTTTTACTGAGCCGCACAGGAGCTGAAGATGTGACGAGTTTGTCTGCAGGGCGGCGTCAGAGGCCCACTTTAGTTTGAAGTGTATTGAGACCTTAATGTGTTTAACAAACTGTGTGAAAATGGTGTAACTGTAACGAATACACATTTTCAGGCTGCCCATCCCTCGGCCCGGTGAGGTTCTGGGGCTGGTGGGGACCAACGGTATCGGCAAGTCCACGGCTCTGAAGATCCTGGCTGGAAAACAGAAACCCAACCTGGGCAAGTACGATGTGAGTGTTTGAAAGCTGCCGCCGCCTCCACACACACAACGCTGCTGTGCTGAGGAGATAAAACGTGGGTGTGTCAGTGTGTCCTGATCAACTGAAACTTCAATTCTCTCAGTGCTTGTACAGAAACAGTCACACACAACTCCACTTACAGGCGTGTTAACGTAAACTGATCGTACCTTCAGTGCTCTGAAACATCGTTGTTAGATTTCACATTTCTACAGAAGTTAAATCAGGATTATTTAAAACTCTGCGCAGAAATTAATTACGTTTACTGGAACAACAACTTCTTCTAAACTGTTAAATAAAAAGTTGACATGAATTTTAACTCCTTTCCTGTTTTCTGTTGTTTCGTTTGCTCTCTTTGTTGACTGTTTTTCTGAGGCAGAATCCTCCAGACTGGCAGGAGATCTTGACCTACTTCAGAGGCTCCGAGCTGCAGAACTACTTCACCAAAATCCTGGAGGACGACCTGCGGGCCATCGTCAAACCGCAGTACGTCGACCAAATCCCAAAAACCGTCAAGGTAAACCGGTTCGACACTTCCTGTTTGTTTTTAAATCATCTAGTGATTTTTGTGAGGTCGGCTGTAATTGTTGGTTTCTGCCTGCAGGGGTCAGTAGGGGCCATCCTGAGCAGGAAGGACGACACAGACACACAAGACCTCGTCTGTCAACAGCTCGGTAAAACAAGCACACAACCCACAAATAAACACAGACAAAAACCTCGAACACGAACAATAAACACACAGCAGGTCGGGTTTAAAAGAGACTTTTAAACTGAAATCAGTGTCGATGTAAAGACGTGACAAACTGTTAATCTAACTAACAATCCGATGTTGGTGTTTTGGTGCATAAAGGTCACAATAAACAGAGTAAGAGAAAATGAAATGTTAAAACTAACCAAAAAACGAAGCAAACTAGAAAACAAACAGTAAAAAATAATTTACTTCCATCCTCATTCTCATTTATTTTTTTGTTAATTAAAAAAAAAAAAAAAATTTAACTGTAAGTTCAAATAAAAACAAAGAAAATACTAAAAAATAGGTGCTCAAATAGTTCTCAAAGAAATCGACAAACATGAAACTTTGCTTGTTGGTTTGGTTTAACGTTGGTTTATTTGTCTGTTTGTGTTGTTGCCGGGCAGATCTGAGTCACCTGCGGGAGAGGAACGTGGAGGATTTGTCCGGAGGAGAGCTGCAGAGGTTCGCCTGCGCCGTCGTCTGCATCCAGAGAGCCGACATGTGAGGAAACACACCCGTCATTGATCACCGATCATCGTCTGCACACACACACACACACACACACACACACACACACTCATCACCTCCTGTCTCTGTTTCTGTAGTTTTATGTTTGACGAGCCGTCCAGTTACCTGGATGTGAAACAGAGGCTGAAGGCCGCCATCACCATCCGCTCGCTCATCACCCCGGACAGGTACGACTTCTCGTTTAAAGGGACAGTGTCTCGTTTATTCAATATAGCCCGAAAACGCCAGGGACGAGAAAAACTGAGAAATATAGAAAACAGCTTCTTAAGGTGCTGGAAATCCTTAAAAATGCAGTCATAAGTCATAAATAAATCACTATCTGACTGAGTGATTTGCTTTTAAAGTGAAGGAACTTTGACTTTTTGTAGTTTCAGTCTGAATGCAGGACTTTTCTTTTTAACACAGTATTTGTACGTCATAGTTTTACTCTTTACAAACCTCCAGATTTCAGAGTTTTCAGTCCGATAAATAAATGTCGTGATGTGTTTTGGCCGTGTGGTGTTGGCGTTGTGTGTTTCAGGTACATCATTGTGGTGGAGCACGACCTGAGCGTGTTGGATTATCTGTCCGACTTCATCTGCTGCCTGTACGGAGTCCCGAGCGCCTACGGAGTCGTCACCATGCCCTTCAGCGTCCGAGAGGGTAAAACTCACAGACAAACACAAAGGCTAAAGCTTCAGAAACACACACGAGGTCCTTTCTTAAACTGACAAACTCAAAATGAAGTGACGGGTCCTGATTCTTGTAGTAAAGATGAAGAGGTGACGTTTATCTGCAGCGCCTAAAAAGCTAATCAAATAAATGAGAAAATAAAATAATAAATACATTTTTTTAAGGCCTCTGAAGGATTTAAAAGTATTTTAATAGATAAAAATCTTCTCCTTTGTGCTGTAGACAATAACATCAGTGTGTATTTATTTTTTATATGTCATTTTGTATTTTGAGTTTTTTTTGGAGATGAAATTAAATCAAAATGGGATTGTTGTCAGTGGATTGTGCTGCAGGAAGCCACTGAAGCTAAAGCAGCAGGAGTTAACTTAATAATGATAATCATAATGATCATAATAATACATTTTATTTATAGAGCAGGTTTAATTTACGTGACATAAAGAATATGTATAATAAACATCTCAGTGTCTCTGTAACTTGTGACTTCAGGCATCAACATCTTCCTGGACGGTTACGTTCCCACGGAGAATCTCAGGTTTCGAGAGACCTCGTTGGTCTTCAAGGTGGCCGAGACAGGCCAACGAGGAGGAGGTGAAGAGACTCCGACACTACCAGGTGAGTTTCCTCGTTAATTCACCAAACTGAAGATTTAACCAGGAGAAGAGTTTCTCAAATATTTTCTTTCAAAGGTTTATTATTTTCTTATTATTTTCAGCTGGTGTTTGACTTTTTTAATTTTATTTTCAGTATCCAGAAATGTCGAAGACGATGGGCGAGTTCACGCTGGATATCAAAGGAGGAGAGTTCACAGACTCTGAGATCATGGTGATGCTGGGAGAGAACGGTGAGTTCAGCCAATGAGAGGAGAGGAAGACAGGCGACCGATCAGACGGCCGAGTGGTTAAATAAAAAAGGTTTAAATATGAAGTTTTGAAAAAACAAAGTGTTTAAATGAAAGCATTTTAAAAAATGTTAATAAAAAAAAAATAGAAATGTAAAAATAAAAATCGTTGAAATAAAAAGTGTCCGACAGATTTAAAGGATTAAACTGTTTTTATTTTTTCTTCAAATTTCAGGCACCGGAAAGACGACTTTTATCAGGATGTTGGCTGGAGGACTGAAAGCAGACGGAGGAGGTGAGACACTCGCACACACACATTGCACACACACTCTCTCTCTCATTCACACACACTCACACACACTCACTCTCACTCTCTCTGTGTTTCAGGTGAGGTTCCCATCCTGAACGTCAGCTACAAACCTCAAACCATCAGCCCCAAGTTCAAGGTCTGTTCAGTCGATCACTAATCATCCTCATTGATCATCAGCCATCAATACAGCAGTGTTTATTCTGTTTACTGATTTATAAAGTTTGTTTCTGATTTATTATTTTTAGTTTACTACTTCAGTTCAGTTCAAAATAAGTTTAGAGTTTTTTAAGTGTTTGTTGTTTTTAAAGTGACGGTGAGCTGAAGAGTTTTGTTTGTTTGTCTGTTTATGTATTTGTTTATTTATTTGTCTTTGTTTATTTATGTATTTGTTTGTTTGTTTGTGTCTTCAGGGCAGCGTCAGAGCTCTGCTGCACGAGAAGATCAGAGACGCCTACACTCACCCTCAGTTCATCACCGACGTCATGAAGCCCATGCATGCAGATCGAGAGCATCATCGACCAGGACGCAACGTAAGACAGACACACACACACACACACACACACACACACACACACTCACACACTAATATATCAGTGTATAAATAATTTGCTGACATCACTCACGCTCACCTGTCCCCCATCAGGTGCAGAACCTGTCGGGTGGAGAGCTGCAGAGAGTCGCTCTGACTCTTTGTTTGGGGAAACCAGCCGACGTTTATCTGATCGACGAACCTTCGGCCTACCTGGACTCTGAGCAGAGATTGATGGCTGCCAGGGTCATCAAGAGGTCACAGCACTTTACTGTTGTTGTTATTGTTATTGTTGTTGTTGTTGTTGTCTTCCCTCCTCACTTCCTCCTGACTGTCGGTTCGTCACTCTGCAGGTACATCCTCCACGCCAAGAAGACGGCCTTTGTGGTGGAGCACGACTTCATCATGGCGACCTACCTGGCCGACAGAGTCATCGTGTTCGACGGCATTCCCTCCAAGATGACCTCGGCCAACACGTAAGAGCCGTTTTGAATAAAAATCAGAGTCGGTGTTGGTGTGAACGGTCGCTGTGATGACGGCCGGCGTTTTCTCAGTCCTCAGAGTTTGCTGGCCGGGATGAACCGCTTCCTGTCGCTGCTGGAGATCACGTTCAGGAGAGACCCCAACAACTTCAGGCCGCGAATCAACAAGCTCAACTCCATCAAGGTACGAACACCACAGACGACGATATTAATGAGCCTTATGGGTAACTTAAAACTGAAAAAAGAGAAGCAGCCAACATAAAACTGATTTTAACACTGACACGACTCTGACGGTGAAACAAATTTTTAGACTTTTAGAGCGTTGGATTCAACATAAGTGAGCAATTGCAAGATAAAAAACAAATAGCTTTTTCAAATATTTATTTGTTTTTGCTTTCGCTGTTATTAAAGTAAATTTTACTTCCTAACATTTTGGACACAACAAAACTGTCTCTATTTTTCACTGTTTTTTTGATGTTTTATGAATCAAACGATAAAATTTCTGGATCAAAATGTGGATCGATTGTATGAATGAACTCATCACTGGTATGATGATAAATTTAATATCTCCTGATTCGGTCATTGATTCATTAACTAACTAATTTATTTGGACTGAATGATTAATCAGATACATTTAGTTGCAGCACATCCTGCAAAACAAAATAATATTCATTTTACTCTTATTAAACACTTAAAAAAATGCACTTTAGAAGCTGGAAAACATCTTATCTTTTTTGCTTTAAAAATGAGAAATAGTGGGAACCTTTTTAATAATCAGTAAATTGTTGATCAAATATTCAGTTAATGGACTTATTGTTTCAGCCAAACAGTCAAGAATGAATCAAATTAAGGGTCGTACTGGTGGTTTGAGCGATTTTTTTTTGTTATACAGATCACATGTACTCAACCTTACAAACCAGTCGCATTTTAGATGTTTAAACACACTTTTATACAGCCTGTAGACACAATTAATGCAGCTTTAGGAGAAGTATGTTAATTAAATTTTCACATAAGAATTAAAGAAATAGAAAGCAGCGGCTGCCTGGAGCCAATAAGATAAAACAGATATCAGAGAAATGTGCATTTTAAATCATCAGTGAACGTGTTCATTCACCGAAACCTGCGAACACGTCGACGTGAACCTTCAGTGACCTCTGCTGGTGACTGAGGAAATCACAACAACAGTGATAAACTTTTATTTAGAAAATTTGGGAATAGAAATGAGCAAAAAACCTCATTAGTTAAGTAATTATACTGAAATTATGTCTGTTTTACGAGTAATACTGTGTTAATATGAATATTGTTATATATTTAATTTGTCGTGTTCGGATCAAACTGAATAAAGTTGTTTGTTTCATCTTCTTCTCAGGACACAGAACAGAAGAAGAGTGGAAACTATTTCTTCCTGGACGACTAAGACGACTCCCCACCTGACCAGCTGTGACTTCCTGCGTCCGACCCTCCAGGCGGCGTTCAGGAGCGCCGCAGTCCGATCGCAGCCTCGACATTTACCACAGCCGGGCTGCGTTCAACAAACAGCAGACATCTTTAAAATCATACGAAAGAAAAAGAAATTTTAAAAGGAAAAAAAACCTCCATCAGCCTTCGTGTATCGGGCTGCGTTCAATAGCCAGCAATGTTGTGAAACGTTGAAATAAAAAGTGCATCCATCCTGTGTCAGTCAGCCCGAACACGCCGGGCTGCGTTCACAAGCCAGCAACATTGTGGAACATTAAGCAGCGTATTTTAACACTCATGCATTTACAATGACTGATAATAAACTGATGCTACGTGATCAATACGTCTCCACCCTCATTTATAAACACTTCTGTAGCAGCAGGTCGTTTTTTAAAGTACTGAATAAACCTGCTGAGTACTGCAAGTAATGATGTACACAAGTGTTTGTTTTTAAAACTTCCTTTACTTTATACTGCTGGAAATGTTGGTCTGTAATAATAGAAGAATTTATCAACTAAGTAATGAAGAACTAAAGCTTTAAAATAATGTGATGAAGTAAAAAATACAAAATGTCCCACTGAAATGCAGCATAAAATAGACAGTAGCATTAAAAAGTGAAGTACAAGTACTTAAAAATTGTAATTAAGTATAGTACTGTATAATGTACTCAGTTACTTTCCACCTGTGATGCATTCATCTCAATACATCACTTCTAAATCACTCCTCAAATCTGCAAAGTGACTAAAGCTGTAAAATAAATGTAATAAGTGGTAAAATGTGCTCTATGTATGTATGGATCTCTTTACAAATTGTAGTGAAGTATGAAAGTAATGTACAAGTACTACATTGTATTGTAGTATAGTACTTGTACTCGGTTACTTAACTGTTGGAGATGTACTTGCTTTTTTTCTTATCATGTCAGCAGTGGTGGAAAGTAACTCAGTTATTTTACTCAAGTACTCTACTTAAGTACCACTTTTAGTGGTACTTGTTAACTAGATTGTGTGATTGACAATATTAACAGAAAAAATACTCAAGCATAAGTAATAAATAATATAAAATAAAACTTTTTCAGAAGTATGTGAAGTAATTCCAATGAACTTGAACAGCTGCAACATTAAAGTGATGAACACCTGAACGCATCACCAATTATAATAAAGTACATTATTACATTAATACATCATTCTAATTATTGAGTACTTTTACTTTTGGTACATATGTACATATTTTATATTGTGATACTTTTTTACTTTTACTGAAGTAAAAATCACTGAACTTTTACTTATAACAGAGTGTTGTGTTAGTGGCCATTAAAGTTACCTTCAGTGATTTTATTTAATTTTTTTTTTTACACAATACTTCAGTTTTATATTTTAACAATTTTGGTGACAGTTGGAGAACAACTGAGCAGTGCTGGAAGAAGTACTCAGTACTTAAAAATGAAAAATACCCTGATCAAAAATACTCTGTTACTAAACAATATGTATATAAAATAAAAATAAGTATTATCAGTATTATAGAACAAATTATCAATTTATTATTATTAATTACAAATTATTAAAAATACTTGCAGTTTTCGTCCCGGTCGTGGAACACTGGAACCAGCTCTATACCCTCCACAGGGTGCTTGAGGGTTTATGGGAGTTTGCCCAACCAGTCCACATGTGCTTTGTGGATCTGGAGAAGGCATTCGACCGTGTCCCTCGTGGTATTCTGTGGGGAGTGCTCCATGAGTATATGGGGTCCGGGGGCCTTTGCTAAGGGCTGTTCGGTCTCTGTACGACCAGGAGCAGGAGCTTGGTTCGCATTGCTGGCAGTAAGTCAGACCTGTTCCCAGTGCATGTTGGACTCCGGCAGGGTTGCTGCCCTTTGTCACCGGTCCTGTTCATAATCTTTATGGACAGGATTTCTAGGCGTAGCCAGGGGCCGGAGGGAGTCCGGTTTGGGAACCACAGGATTTCATCTCTGCTTTTTGCTGTGAGACGATGGTTGTCCTGTTGGCTTCATCAGGCCAGGACCTTCAGCATGCATGTACTGGAGCGGTTTGCAGCCGAGTGTGAAGCGGCTGGCTGGGATGAGAATTCAGCACCTCCAAATCCGAGGCCATGCATGTTCTCGACCGGGAAAAGGGTGGCGTGCCCTCTCCGGGATGGGTGGAGAGTTCCTGCCTCAAGTGGAGGAGTTCAAGTATCTCAGGGTCTTGTTCACGAGTGAGGGAATAATGGAGCGTGATTAAGATTGACAGGCGGATGCGATTGGTGCAGTTATGCGATTGGTCGGTGTACCCGGACCGTCGTGGTGAAGAAGGAGCTGAGTCGAAAGGCGAAGCTCTCGATTTACCGGTCAATCTACGTTCCCACTCCTCACCTATGGTCATGAACTTTGGGTAATGACCGAAAGGACAAGATCAGCGGATACAAGCGGCCGAAATGAGTTTCCTCCATGCAGGGTGGCTGGGCGCTCCCTTAGAGATAGGGGTGAGAAGCTCGGTCACTCGGGAGGAGCTCGGGAGCTCGAGAGCTAGAGCTGCTGCTCCTTCACATCGAGAGGAGTCAGCTGGGGTGGCTTGGGCATCTGTTTTGGATGCCCCCTGGACGCCTCCCTAGGAGGGGGAGGTGTTCCAGGCATGTCCCACCGGGAGGAGGCCTCGGGGAAGACCCAAGGACACGCTGGAGAGACTATGTCTCTCGGCTGGCCTGGGAACGCCTCGGAGGATCCCCCTGGAAGAGCTGGAGGAAGTGTCTGGGGTGAGGGAAGTCTGGGCATCTCTGCTCAGACTGCTGCCTCCGTGACCCGGTCCCGGATCAAGCGGATGAAAATGGATGGGTGGATGGATATCAAAAATACATGTTAGAGTATTTTAATGTAGTTTATCAAAGTGGAGATTTTAGATGCTCAGTTAGTAGATTAGTAGTAAAATACTGCATATCAAGTAAAATGTAAATATAGTTGTAAGTGTCAAATGAAGTGCTGTAAAAATATTTGCCTTGGAAATGTGAAGAAATGTAACGTAACATACAATGAAAATACTAAAATTGTACTTAAACATTATTTGAATAAACACTGAAACTGAGCCACAGATTATCAGATTAAATCTCTTTTAAACTCAAAAATATTAGTTTAACTCTCATCAAACTCGTAAAAAACAACAAATAGAAACTGGCAAAAAGCTGGCAAAATGTTTTGTCATTTTTGCTTTAAAAATAACTA
Source organism: Scortum barcoo (assembly GCA_023238725.1). Classification (NCBI taxonomy): domain Eukaryota; kingdom Metazoa; phylum Chordata; class Actinopteri; order Centrarchiformes; family Terapontidae; genus Scortum; species Scortum barcoo. The sequence goes on from CM041532.1 coordinate 5,077,196, forward strand.
ACTTTTTAATAATCAGTTCATTTTTTATCTAATATTCAGTAAATCCACTTATTGTTTCAGCCTAAAAGTACTTTAAATCACAGTTTTTGTTGATGGGGGTTGATGTTCTGATTTAACCATAAAAATGAGAAGAAAAAAAAAATACAAAAGAATCTGAACCAAAGTTTTATTTATTCAACCACATAGAAAAATCCAACAGACAACAGCCTTTGTTCTGTACAGCAGTGTTTCCCAAACTCAAAAAAAAAAAAAAAAAAATAGTAAAGCTGCAAACGTAAGGCACTGAATCTCTGAGTTTTTCTGAGTTGATCAAACGTGACAAGAAAATAACAATCTACCCAAAAACAACAACAATCACACAGAAGACACGAAACCAGCAGCAACAGGACAGACGGACGTTTAAAAAGGAAAGAAAATAATCCACACAGCTTCGTAGGAGTTCAAGTTAAGCTCTCTGTCGTCCGACTCCAAACCAGAGTCTGTCAAACAGTTCAGAGTTTTATAGCAGCAGAAAAACTCTTCAAGCTGCTCTCAAATGATACTTTTGTGATCGTGGATCAGATTGTTATGTTGCTTTAATCGTCTTTGTCCACTTAAAATGGTTTGCTTTTCGCTCACAGTGCTAACAGTTGGTCGGAAGAAGTGCTGAACTTGGCTGACGCTTGTTTGAATACGTTTAAATGTCTAAAGCTTTACGAACGTTGCTAAAGCTCTCAGTAGTGCTGCGTTTGAGGGACGCTAGAGAGTCTGAAATTTGGTGTTTTATTAAAGAAATAGTTCTACAGCCTTTGGAAATGTCATTAGATGAGGCAGAGGACGATTAGCTTAGCTTAGCATAGACACTGTAAACAAAGGGAAACTCCTAGCGTGGCTCATAAAACCTAGTAAAAGCACAAATTCTTGTTTTTACACTTCAACTTTACTTTTAAAAAGGTGGCTTGTGTTTCTTGTTTTCACCAAAGCAAAGATATTTGTTTCCTCCTATTTACAACCTTTATGCTAAGCTAAGCTAACATGCTAAATATGGAGCTACATCTCATCCATCTCTCAGCTAGAGAGCAAAAACTTTCTCCAGAAATGTCGAACTATTCATTTAAAGAAAAACACAAAATTCAAATGACAATCAAAGAAGAAACTCTTAAATTTCAGACGTTTTCGTCAACATGCTACGCTAAAAAGCGAGCTAATAATGAAGAAACTCTGATAGTGTTTCCGCGACAAGCATTTTAACACAATAAATAATGTGAATTGTGTTTCAGACGTTTTTTCTGCAGGGAGGACTGATTGAATGTGATGGCAATGCTTTCTATGTAGAATCAATCCGATCCACCAATCAGATCTCCGAATGGCAACAAAATATGATTGGATGAGAAAAATAAGGTGTCAAAAGGAAGCAAAATAAAAAATTAAACAAAAAAACCCCACCTTGTGTCCTCTCATCTCATTGGCTGAGAGCTAGTATCCTCTCTCCCGGCCCCGCCCCTTGTAGGAGGAGTTATACTGGACAAAGCTCTGCCCCGCCCCCACCTCTCCTCCATGCCTCCTCCTCTCTGTGCCCCCCTCCCTGGATCATGGCCTCTCCCCCTCACTCCCCTGCCTCCTCTGTACTTCCCCGCTCCTCTGTGGTTCGAGGTTGCCGGTTTGAATCCCATCGGCTCCTCCCAGCCCTCCTCTGTGTTGCAGCCGACAGACAGACCCTCCGGCATGGAGACACCCGGCAGGTAGCTCACCTGGACGGGATCCAGGCTGATGTAGGTGCCGGCAGGGTTGAGGGGTTGTCGGGGGCCCCGGAGGATGTGGGGGGGAGGGTTGTTGTCACCGGCGATAGTCATCTTGGAGTTTCTGTCGTACGGCGACTGAGAGCCGGGGGTGCTGCTGGACTTCATGGTCGCCATGGAAACGGAGACATCCTTGGCAACAGGGTTTGAAATCAGCTGAAAGAGAGACAGACGGGTTTTATATTACTACTACTGTTAATATACCACCACTACTGTTAATGTACCACTGCAACGACTACTACTCCGACATTTTATTCATAAACATTTTAATCCCTGTGATTCTGCACAGCAGTGTGTGTAACCTGTATGTGTTATCTGTTTGTGTGTTGACTCTGTGTGTAACATACTATGGGTATGTTGTTGAGTGGGGGGTCCACCAGCAGCACCTCTCTGGTCAAACTGTCTCCCTGATCCTTCTTGAGGGCTGAAGAGAAAGAAAAACTTCCTCTTAAAAGCTGCATTCAAACATCATCCTTCCAGCTTGAAATTTGAAGGACTTCATTACCCAGAAATCTTGCGTCCTCGTCGTTAATAATTTACCACAAACATGAAAATATTTGACGTACCAAAAAACGTACCAACACCAGGAGCCAGTGTCCTGTTGTTGTTAGCGTTAGCCGCAATGGCAGGACTCTCCAGAAGAGCAGGGACTCGGCCGGGCCCTTGGCCAGACATCGAGTCCCTGTTGGCGGGCTGACGCTGCTCCATTACAGCCTGGCTCACCTGCAGCTCCTCTGGGCCGGACGAGGGCTGGTATCCCAGTGAGGAGGGGGGGTACGGAGGGTACATGGGGTGTCCTGGGCCTTGAGTTAGATGGTATCCCTGGGACGAGGGTGGTGGGACCGGGGGGTACGGTCGACCCGAGGTGGGATACCCAACAGGGAAGCTGGTGTTTCTGGGCGGGGGCATCGGGTGCTGTTGCCATGCCAACGGCATCCGGGGCGGAGGCTGGGTGACAGGATACCCTGCCTGGATGAAGGAGGGGTCACTGGGATGGGGGGGCTCCGGGAGTCGAGCTTGGTGGTCAAACTGAGGCGGCAATGAAGTTGGAGGGAACTGAGGGGGTTGGTACGCCTCCTGGTGCCTGGTGGGGGGGTTTGAAGGTGGGTGGTGGGTGAAGGGTGGGGTGGCAGGATTGGAGGGGTGGTAGTGGGTGGCGTGTGGCAGGATTGGAGGTGGGTAGTGGGGTGGGAGATGGGAGGGGGCGGGGAGGGAGCTTGGGTTGCAGCGTGGGCCTGCTGGAGGGGAAAGAGGTACATGTAGGGCAGGTACATGGGCATGGTGTAGGCCTGGGGGGAAAAAACAGAGGCAAACTTCAAGTTGGAGAAAGCATAAAGGAAAAAAGGTTGCGAAATAAGATTGGCCAGATCAGTCGCTGGGAATAAAAAAAAAATGGGGACTTCTAATGTTTTCTTCTTCAGATTAAACAAATTAATATGGGAACTTTAGCGATGCTGGGTTGGAGAATTTTGCCGCTTGCAGCTTCAGCTTACGTTTTCCAGTCTTTATGCTAAGCTAAGTTAGCCGGCGAACAGACACGGAAAGGGCGACAATCTTTTAATCCAACTCTCAGAAAGAAAACAAATAAGCAAATTTCCTAAAATGTTTTGCGTTATTTCTTTATGGCTTCATGTTTTTTCAAAATATCATTCAAATAAAACAGATTTGAACAGATAAGCGTGCTCGTGTTGTGTGTTCGAGATATTTCAGAAAGCTCTTGGTTTGAAGAAGTGGATGAAGTACCGAAACAACATGGAGGAAATCCTGCTGCCATGCCCAAACAGCTGACGGGTATCATGACCAAAATGTGAAACTCACATTTGGTCCTCTTGCTTCGTAAAATGGTGAATGTGAAGAATTTACTTAATGTGACTGTGATGGCAAAGTCCCCTGATGTTAATACACTTTGGTGGGAATGGGTTAAGAGACATCACCAATATAAACTTTATTAACTTTTTCATTTTGGCAAAATAAAACTAAATACGTAGTTTGGATCATTCGCCCTTTAATGATCATCAAAAATGTTTTATGTTCTCGTGTTAAATAATCAGATTTTTAAAGCATCACCAAGCAAAATGCTGAGAACTTGTTCTGGGTTTTTGGACTGCATATTTATATTTATCTTTACATGTTCTTTGTCTTACCTTGACACCCAAGTTGAAGAAAAACCTCAAGATGTTCACATCTGCAGAAGACAAATCAACCAGTTACTTTCTTTCTTTGTTACTTTACACGTCTACAAGATTTACTGTGTGATTCCTCCTTAATATAGCTACCTGATAGCTAATCTGATATTTCTCATACAACAGCTCTAAACACTAAAGTCCTTCATGTGCTGTTTTATTGTATACTGTTGTACTGTATTGTGCCTTTTTTGTGATTTACATGTTTTATTGACAGAAATTGGAGGTGCAGTTAACTCATCATTTGAGAAACCTTTCAAAGATTTGTTGGAATATTTTTCCTTCTGTTGGTCAAACGACACAAAACATCTGAAGCTCTGAGAACTTTAGACGTCATTAATCAATTACAGGAAACAATCAATTAACCAAAAAATAAACCAATAATATAATAAAAATAATTCTTAACTTCTTATTTGTCTTTCTTCCCTCTGTAACACACAACTAACTAAAGATAAATGTGACACAACAGGTTGATTGATTTTATGAACCAAACAATAATCAATAATAAAGTGATCATCAGTCCTGTCTGATTATTGATCATCTCTCCTCCAGCTCACCTCGGGGCAGGTCGTCTCCTGATTTGCTGGAGGAGTAAGGTGGGACGGGGGCCATGTCGCCCTTGTCGCTCTGGGGGAACCCGGGGTAAAGAGGGTCCTGGAAGAGCTGCGACAATTGCTGCACGGGGACGGCTCCTGGGATGGACTGGGGGTGAGGAGGGGGGAGAAGGGGGTGTGCAGGCAGCGACTGGTGGGGGGCAGCGTGAGCCGGAGGAGACCCGGGCTGAGCCGGAGGGAGCGAGGCCTCCGTCTGGGACTGGTGGGAGGGGGGAGTCGAGGAGGCGGCGAGAGAGAGGGAGGGGTGGGGGACCTGGGAGGGGTGAGGAGGCTGGGGGGGCACTGAGCCGGAGATGGGACCCGAGGCCTGGGAGGTGAGGGGGTGGGAAGCTCCTGGAGCCATATGAGAGGACTGGACCTGAGGGGGGGCGGTCTGGAGGACATGGGGCTGGATCTGTGACGCAGAGGTCACTTCAGTGTGGGACTGAAGAAGACCGGACTGAGGGAGGGGGGGCTGGGTCTCGGCCTGCGTCAGGATCTGGTTTTGAGTTTGGTTCTCACCCTGGGCTGGCGAAGCCTGGGTTTGGGTCTGAGGCACAGAGATCTGGTTCTGGTTTTGAGGCACCTGAGACTGAATCTTTTCCATCAGGGTGGCTCCAGTATTTGGTAAAGAATCTAAAGAAAGAGAGAAAACATGAAGACGAGTCAGACGGCAGCTTTATCAGGTAACAAACCGATGGTGACGAGTCCAAGGAGGCAGGAGGCTTCAGACTGCAGAAAAACAACGTCCAGCTCACGTTCATTTTACTGATTCTCATTCAGATATTTGTTTACCATGTTTATGTTTAACTGTTTCCTGAAAAAGTAAAAAGTTTAAAGGAATTAACGAATTAACCTCAACATTTGTGCCCACGTTACTCCACATTTCTCCTTTCGACTCACGTCCCCAGAACATAATTCTACAAATTCTAAAAAGGTCTACGGCTGAAATAAAGTTTTTACAATTATCTGAGAGTTTTACAGCTGTTTAGAAAAGTCGACCACAGAAAGGGTGAGTGTTTTTTAAATAAGAAAACACAGAAAACAAAGCGCCCTCTTGGACAGTCGCTCTTTAAACGTGAAAAAAGTTTAAAAGTTTAAAAAAGGATTCAAAGACGTTTAAAAGTCACATAAACAGATTTCTTACTTGAAGTTGAAACTGGAGGAGCCTCTTGAGCAGCATGACGGAGGAGAGAGGAGGAGATGGAAGGGCGGACTGGGGGAGTGGGGGAGAGTGGAGACAGGCGAAGAGGAGCGGGGGAGGAAGCCCTGTGCGGCGGCGGGGGAGGGAGCGATGGGAGCGATGAAAGTGGGAGCTGGCAGTGAAGAAGAAGGTGGAGGCGAGGATGAAGGTTTAGGAGCTACAGAAGAAGAGGAGGAGGGGAGGGCGTGGGGAGTCGGGGGTGACGAGGCGGAGGGGAGAACGGGGGTGATGAAGGAGAAGAGAGGGGGAGAGGGCTTAGTGACGGCGGTGGGAGGAGAACTGGGCGCGGCGCCGGCAGCTGATGCATACGACGTTTTAGCGCAGACGGGTGGAGGCGCCGAGCTGGACGTCAGAGCGGCGGCGTTGGTGGCAGGCGTCGCAGCCTTCAGTGAGCCGGGTCGAGCCGGGTCGGACTCAGAGTTCGCAGGCGGAGCAGCGGGAGGCGGGGTGGACGATTTGGGTTGTTCTGCAGCAGAGGGAGACGCAGCTCTGACGTCTTCAACCGGACTCTTCTATAAAAACACAGAAGAAATAGAAGCCCTTAAAAAATCCTTGAATATTCTCAAAAGCTTTCCAGGTTCTTGTTTGTTAACGTGGCTCATTACATCTTAGAGGCAAAAACTGTTTTTCCTTCACCAAATTTATACGATAACTAAGTTACTTTGCAGATTCAGACTAATAATACAAAATCTAAACTCTCAAACTGCTGAAGAAACAGACACAAACATCTGGAGCTTTCTGCTTATCTGAAGTCGTGTCTTTGTGCAGAAGTTGTTTCTCTCATTCATTAAAGACGAACAGACTCACCGTCTTGTTTCTCTGCGAGCGTCTCTTCTCTCCTCCCTTCTTCTTCCCTCCATCGCTCTGAATCCCCGACTGAGCCTGAGGAGGACAAAAAAACAAACACACACTTTGTCACATTCACACACACACAGCCTCTGATTCAAACACACTCAGCTCTTAATGTTTTATTTAAAGTTCATCAGCTTCTGTTTGTAGCAAACGTTTAAGTTCACGTTTCTGTTTGGATTTATATTTCAATTTCTCCTGAGTGAGCAGTGCTGACTGTGTTTATTTCTTCGGGCTTTGTTAGTTTTTGGTATTTTTTCTTTTGGTTTAAACATTTATTCTGACAGATTGTCCTGTTTTGTATCTGTAGATTAGCTGATGGTGTTTGAGTTCATCTTTTGTTTCAAACATCTGATCAGACTTTAAAAATGTCCTCCATTTTTAGGTGAATAAAACAGTGATGTTCTTCATTAATGTCGTCAGGTGAACCGGCCTCGTCTCATCCTGACTGATGTGAGAAGTTTCGCAGTAACCTCTGAAGAAAAGGTGAAGTAAAAGCTCCACACACTCTTTCTGAAAACATCCTGGGTGTGTCTTAAACTCACGCCGAGGGCGGGGAAGCTGTGCTCGTCTCTGAGCTGGATCTCCACCAACGCCACGTTCCTCTCCTCCTCCTCCTTCGCCAAACGCTGCTCCTCCGTCAGGCAGAAAGTCGACACCACCGAGCTCATAGACTTCCTGCAAACAAACGCATGAAAACGTGTGTTTAACTCTCAACACGACTCTGACTGGAGTCTACAGAGCAGGAACACTTTAGACTCAGATGTTCAAATATAAAAGAACAACAACACTTTGATAATTAAACATCCCGTGGAGCTTTAATAATTTATGCTTTTTTTCAATAATACTGTTTTTAACATGTAAATATCATCACTTCACACACATCTCCGTCCCCCGTATATCCACCTAACTCATCTATATAAAGCTCTTACAATAATCATGTCACATCCTTTGCACTGCTGTTTTACCATGTTACTTATTTCTTTTATTTTTATTTTCTTTTTTCCATATGTATGTAAGTGTGTATATACACACACACACTATAAAAATCACTGTATGTTTTTCACTTACCTGATCAATAAACTTGATTCTAAATATTTCACCTGATCAACCAAAAAACTGATGTTCTGATCTACTTACTGTATTTTCTCATAAAAGCCGTGTCTCTAATAATTGCCATTTTCACTGAATTTTCCAACAACAAATACTTCACAAAAAAAAAAAAAAAAAAAGAAAGAAATCTTTTAATTTGAAATGAACACAGGAAGTGTTGAGTTTGAGGCTTTATACTTCAATAGGACCAAATATAGGAATCAAACTAAATAAAGAATAAATAATAAAAATAAACTGGATCAGGGCTCAGGTGTCTCATATAAAGGCCTGGTACCTGCTGGCCTTGGTCCCCCCCGGCTCCTCTACGGTGGCCTGTTGGGGCCACGAGTGCTGCTTCTGCACACGCCCAGTGGAGCCCGCCGCCGTTGCCTGGGAGACGGAGGAGGACGCTGCGATGTGCTTCCCCCGACCTCGGCCTTTACCCCGCTCCTCCCACTCTGAGGGGGAAGGGAGGGGAGATCAATTAGTTTGATTTAAGAGAGAGAGTGTAGTGTGTGTGTGTGTGAAGAGAGAGTGAGTGTGTGTGTGTGTGTGTGTATGTAGTGTATGTGTGTGTGTGTGTGTGTGTACCTCCATGTCCGTTGCTGACCCTCTTGTCTCGGTTCACCACGGTACTCCAGCTGTTCTCGCTGTTGGCCGGTTGCAGCATCCACAGAGGGACCTGTCTGAAAAAACAAAGTACATTTACTCAGGTACTGCATTAGTGTACTTTCACTTTACTGGAGTATTTTCTTCTGATGCTGCTTTCTAATTGTACTCCACTACATTAATCTGAATAAAATATCATACAAGAAATATGATGTTCTGTTATAAATTAAACTTTCAACAGTTTCAACAAATACAGCTCAAACAACCAGAACATTAATATATTAGTTGATAGAGATGTCAGCTATGTGTGTATTTCTGTGTGTCTGTGTGTGTTGTTTCCCCACTTCTTTCCCAGTTCTTCGATGAAAACTGTCACCGGGCCGTTGTTGGCCATCACCTCCTTGATTGTCGCATTGTAGTTTCGTCCTTGACGACACGAACCTGCAGGTGACACACACACACACAGTCAAACATGTACTTGAGGAAACAGAGGTTAACTGAGGACCCAGAACACACACACACACACACACACACACACACACACACACACACACACACACACACACACACACACACACACACACACACACACACACACACACACACCTGGCAGCGGTCTCCTGCGGTGAACTGCATCCCAGCAGCGATTGAATAATCCAACTTATGTTGAGCTGAAAGACAAATAAATATTTGTTTATTTGTTTATTTATTTATCATTAATGATATTTTACTCTTCTGTTTATTTGTATTTATTTATGTTACTTCCTGTCTGTGGGTCAATAAAAACATTATCTTATCTTTTCCAGAGAGCAAAGTGACAATGAAACTGAAACACAAGAAAATCTTCATGTTTTTGGAGGTGACGTCTTTGTCTGTTTGTTTGAACTGATATATATAAATCAATTAATCAGCTATAATCATTATTAGATAATCTTATTATTCTTTGTGTCTTATCAGTCACCTCTCTTGGTCTTTTGCCAAACGTCGTACTCGATGTTTCTGTACAGAGTCGGGTTCAGTGAACGCTTCACCCGCTCATTAGGCAGCCGCTGGCCACGCTTCCACGGCCCTAAAACACACACACACACACACAGTCAGTGATACTGTTCAACAACAGAGGCAGTTAAACAGGTGTGTGTCTGAGTTCGATATCTTACCCGGTAACTCTGGCTGTTTTGTCTCGGAGCCGTCGAGCTCGTTCCGTTTTCTGTCCTGAATCATAAAACACACAACATGAAAAAAACCACTGCAAGTAAAAGTCCTAAAGCATTAAAACCTTAAATAAGTAAAAAATGTATTTAAAAAAATTAATATTCATGCTGCTTTAATGTGGATGTGGACCTGAAATGTTTTAGGTTGTTTAATAAAGAAATTATACTAATAAAACATTAAAAAAAAAACACAGCAGCAGAGAACAGTTCTGTTTATTATCTTTAGAAATCAGAGTGTGTTTCCTCTTGTTCTTGTGATGTTTGTGTGTTTATCTCCAGTTAGTTTCTCCATCAGCAGGTGTCTGTAGGCTCTGTGGAGATGCTGTGGGGGTCATTATGTACAGTGGATGAGAGCTTAATAATGTCTTCATTATTTCTATATAATATATATAACGGCTTTATTTGAGCAGCTGCTGGCTGAAGCAGAGAGATGGGTCAACCTCTCATCTTTGGAGACTATAAAACCAGATTGTCTGCTCCAATGAAGAAACTGCAGCAAAGCAAACTCCACATTTAGGCCTTAATTATTGATCAGTTATGGATCCTCCCTGACAGTCATCACAGTGATCTTGAAGGTTGAAATCAGCTGTGCTCAAATGAACCACACACACTCATTTTGGAGTTCAACACAATTATCCAGTTATCAGCAGAAAAACAGATTTGATATTCAGAGATGACGACATTAAAAAAGCTGAAGCTGACGTCTCTCTTACCAAAGCGTCTTGTCAGTGTCGAGGTCGGACTCGTCGCTGCTTTCGCGCAGGCGGTCATGTTGTCGTCGCTCAGGATGTCGTTGGGTCGGGCATGTCATGCTGACAAATGCTCAGAGAGTTCTTGTCGATGTTGAACACGCCGTCGCATACAGGAGCTCGTACAGGACGGCTGCAGGACGACACGAGGACGCACGGTTAAGAAATACTGCAGATTATCAAACAGTGTTTCTGCAGGTTTTAGACTCTGTGGATTTTTTAAACTTGAGTCAGTTTTGGAGTTGGAGTAGAAAACCTCACTGCTCCTGTAGCTTTGCTCTCTGCTTTGAGGGGACGTATTTTACTTTAAGTATTTATTCTACACTGAAATATCCTTATGTGCTGTAAAGCCGTCCTGATTAACAATACTACTATTGATTAATTTAATGAATGTTTTAATTTCAGTTAACTGACAGTCTGCAGAAAATCACCACAACTCACATTACTGTTAAACAGAAACCACTCAGTACGTCCATATAAAATACATCTTTACATATTTGCACTCTTTTGTACTTTTTACCAAAACTTCCTCAAGTCGTATCAAACTTTCAGATTTCAGAATAAAAGACCCTGATTCTAAAAATCAGCTCAAACTTCAGTTAACTATTTGGTGCTGGCATCACGTTCAGTATATTCTGATGTGACTCGTATTTAGAGAAACACTCACACTGGCAGAGAGCGGCGCTCCTGATGTGGCTGACTGGATAAACGCTGTCGTAGTGATTCCCGTTCAGAAAACACAGCTGCACCTGAGAGACGAAAACACACGTTATTAAAGACTTTAAAGTTCAGTTCAAGAAACGTGGAGAAAGATGAACACATCCAACATTTAATCTACGTCTCATGAATGACTGAACACAAACTGTATGAGCTCTAATGATCCTTTTGTTGCAGGTGAAGCTGAAACAACAAGTCGATCAGCAGATAATTAATCAGCTACAACTCTGATAACAGACTGATAATTTCAGTCGTGTTTTTAGCAAAAATATGACACAAATTCACCTTTGTTTTGCATCATAGAAAACTGAGTATTGTTGAGTTTTTAACTGTTCAGGTCGATTTTTATTATTATATACAAGATTTAGTATCATTGATTTTATCTTTAATGATTAATCCAGAAAATAACCTGCCTGAACTGCAGATGTGTTGTTTGCATGAGACGGAACAGGTGCCTCAAATATATAAAATATATGGTCTTAAAGAGGGAAACTTTTCATCTAAAAATTAAATTGTATGACTCCAATATTCAGATTTTAAACTTTTCTTCCCAAACTCAGTCTGACATTGGCAGAATATTAAAAGATTTGGGATCCAAGCTGCCTGTTTGTAGAAAATGAAGAGTTAACGGAGCTGCAGGAGACTCAGAGGTCGAACGTTTCACCTTTTCCTTGAAGTTGTTGTCTGTGATGGGGACGGCGGGTTTACCGGGCTCCTGGTAGATCAGAAAATCCCTCCTGCACAAAGACACGAACGGAAAGAGAGAAAACGAGAGCTGAAATGTGGGAGAGGCCCGACGACGAAGCTTCAGCAGCATCTGACCTCAGTTTGAAGGAACAATAAAGACAAATTCAGACTTTAATGTAGATTCACATCTCGTTTTCTTTGTGTTGGTAAAATAAATTGAAGTTTCCCATTTATTTTCTTTTACGTGCTTTTGTTGTTTTAGCTGCCTGATCAGTCGTCTGCTTATTGTTTTGTTTTTTATTTTGTTGAGCTGCTTCCTGTTTTCTAACAAATTTCCCCCCCCGAGGATGAATGAAGTATTCTGATTCTCTCTGATTTTACATGTTGTGTGTTTTATTCTTATTTTAACAGACAATTTATCATCAGGCTGAAACTTTACAGTAAAGTTGTTCCTCATAAAACACATAAATACTCTCTACATGTCACATTAATGCACATATTTTAGACACATTTACACTTCCTACATGGCTCTTTCATTTTAAAAGCACATATAATGCACATTTTCTTTTTAAATAGTACTTTATATTTTCAGATTCCTTTTTTTTTGCTCCCTTACAAGTAAAAGTGCTGCTTTAAAAATGTTACTGCAGTCAAAATACAGATGTTTTATCAAGAAATGTACTTAAAGTTTCAAAAGTAAAAGTAGTCAGAAGAATATTTAATATATTTTATTTTCTGTTGTATTTTGGACACATTAAACACCGAAGAATAAAGAATTGTTTAAATACCATCGGACACTCTGGCATCATTTTATATGTAATTACATATTATCTTATGGAAAATAACTATAGTAGAGAAAAAAGTAAAATATTTACTTCTCAGATGTAGAAGAGTAAAACTATAGTTTAAGTGTCATGAAAGCGAGATACTGAAGTAAAGTACAGATACCTCAAATGTAATTGAGTAAATGCACTTTATAATATTCCACCATTTCTTATTTTATTTTTATATTTCTTGACTTTTGCAGTACTTGATTTTTTCTTTATTATTTTTGTTTATTGTTCACCAGCACACCAAAGTAACTTTCTTTCACCTGAAAACTTAAAACTGATTCAAATTAAAATAAAATGACTAAAAATAAGTTTCTTACTTGTACATGACCGCCAGCGCGTTGATCTCCACCTCTCCCACCCACTGCTGAGAAACACAAAGCAGAAACATCACTGCGCTGTTATACACACAAACAAACTACTTCTAATAAATCACAGAGAAAACAACACAACATCAAATATTTCACTGAAAAAGAGGCAGAGGATCATAAAGTCTGTTACCTGCGGGTCCTGGAGCTTGTACAGGTAATCCTCAAAGTCTCCTTCGATAAACTGAAACACACAAACAACAGATTGAAGACGCAGGTTCGTCTGTGGAGTCGTAATCGTTGTGTTTTTGAGTCAGAGTGACAGTTAGTTTAGCAGGAATGTAGAAATAATCATTTTTCTACTGATTACTTTCAATTTGAACCCAAACCCTTTATTTCCTTTAAGTGCAAGTGAGAAAGTATTTAGAGATAAACAGAGTGCTGGTTTTATCTTTTCATTACTTCACTTTTTCTTTGTCATATTTTGTTTCTGAGTTTGTTTCTTCTTCCTGTAAATATACTCACACATCATGACATCACATCACTTCCTGTACAGCTTCAGTTTGACTTTCAGAGTGAGATGAGGACATTTAACAGTCATATAAGAGGAATTAATTGTCCTCAGGAAACAGAGACTCATTTAAAAAAATACCAGAATGCATTGCAGCGACCTGTCACATCGCGCTTCAGACAAAGACATCGCAGACACGCCTCATATTTAAAAACTAGTTTTGCCTGCAAGTCACATTTAATCCACCTGAACGCCAACAGGTCACATTCTGCACACGCTGAACGGCATTCTGGGAGATGTAGTCAAACCCTGCTGCAGAGGGAGGTCAGGCAGATCATTAACCTGTCGTAAAAGTTTTGCTTTCAGTCCCTCCTCCTACAGATCGACCTTAGCTCAGATAAAACAGAAACAAAAGCGGCCGTGTCGCCGCCCAGCTTCACAACAGTGCTTCTCTCAAATCATTTTCTCTGTTAATCGATTAGTTAAAAATGTCAAAATTGTGAAACACGATCAGTTTCCCAAATCGACGTCTCCTCTAACTCAAAGATTTTCACTCAAACCAGGAAATATTCACATTTAAGCTGAAATCAAAGAATTTGGACACTTTTTAAAAAATTACTCAAACGATGAATCTCTAAGAAAAACAGTTGCCAATTAATTAAACTAATCGATTAATCGCTGCAGCTGTAATTAAAACCACACTGTAAAAATACTCAGTTAAAAGTAAAAGTCCTGCTTTGAAAGTGTTAATTCAGTAAAAGTAAGTATAATCAGGAAAATGTGAAATATGACTTAAATAAAAAATAAAAATAAATAAACAGATACTTTCAGCTGTTTTTGTTTATACTGTTGGGTAGTTTAATTTATAAAAACAGGATAAAGCCTCATTTTCATTTTATTATGTTTAAAAATGTCAGTTTGCTGCTAATATTTACCTTTACTCAGGTAAAATTATGATTGCATACGATTTTTTTTCCTTGTAACTGTGTATTTCCACACTGTTGTGCTTTTTTACTTCAATAAAAGATCTGAATACTTCTTCCACTGGATATAAATATCAGTACTTTGACTTTTCAGGGAAAAACGTATAATTTAATTATAATAATATTTTTTAGTTTGATGCAGAGTGGGAAGGAAAACTGCTGAGTCAGTGCACAACCTGCACAAAATATGAAATCAATAAATCATTTATCATGTTGAATTCTGGTCTCTCACCTTTTACAATAAATCAGTACATCTAGGAAGTAATCGATAATCAATCAGTTGCAGGCCAACAATGATTATGTCATTTGTACATTAAAGGTGACAAAATAAAAGCGCTCTGAATTCAGTGAGGTTTGGTGTGAGTCACCACTTCACTTACGGCCTCATAGCTCTCTCTGTTCTGCTTCAGGAAGTCCACACATCTGGACCGCACCTCAGTGTGGAGGCTTTGGCAATGCAGCACCTGGGTGGGGTCAAAGGTCAACAGTGAGGTGAGGTCACGCCTTTAACACACACCCAGGAAACATAAAAACATATGTAGAGCGTACAAGACTTGTTTAAAACTTAAGAGTTTCAGATTTGAGCTTTATTCACACTCCATGCAGAACTCCATCTGAAAAAGTAATAATTTTAAGAGTTTTAACCCGTAAAACTTTCTAAAAGTTCATTTCCAGCTTCTGGTTGTTTCTTTTCAGCTTTTTAACTCTGCCGTAAACCCCCTTAGTGGTATTAACAAAAACATATATACAGCGTACAAGACTTGTTTACAACTTAAAAGTTTAAAACGTGTGCACTTAAGCTTTAGTTACACTCCATGCAGAACTCCCCCTGAGAAAGTCATAATTTTTATTTTTTTTAAGGTATAACATTTATAAACGTTTATTTTCATCTTTTAACCTTCATCGTGTACCTTGTCCTTGATGTTATCTTTAATTCGGCTCACGTTAACACAGTTTATTCTGGTCTGACTCAGCACAATAAACACAACAAACACACTTCTTCACCTGCGCTCAGTTTAGCTAGTTTCAGGTGTTTTTCACTTTACCTGCTCGGCGACAGCTCGGAACAAGCACGACCCGTCCTTTGCGATCTTCTTCCGAAGCAGACCGAGTGATTTTAGGTGTGCATCCATGAGTTTTTCCGCCCCCCTCTCCTCGTTTCTCTGCTTGTCCCCGCCGCCGTCCATGTTAGCCGCTAACGCTAGCCGCTAAAGAAGACGCCACCTGCGCCTTTTTCAGTTAAATCCGCCACAGCCGGCGGACTATAAACTTTGTAAATCTGCACCGAAGATCGTTAAATATTTACATGTACGGTCCAGAGAGGGTCCGAGAAGACTGCGGCCGTGTCTAGTTTCGTTTTCCAGGAAGCCCTGCTCATCCCGACTGTCAGAAAGTGAAAGTAGTGAACTGAACTTTAGCTCGGAACTAGCAGCCAGGCTAACTACTTCTCCTTCTTCTTCTTCTCCTCCTTCTCCTCCTTCTTCTTCTTCGCGTCACAGCAGCTCCTGCTCAGTCCACCAAAGTAAAAGTCTACATGTGATTAAAAAATATATAAATGACTGATTTATTTATAACAGAAATGACATACTAATTACTCATTACTTTTAATGTAAAATAAATGTCCCTTTTTTCATGTTTCAAAATAAAACTCGCTATTTTCTGAGTGAGATTTAATCTATTCGAGCATGGGCTAACATTAAATTTACTTTTAATGTAAAATAAATTCTAACTGAGGAAAACACATAATTTATTGGAGACTCTTTAATTAAAAACAGCTTTCTGTCACGTTTTTTCAAAATAAACCCTACTATAAGAATCACACAAGACCTCCAGTATTTTCTATTAAAATAAAATATAATTACAATATCTATATTTACAGAATAAAATATAATTGCTTTTAATGTAAAATAAATTTCATTTGTTTTATTTTTTTTAAATAATACCCTCCCTGTCTGAATCAGTCAGTCAGAAGTATTCTCTAACAAAATACTTCTAATGTAAAATAAAAGGCAAAAATTAAAAATAAAACCATATCTATACACATCATTTAATTTACATTAAAAGTAATTACATTTATTCTGTAATTTGAAAGTATGGTAAATATATATTATTTTCATAGAAAATACCTCGGGTCTTTGTGTGAATCTGTCTTTGTGTGAAAATATTTTAATTAATAAGGCCCAACATAACATTTACTTTTTATTTAAAATAAATTTGACTAAGAAAATATCATAATCTGTATTTTCTCAGAATATTAAAAGTAAATATAATATTGGACCTCATTGGATTTTATTTTATACAAACAGCTCAATAAATAAAGAACATAAACAGATTTAATCTTTGTTTCTGTTGTCTGTTTGTTTCTCATCCATCAGTCCTTTCTCTTCCTTCTTGTTCTTCGTCCTCCTCTTCCTCAGTTAAACTCCCTCACCCTCCCTCTTCTCTGGTTTCCGGCCCTCTGTGGTTCCTTCGTCTCTTCCTGTCACAGCAGTATTGATTTCCAGCCCTGCAGAGTTGTTGGGTGTTGGCTCACACTCATCTGGATTCATCCTCTCGTCTCCATCTCGCTCATTTCAGCGTTGTTAAAAATGAATGTGACGTCCATCAAGACTTTTAAACTCTTGACCTTCATTCACACCTCATAAATATTTTATTTATCACTTTATTCTGTCACTTTACCCCACTAATGTCTATATAGTTTTACATCTCTCTATATTTTCACGTCTCCATTTATATACATTTATATACATATATATATGTTGAATACTACTGTTACACCTCCATTTAACCATTTCAGCACATCTGCCTCAACAGTATTATATTTATATTTATATTTATATCTTTCTATTTTATTTTATTGTTATATTTCATTTCTGAAATACAGTTATTACATTTTCTGAAAATATTCTGGCTTTTATTCTTGTAATATAACCATTTTCTTATTTTCTATGATATATTCTTTTCTTATGTCCTGAATTTTTTTGACATTTTTACTTGTGCAATTTTCTTTTATTATATTTTTGAGATTGGTTTGCTAAAATAGTTTGGTTGCCAATGACTGCTCTATGCAATTGTTGAGCACATAACAAATAAATACATTTTACGTGAACATGCTGATGCTTTACCAGCAGGGGGCGCCACATCCTGAACTTCACTGTAAGAACAAACCAGTTTTAGACCTTGCTGCTGATCCACCATCCAGACTGAAATATCTCAACAACTCTTTGATGGACTGACATTAAATTTCATACAGACATTCATGTTTCTCAGAGGAAGAATCACACTTACTTAGGCGATCCTCTGATTTTCTCTCTAGCGCCACCATCAGGTTGTCATTTGTGTTTTTGCGTGAATTGTTGACAACTATTTAGATGTTGTGTAAGAAAATTTGGACTTTCTTAACAAATTATAACAACTCTGGTGATCCCTTAATCTTTCATTCAGCGCCATCATCAGGTCAAAATCTGAATCAGTCCAAAACTTTTATGCGGCTGTAGAATGTAATAGAGTACATTTACTCAAGTACATTACTTAAGAAGTAATTACAGATACTTGTACTTTACTTGAGTATTTTTACTCTTCTACATTTCAGAGAGAAACATTGTACTCTTTGCTCCATTACATTGATTTGACAGCTTTAGTTACTTTAAGTTTCACTTAGGAGCTTTTTATATGTGATGTTTTGTTATAACAGTCCCCTTGTGTTCAGCCTTTATGCTAAGCTAACAGTGTGGATGTAGTGTCATATTTTGCTTACTGAAGCCAAAACATCTGGATCGTCAAGAGGAGACTTAATTTTAACTTTAGCAGGTCATTGTTAGCTAACAGTTACTAATGATTGATTACTGGTCAAATCAGATTGGTGTGTGGGCCGGATCTTTATACTGAGGCTCCTCCCCCAAAGGCTCTAGATGACATCATCAGCCAAAGTGACACATCTGAAAATATCTAACTCCCAACAAGACAGCGAATAAACGTATGTCCAAAAATATCTCACTGTACTTTGAGGTGTAAAATGATAAAACGTTTTATGTGATTATGTTACTTATTTATGGTGATTTCTCTGCTGTGTTTGTTTGTAAAATAAGTGACTGTCTCTTTAACTGACACACTTTCTGATGGAAAATGTCACATCTGATGACATGTCCCTCCCTGAGGCAGTGATCTTTGACCTTTTTGACCAAGAGAATAAAGAAAGTGATCGCCTCTTCTTTCATACATCTTCCTTTTTTCATCCTCTTCTTTATCTGGTTTCCTCTCAGCTTCTTTCTCACACTTTCTTTCACCACCTCCTCCTCCTCTCCTCTAATGCCATTTACCAAAATCTAATAATGACCTTTGTGTGTGCATGTGTGTTTTTGTTTTTTTTTTTGAGCCTTCAAGGCCGCCTGATGATTGGCCGAGCCCCGGGCTGCTCCCAGCCAATCCAATCGCCGGGCGTCCTGCTTGCCGCCATGGAGACCTACAACATGCCAGGTAACCATAGCAACCGCCGAGGAGGGGACAGGACCCATGGCGATTGACACTTATCCTCCCACTCGTTTGGTGAGTGTGGCGAGTGACCTTCATCCCTGATTTCTCTTAAAAAAAAACACATTTTCATTTCTGATCCAAATCTGACTGAATTTGCGTTCAGATACTTCCAGACGACCATCATGTAGTATTAAATAGTCGCAGTACTACAGATTTATACTGCTAATTCTACTCAGAGCGGGTGAAATCCCTGCAGCAGGTTGGATTTCTTCACTCCTGCGCTGTAACTTGAGCTTCCTGCACTGAGGCACCTGAGTACGTTTGAGTAAAGACGAGGTGCGAGCAGAGGTGAGTCAGATGAAATTAAACTTTATTGATCATCGCAGCAGCAAACAGTAACAGGATACAGCAGAGAGATAAAGAAAGAGAGAGAGAGAGAGAAAAGAAATAAAATAAAATCAGAGAGATAATCTGAGATGGTGGCGAGTCTCGAACGGTGAGCAGGTTTTTGTTCTTCATGCTTCTTTCTGTGTTTTCGTGGTTAAAATAGAAATTAAAAAGGGAAACGTGCAGGCAGAAATCAGCTCTGAGCACCATTTATTAGACATATTTCATTTTTAGATCAACACGTGTGTGCAGGTTCGTAGTTTAGCTGCTCGAGTCGCCTCCTGAGCGATTTTCAGGATGATTTTGTCACCTACTGATGATAAAAACAAGTTAGATTACACGTCAGAGATCTTCACCAATAAACAACAAGAAAAAAAAAACTGTAAAAAGATGTGATTTTTATTAAACCTTTATTTGTTATAATGTGCAAATTGTATTGTGGCTTTACAACGCTGTTTGAATTCACCCTCTTTGTGTGACTTCTCTTAGCTCTAGTTTGGAGAGTTCATCGTAGGCTGCTAATAACACACTAAATATATATCACAGTTAAAATCAAGCAATACGAGTCATAAATACAGAAAATTACAAATCAGAGAGAACATGGGGGCCTTTTTTTATTCTACTTGTGTTTTTTATTTTCCCTGTTTGTCCTCTGAACATATTTCGTAATAATGAAATTAAAAACTGTAAATAAAACATAAAGAAATAAAAAAATAAAAGAATTTATTGTTGATAATGTTGATGTTTGGGGGAGCAAATGTCCCTGTTTTTAACATAAAAAAGTTTCTTTGCTTGACCTTTACGTGTTTTTTCTTCTTTAATGTGCAGAGGAGGTTCAACAAAAGCTTTTAAAACTTTAAAATCTGTGTTATCTCACATTACATGTGCAGGGTGGTGAACACGTGAGCTTCAGTTTTAGAAATATTAAACCAGGTGTCCACATGATACAGAAATACGGTGTCCACGAAGTGTCAAAGAGAAAAAATAAATTAATTTTTTTCATCAACTTCCACAAAAGAGATATTTCTCCATTTAAACTTTATATTTATTCTTAATTATTGGTGATAAATCTATCTAAAGCCAAACTTAAACATTAAAGAAAAGTCCAAAAACTGAAAACAAATTAGTATATCAGTATTTTTTTCTTAGCTGGTGACCCTGTAGGGGGCCTGAGCCCTATGTTGGACTAAACTAATTGTTTATAGTTTTTAAAACTTGCTTTGTCTATGCTCCGTGAATACTTTTACTTTTCATACTTGCAACCATGTTTCACTGATAATACTTCTTTATGTTTTGTTTAAAGTTATAATCGTGAAATTTTTCATTTTCTTGTCTTTTGGAAATTTCAGGTTATTTTTCATTGTCTGAAGTCTTTGATCTTTTTTTTTGTTTGTTCACTATACTTACTGTTTTCTCAAAACTTTCTCAGAAACCCGAAAAAACATGACTGCTTGACATAGGTGAGTTTAAAAGTAAGTATGCTGGGTTAAAAGGCGAACTTGTGGTTTTTCCAGGTTATTTCCAGGTGTGACTGAAAATGCTGCAGACTTTTGAGTTTAGACTTAACAGACATTTAATTAAATGAAAATCTTCCATGTTGCATCTTTAAGGCTCAGAAAGATCCATCAGGATTTGTACAGGAGCTGGAAATCCTTGGAACTTCTTGAATTAATATAATAAATCTATATTCGACTGAACAGTTTACTTTTTGGAGAGCCTGATTGATGTGAGTGTAATTTATCACAGCTGCAAGGTGCTGGAAAAGCTTGAAAATGCACACTGAAAAGTCCTTGAATTCGAGCTGTTTTTATAATCCTGGACCAATAACGCTCTTTTTAAATACAGGACTTTAAAGTACTTTCACACTGAGGTACTTTTACTGTAAAATATGAGATTAAATCCAGAAATAAAGACTAAATCGTGATTTTTTTTCTCTCCTTGACACCTCTTGGCCTCCGTACCTTAATAAATAACAGAATTAAAATAGTTAATAATTGAAGAGGTGAAAGTGACATCAGACCTGCTGGATCAGTTGGTCGTATTCGATAAAGACAGTTTGGCGTTTGTTTTTTAAATTAAAAAACTTAAATATCCTAAAAATTATGTGTTTTTTTGTCTCAGCAAAACTACCTATAGTGCAACTTTAAATTAAGACATTTCAGACTCTTTGGAGCCCCATGTAGTAATGTAAACACAAATACATTATCAATATACAACACAAATATTAGAAATATCATCACCGTCCTCCAGAAACCTCGAACCTTTAAAAATCCTCAAACAATGGTCTTTTAGGAACGGAAACTTTTTTTTGTTTTTAATGAATCAATTAACGTGAAACTGGTTATAAATGATGATTCGATTCATTTAGTGGATAGAAAATTAATCAGAATCAAAATTAATGACCTGAGTGATAAAATATTAAACATTTCCAGCTTCTAAAATTAGAATATTTGCTGTTTCGTCTGATTATAAACTGAATCTTTTTGGGTTTTGGACTTTTGGTTGATTATTATTTAATTTTTTTAATTTTTTCTACTTCAAGTGATGAATTTGTTGATTCATGGAGAAAATAGTCGCTGAAAACTGATTTAATTAACTCTAAATTGTGAATGAGCTCAGATGAACGCTAAACCTGCTTTTCTCGGATGAAAACGTTTTATTAAAAATTTGAATGTTTGACTTAAACATCCTTTTAAGACATGCAATGCAATACAGTAAAAAAGGAGGATTTTTTAAAGTGCAGAGTTTCTGAAGGTCGAGAGCGACAGGCAATAAATATGTCACACGGTTAAATAGCTTAAAGAGTTCAGTGATTATATGGCCGACTAAAAGCAGGCAGGAATGCAGCAAAAATCACGAGCATGATGCAAAAAAGTCGAATAAATCGAAAAAACGTTCCTTATCTGTGAGTTTTCAGTGCACCGAGCATTACAGGAGCTGATTGACATTCTCATACCGAGTGTGGAGGGACAGTACGTCAGATACATTACAGAGCTTTACATCCACCGTCAGAGTCCAGAGGATGGATGGACAGGAACAAAGAGGGTGAGAGAGGAGGGGGAGGGGGCAGGAGGAGAAGAAGGAGAGAGGGAGTAGGAAGTAGGTACAGTGGGGAGTAGTGAGGGTTAGATAGGAGGAGGGAAGAGGGTAAGAGAAAGGGGAGAGGATGGGGGAGGAGACAAAGGAGGAAGTAAGGAAAAGAGGAAACAAGGAGGGGTGAGGAAAAAGGAGGAAGGAGACAAGCATAGGAGACGAGGAGGAGAAAAAGACCTTTACAAAGACGTGGTCAGACCAAGGTAACCGAGGAAGGAGTGCTTGTTGGAGGAAGAGGAGGAGGAGGAGGAGGAGGAGGGAGGGGAGGAGCGAGGCTTCAGAGAAATGAGGGTGGTGATGGGGAGGAGAGGAGACAGCTCCCTCCACCCCGCCCGTGATCAGACAGCGAGGGATGAAGAGGAGGCAGAGAGGAGGAGGAGGAGGGCAGCAGCAGAGTGTGTGTTTGTCGCCGGTGTGTGCAGCCGCTGCAGGTGTTTGTTCGAGCGCTGATTGTCTCCGTGCACGTCTACGACGGTGTGTGTGCACGTCGCCGGGGTGTTTGACCTTGCAGTGCAGCCGCAGACTGTCCAGAGCTGTCCGCCGCTTGGCGCTGTAGGGAGCAAAGGTCATTGCCCAGGTGAAGGCGCTTCGCCCGTGTGCACTGCCAGGACGTGCTCCACCAGCTTGTTGGCTGTCCTCGTCAGGTGGCCGCACCGGTCGCACCGGTACTGGTTGCCTTGGCGATGACCCTGGAAGTGAACCAGCAGCTCCTGTTGCCCTGGAAACGACCTCTGGCAGATGCGGCAGCGATGCTCGGAGGTGCTATTCTCCGGCTGGGTTGCCATGGCAACTGACGGAGCGCTGCTGGAGGTGGCGGTGACGGTGGGAGGGGTGACGGGGCATCTGGGAGTCAGGAAGGGGAGGGAGGGGTTAATAACACACACACACACACATTCCATCACACACTTATGCAGGGATAAAGAAGCAAACACACACACACATTCAGAGCTGCTGCAGACAAACTCGGACTAAATGTTTGTTAAATATAAATCTATACTGATTAATACAAATTATTAAATATTTTTAATAATCCAGATGAAGTTTTTTTCATTTCACCACCTCATCTCTGCGCTGCTCCCCTGGATGTGCGTGTTGGCGTGAGCCCTCATTTCTGCCTCCTGATTGGTCGAGTGGTCGCACATGCAGCAGTGCAGCGAGAAGGCGCCGTGCTCCCATTGGCGGTGTTCAGTCATGTGACTCTGGAAGAGGGCACGTCCGTCGGTCTCGAACCCGCAGACGACGTGACACCTGGAGGTCGGACAAGGTGAGTGTTACGGTCGCCATGGTACGGCGACCTTTGACCTGTACTTTTAAAACATCTCACACATTTCTGGTGAAATAAAGCAGATTTTCTGGATGAATAAACAGGTAAAGTAAAAACTTTCTGAGTTTCTCGTAACGGCAGCAAGTGGAAGTGTAAAAACAGATTAAAAACTGTCGTCAACACGTTAATGTTTGATGAAAAAGAGGAAGGACAGACATGATCAGGAAATTTAGAGAAGCAGAAACAATAAAGTGTGAAGTTCAACAGCGAGTCATGTGGTTCACCTTATAAACCTGAACAAGCAGAATAATCACCTCCAAACAGGTGACATTTTGTTGTTTTTTAAGTGAACACCATTTCCCACAAGCCCACTACACTGTAAACGTTTTTTAGGCTTATGATTAAAGGAATAGTTCAACATTTTGAGAAACACACTTATTATCTTTCTTACAAAGAGTTACCTGAGGTAACTCTCACGTCTGTATGATTAATATGAAGCAACAGACAGCAGCCGGTTAGCTTAGCTTAGCATGAAGACAAGAAAAAGGTGGAAACAGCTAGCCTCGTTGCACCCGGACAAGAAATAAAACAAAAAAGTGAAACCACAACACATTTTTCCAAGTTCAAATTTTATAACATGATGTTATGTTTGGTATCTTTTTTTCAGCACCTACATAACCCGACAGTTATTTTTTCACTTTGACATTCCGTACTGCAATCATTTGATCATGTCAGCCTGATCAGGGACCTAGAGGGGTAAATATTTATGACAAACAGTACACATAAGCACCTTTTCACCCTCGAAAAAGTACATATAGTTAGCTTGGGGTCCAATAATTTGCCTTGGAGGGTACATTAGTCTAGATTACTTTGGGGAGACTATCCCAAAATACTGACTCATTCCTTATAAGTAGAGTAAAATATGCACAATGCTATTAAACCTCATTAAAATAATAAATTATATTAATTCATCTCAGGATACGGATTGTTAACCCGGGAACACATTATACATTAGAGACTGCCAATGATGCTTGTGTTTACAGAAATTAAAGGTAGGAAATCCACATTTTTAATGCTGAACTGGTGAATAAAATAATACAACATTCAACGTGTATTCAATTTGTATTTCTATCTTTGTGGGGACCGGTGTGAATTTCAGACCTTGTGAGGACAGTTTTTGGGAAGTGGAGACAATTTGTTTCATGTCTTCAAAGAGTCTGTTTGGTTTTAAATGTGAGTGTTTGTTACCTGTAGAAGTAAGAGCAACCTGTGGTTTGATCTCTGCTGAGGCTGATTTTGGTTTCTGTGAGAAATAAAAAAGAGAAAGAGTGTTTATTATTCTGCTAAGTGATTCATGAAATAAATCTACAGTATTTTTCTTCTTCCGTGCTCTCTAAAATCTGCTAATGATGAGTCCCTCTGGAGGTTATTATTGGTAAACTCCAGCGTGACTGTGGACTGTGAGCGTTTTTGTTCAGTCAGTTCACTTCAGCGCCGTCTTTATTATAAAACCGGAGGGCAGCCGGGTGGCAGCTTGAATCCATAACACAGACGAAAACAGTGCGCTGAAAGGCAATCATTAAAAAGTAATCATAATAACAATAAGAAGGCATCAAGAAAAGACACTGCAGGAGAAATAAATGCACAAATTCCCCCAAAGTGCTTATTTAGTAATGTCGGTGCAGCGTGAGTGTTTGAGTTGGTTAAAACAAATCAGAAATCAGACTAATACAGAAGACGACGATTATTTTAACGTGATGAGCTCATACAAACTCTGATCAGATGACACGGCTCCGATAAGAGTTGAATTTACGCTGAAATGACAACCCCGCGTAGTTCACTGTTCTTATAGTTTAGCACTGAATGATAAAATTCAGTTTAAAAAAAGTTTAAAGATGATCGTTTTCAGCTGTAAAATTCTGTCAGAGTGTTATTAAGCTGCCTGTGCCTTGTTTTGGCCTCTGATAAAGCTTTATGGGCCCCTTGTGTTTGCTAAAGCCGCGGTCACACTCGCTATTCGCCCGTTTCATCAGGTGAAATGAACAAAAAAAAAAAGCAGAAGTGGACGGGAAACAGCGTGGGTTGGGTTGTTAACCTGGGTCGCTGCGCTGGACTCGCCACGCTGCTCAACTTCTTCCATGCAGCTGGTATTATTTTTGGCACGCGGTTATGAAAGAATATAAACAATCAATACTTCCTGAATGAGAGGTCAGTCCCACCCCCTCCCTCTGCTCGTTGGAGAGCCTCACAATTTATTAAAGTTCAATGTGAAGGCGAACAAACGCGCGTGAAGTTGCTGAAAACATTTCCGGATACAATCTTGTGTTTTCAGTTCTGATTTAAAGCTCAGTGAGTTTTGATTGGCAGCTTCATGTAAAGGTCACATTGGATCAATGAAGATTTTTATGATATGATATGATCTGCACACACGTCATCATTTATTTGTTGATTTTATTTTATATTGATAATTTGAATATTACCTGTAGAACAGTAAAAAGTACAATATTTGACTCAACCTAATTCAAGTACTTGAGTAAATGTACTTATTATTATTATTATTATTATTACTGATGCATTCATGTGTCAGCAGCATTTTAACGTCTTTGTGTCCTATTGGAAAGTTCATTATTTAAATTCTTTAAATCAGTCATAATCAATACATTGATCTGATGCTTTTATACATAAAATACTGATCTTCTAAAGCTATCAGACAAAAAAAAAAGTGGAGGACAAAAGCACAATATTTGCCTCTGAAATGAAGTATAGTAGAAGAAAATTTGAATTATTTAGTAAGGTACTTGAGTAAAAACTACCCCAAAATATAATAAAATACATTAATTGATTACTTTGCATGATGGATAATTGATCATATATTAACTGAGTGACTCCTTAAATCAAATCCTGATGAATTATTGTGATCTTGCTTTTTAAAAAAGCTAATCTTCAGATCAGAGTTTGAGTGGAAACGTCCTCTAATCCCTTTACTCCGACTGACGCTGTCATTCTTCATTATTTCACATCATGCTCAGACTTACAAGCAAACACTTCAATGATGGGAACAACACTGAGTCAGTGTGTGATCACCAAAACACTCCCAGGAGACGCCGATCAGAATCAGAGATCGACGCCCCCTCAAACGGCTGATTTAGCTCTCAGTGTTTCTGAATTTTTATCTAAGTAAGTGCTCACACAACATACATGTGTCGTCACGTGTTGATGTTGATGTGTGTGTGTGTGTGTGTGTGTGTGGGGATTTTACCATACCATGTGGAGGCTCCTGGGAGCTCAGAAGAGGGGAGGAACGGAGAGGGTCCACATTCACCTTCAAAACTGGACTACAGGAAACACACACACACACACACACGTCAAAATAAAGCAGGTCTCACGTGAGATCAATGTTTGGTGAGGTGACTTTTCACACAGGTGACCTTACCTGCTTCTGATGGGCGGAGTCGTCCTCTCCACCGGCCGACTGCTGGATTTACTGACCCTCTCTGAAGAAAGAGATCACCTGGTGTTACAACTATTAAAATCATTAATTAAAACTAAATCAGTTCTATTAATGTGTTATTAAAGAAGAAGAATGTCACACAGACTCACCTGAACTGGAACATGACGGTTTTTAAATCTTTCAGGGTTTATTTTTCATCAAACAGCGTTATGACACTAATTAATATTAAAATGATTATTTAAGTGTTTCAGCCTTTATTTCTATACAACTTGACAAGAAGTGCCGGAGTTGAATCTTCTTTTGAATCGAAGGCTTTTTATGTAACTTCTTTTAAATGGAATCCAAAACCTATTTTTCATAAGTCTTTTTATAAACCTTATTCAGTTGGTAAAACTCTGCTTATAGTGCATGTGTGTATTTATGTGTGTATGCAGGTGGTTTATTTATGTTTTAAATGTGACATGCACCATATTTATATTTTCCTTTTTCTGTTTCTTTTTCCTTGTGAAGCACTTTTTTAGACTCTGGTTTTGAAAAGTGTTATATAAATAAACTTTATCATCATAATTATAAAGTACTGACATGCAAGACGGGATTTTCTTAAACATCTACAGCACCACAATATTTCCATTATTTTTCCAGTCTGTCTTAAAACAATAGTATAAACACTGACAGAGGTTTTTCTTGCTGTAAAAAGTAAAAGATCCCTCCTTAAAGTCCTTTCAGTGATACAAGAAAAAAATTCACAGTCCTCATTTGAGTCGGTCAATTCAAAACAAAAAGAGGCAAATTGAGGGAGTTATGCAGTAAAAAGTCTTTAAATTAGAAAGATATCCACTTGGTTTGTTTAACTCAAAAAGCTGAAGCCTGATTTATCAGTCTAACTTAGAAACGAGCACAGAAATCATCCCAGTGTATGAATGATCGGGTGCTGATGAACTGACGTCACAAGTTCAATTAAACCAACTAGTTTTCTATGGCAGCCTGAAAAAGGTCAAAGCAAATCAGAAAAATGATGTAAGGAAAGAAATGACCATCAGGCAAACTAAGGTCTGAATATTTAACTTAAACATCCCTGGTATGTATAGTCTCTGTCTCTCTGGGATATATGGATATCTGACACACTCAATGAAGCCTTTACTAAGACGTAACTTGTGTAGAAAAGCTGAGACTCTGTGTGAGTTTTGGTCCTAGCCTCTGCTCATGTCGACTGATAAATGCCGAGCTTTGCGAGGAAATGTCTGTACGCCCAGTTTTCTGTTTGTTTCATAAATGAGGACATCTTTCTTCAGATAAACTTTTCAATACATTTTTGCACAAAACACCCTTTACTTACCTTGAAAGTGCATTGAGAGGTGGAATTATTTCAGCAATGTTCAAAAAGCAAACCTGTCCTTCAAAATCTCTGAGTCTATAGCAATATTATGAATTTTAGCATCTTTAAATTGGATCAGCGAGGGGGTTTCAGAGGCAGGAAATCCTCTTCAGCCCTCCTGAGTCCAAACAACAAACCTCCACAGGGTGTTTTGCTGAGAGTGAATATATAAGAGGTACCTGAGAGCTGGTGCAGCAGCGTGGACGCCAGGTTCACCGACATGTCCTGCCACAGCACGGCTCTGAGGCACTGGTCCTCCATCTTGGCTCCGAAGAAGAGTTGCTCCTCCGTCTTTGCTCCTGAGAAAACCTGGTCCACCATCTTGGCTCCAGGAAGCAGCCGGTCCTCCATTTTGGCCCCGAGGAGAAGCTGGTTCTCCGTCTTGGCCCCTGAAGGGAACTGGTCCTCCATCTTGACCCCGGTTAGAAACTTGTTGGTCATCTTGGTTGCGGAGAAAGGACGCTCCGCCATTTTTGCTTTGAAGAGAAGCTGGTCCTCCATCTTGGCTCCTGATAGAAGCTGGTCCCCCGTCTTGGTCGCCTCGGTCTTCACTCTGACCTGAAACTTGTTGGCTCCGGAGACGAGGCTGCCGACTGTCTTTGAGCCAGGCTGGCAGCCTCCAGAGTAAAATATGTCCTCTAGTTTAAGGCTGTGCATACGTTTGTCCGCCATTTCGGCTCCAGGCTGCAGCTGATCCTCCATCTTGTTGCTGCCTTGTTCTTCTGTTTTGATGCTGAAGAGCCGGTGGCTCGGGGACGTCGGGGTCATCTCGTTTACAACAGGTCGATCATGGGCGAGGTCAGAGACGACCAACGTGTCGACCTCCATCGGCTCCTCCTCTTCTTTGACCCTCACGCCGTGGATGTTCACTTCCTGACGCTCTGTGATTGGTGGGAAATGTGTCAGGTTGTTATCAGACACGTTACATTGACACTCATTCATATGATAAATGGATGGAAGAAGAGCTGATTGGCATCAAATTTCAATCAACAACTACTCTGAATATTGTTTAACGGCTTTAATCATTTATTAAGCAAAAATACTAAAACATTCCTGATCCCAGCTTCTCAAATGTGACTGCTGCATTTCTTTTTTCTTTGTCATAACCAGAGCTATAAACTGTGTTAAAATCACCATCAAAACAGTCATTTCGCCCAGCCCTGAGTGTGTAATTAAACATATTCACCAACATCACTATGATTAAATATTAGTGCTTGTTAAAGCATCATATTAAAATAGAGCTTCACCAGTTTACCACCAGCATTTCACTCCAATAACTTTATTATATTATATCTAGAGATATCTCTAGAGATATCATTTTTATTTTGCTCCTACATTACCCACAACGCAACTTGACTAACAGGTCAGTCAGAAACTTGCTTGTGTTACGGAGAGGCAAAAAGGTTCGGGAGAAATTTATTTGAGGTTTGAAGATGATGCTGACATGAAGGGGGCGGGGCTTATGAGCAGCCAGCCAGCAGGGGGCGATCCAGATGTTTTCACGGTCTTCCCCAATATAAAACACACACATACACACACACACTGTACCTGCCAGTTTCCTCAGCATGTCTGAAGCCAGTGTGTCGGTGGCTGGCGTTGCCATCGGGTGTGTGTGACAGCGACGGCAATGGCTCGGGACTCGCCCCAGGCCCGTCGGGTGAGAGGGCGAGTCCGGGCTCGTCCTGCTGCCCGCCGCGCACCTCCAGCAACGCCTCACGCCTCGCAGGCTCCACCTCCGCTTGCCTCCCAGGATGCATCTGGGCCTTCTGGGTGGCCTCTGAAGAAAAAGAGAGAAAAAGGGAAAATGAGGCTGTGTGAGTGTGATTAGATTAAATTAACTGTGAAAAGATTATATCAAACCGTGAATAAAACAGGGAAACCTTTTTAAAATCTCTGATATGTAATTTAAAGCAATTAAATCAAACTTTAATTAATTAACATGTATATGGGACCCTCACACACTCTGACATCCATCCCACAAATATAAGAGACTGTATATTTTGCTTTATTTTATTTTATTCCCATTTAAAACCAAGTCTTTATGTCGTGTTAAAACAGGAAACACTTACTTATTACTTTATTCAATTTTATTTATTCTATTACAATTTATAGCACACTCTTATTTATTTTAACACCAAACTCACTGTGTAAAAATGTCATTTTTGTGTTGAATAAGCAGAACCACACATCTGACCACACAGCTCTCCAACTTCAACTTTATATGTTGTTTATTTTATTTTATTCTGTTCCAGTTTAAACAGTTGTATATATGGTATCTCCGGAGTACAGCTTTCATTATATTTCAACCCTGTGGTGTGATAAATGAACACAAGCTGTTGCCTCAAAGTTAAAAACACACTATTATCTACAATATGTAAGATTTCCTCTCAAGTTACACCTCCGTCTACACACTTTTGGCCACAAAATAACAAATATTTTCATCAGTTAACATGTTGATTAATTGTTTGGTTTAAAATATCAGAAAATAAGAACATTATCACATCGGAGACGACATTTCTTGACATATTTGCTTAATAAGTGACTTAAATTATTAATGAATTATCAGAACAGATTCATTTATCAACTGATTGATACATTTTTTGGTAATTCACTGATTGATTGATTAATTGTGCCTACTGTATAATGAGTTTTGTGTGTGCGTGTGTGGCCGTGTGTGTGTGTTACCTGACAGCCTGATGAGGAGGAGGTCGGACGCCATCTTGCTGCTGACGTCGGGGCTGAACAGAGAGGTGGCTGCTGGGAACGGACTCGAACCCGCCCATGGCGTGTGCATCCGGCGTGCGTCGTTCGGCACGCGCGTGCTCGCAGGGTGTGTGTGTCGTTTGGCTGCATCAGTGGGAGGCTGCAACACACTCGACCCACGCTTCATTTTCCGGCGTGTGTGTGTGTTTTTGTGTGTGTGTTTGTGAAAGGAGAGTCAAAATTCAGAGGAGAGGAGGGCGAAAAGAGGAGGAGGAGGAGGAAGGCGATGCTAAAATAAGACGAGTGTGTTTTTTAACATATGGACGTGAGGAGAGCATGGCAGAGAAGGAGGAGAGGTAAACTGGAGAGAGGATTCAGTCTGAGCTGTTGCTGGCTCTCATTGACCTGAAAGAGAAAGAGATGGATGGAGAGAGGACGAAGGGCGAGAGAGGACAGAGGAGAATGGAGAGAGAGATGGGGGGGGGGTGAGAGGAGAGGAAGAAGAGGAATATGAACAAAGTGAATCTGTGAATGAATAAATTATTGAATGGATAAGGCCCGATGATAAAGGGATAAATCGCTCCCGTTATCGTCATGTAGTAACGGACTCCGCTGCAAAGGCGTCGTCTCCTGCCCTGACCTCCCCCGTCCTCGTCCCCGTCCCCCCGCCGACAAACAATCACCACTCGTGATCAATAACCATCGATGATCATCAATAACCACTTCCACACGCCGCCAGCTGTTACTCCTCATCACTTCCAGCTCAACACATCATCATGTATTAAAATCTGTATGTTTCAATTATTACATTAAAAATAAAATGCAGCTATAATAAAAAACTTTTTTAAAAAAGCCAAATAATTATATTATTGGTATTAATATTTTATTAATATTTTACTATTTTAGAGGATTTATCCCCTGCTATTATATGTAAATGTGTATTTTTGTATAAATGTGAATAATTAAAAGAAAATTTACAAAAAAATGTAACAATTGAGCAGATCAGGGTTTTAAAATAGAAAATAAAAATTAAAAAATATATATATTTTAATAATAATACATATTTTTACACTAGAGCAATAAAACAAAAATAAAATTAAATAATCTGTTATAAATTTTAATAATAAATATATATTAAAATAATGAATATAAATAATGTATTAAAATATATTATAATAAATACAAATAAATAATAAATGATAATTCAGTGACAATAAAATAAAATAAAATAATAAATATATAAAATAATTAGTAATAAATAAATAATAAAATAATATATATTAAACTAATGAATAATGTGTATAGAATATTATTCGTGTATAGAATATAAATAAAGAAATAAAAATATAAATAAAATAAAAATAAATTAAATAAAAATGAATAAAATAAAAATATAATATAAAATAATATCAATAAATATAAAAATAAAATAAACTCGCTCTCAATATTTATATAAAAAAAATAAAAAAAATAAAAAAAACGTGAAAAATAATTTTTTTTAAAATGAAATATTTTTTTTAGGCCTCCGTTTATTCATCTAAAAATCTAAACTTTAATCTTAAACAATCATTATTTTTAATAAAACAAATCAATAAATCAAACCTATAAATGGATTAGTTTAAATGAAAATGAACCGGCTCTCTTCAGCCTCCGTCTCCAGGCGACGCGCTGGTCCGACAGGAGAGCGCGGTGACCGGGCAGCAGCCTCCTCCGCACCCCGCCTCCCCTCCGTGTCGGTCGGTGTTATAACCCCCGGAGCCCCGCCGTTAGCCGGCTCTCCCTCCCTCCATCCCCCCGCAACATGGCTGAACGAGTCCCCGACACACCGAGTCAGAAAGTCCTCTCCCGGTGCGGGCTGCCGCTCGGAGCCGCTTCACCGCCAATCCAGACGTTTTTTCACGGATCTTTTCTCCTCCGGTTACCGGGAACGAGGGCAGGTGTCAGCCGCCCCCCTCCTCCCGGTCCCCTCCCGCAACATGGCTGAACGGTAACCCGACCTCACGGGACCTCAGAAGTCATTTTCACGGGTCAGCTGGCGTCGATAAGCGGACATTTGGAGCGGCAACCCGCCCCGGGACTGACACCCCTCCCGGCCCATCCTCCCTCCGTGACTTACCGGTACCGGGGGGGGGCAGGTGGCGGTGGTGCAGTCCGGGGCACAGCCTATATATAGACTATAGGTTTCCTCCATGTCTCCCGCCGTCCTTTGTCACATCCTCCCGCCGCCTCCCGCTGCGCTCTCCTCGGCCACGGTGCGGACGAAGCTCCGGGAGAGCCGGTCGGTCGCTTCCCCGAGGCCCGAGGATGACGGGTCGGTCACCGAGCAGGGCAGATGGAGGTTTCCGCCTCCTCTCTCTCCCTGTGTGTGTGTGTGTGTGTTGCACTGTGTGTGTGTGTGTGTGTCCACGCGCCGGATCACAGCGCGAGGGCAGGACACGCGTGAACCCTGCGCACGCGCCCGTACCCGCGCCTGAACCCGGCCGATCCACTGAGCCCGGTTCGGAGCAGGACCACAGCACAGCACAGCACACACAGGGTACTACCGAGAACACTGTAGTACTACCAGAGTGACCGAGGTGATGAAGGTTTTACTATCACAGTACACTTATTCATATTTAATACCTGTAGTAATAAAGGTAGTAATTTAAAAAACTGGTAGTAATAGTAGATGTACCAGTAATGTGGTACTGTATAAAATGACAGTAGCAGTAACAGTAATAGTAGATGTACTATTAGTAATGTAGTATTGATAGTAACAGTAGTAAAAGTGATAATGGCTTTAGTATCATTTGTACTACAGTCAGGTTTGGTTGAAATACCAGGAGTAGTAGATGTAGTAATTGAAGTGGTAAACTGGTAGTAGTAGTAGTAGATGTACTGGTCAGTAATAGTGGGAGTAGATGTACTGGTCAGTAATGTAGTATATCAGATGTATTACGAGTACAGGTAATTGGTAATGTGTAATAAGTGGTAATGTAGTACTGTATCCCTGTAGTAGTAATAAAAGTGGTAATAGATGTAGTAACAGTATTAGTGATACTGACAATAGTAGAAGTGATAAAGGTTTTAGTATCAGCTGTAGTACAATCAGTTGTAGGTGTAATACCAGTAGTAGTAGATGTAGTAATTGAACAGGTAAACTGGTAGTAATAGTAGGAGTAGTAGATGTACCAGTAATTTGGTACTGTATAAACTGACAGTAGCGGTAACAGTGGGAGTACTATTGTAATGTACTATGTACTATTAGTAATGTTGTAGTGATAGTCACAGTAGTAGAAATGATCAGCTGTAGTACTGTAGTAGTAGTAGTAGTAGTAATAGTAGTAGTAGATGCACTGGTGATGTGGTACTAATAGTACTAATAGTAATGCTAATAGTAACAGTAGTATACATAATAATGGTTTTAGTATCAGCTCATAGTACCAGCTGTAGTACAAACAGTTGGGGTTGTGGTACTTGTAGTATCAGCTGATGTAGTAGTAGTACTGTAGTTATAACAGTGGAACTGGTAATGTTGTACTATATAAACTGGTAGTAGTACTAATAGTGGTAGCAGACGTACTAATAGTATTAGTGATAGTAACAACAGTAGTAGTGATAATGTACCAACTGTAGTAGCATCAAATAGGGTTGTAATACTAGTAGTAGTGTGTGGAAGTAATACAGTAGTAATGGTAATGGAAGTGGTAATGTTAGTACTATAGGCTGGAAGTAGTAATCGTGGTAGTAGTCACTGTAGTAGTATAAATGATTGAGTATTACATGAGTATTAGTAAAAGTATTGATAGCAGTAATAGTAGTTTTACCTCAAACAGTAGGTAGTAAAAAGAGGTAGTAAAAGTACTAGCAGTGATAATATAGTATTGGTATTATTACACTGTTATTATTATGTTAGGATTATTAGTCTTACAACTAATTATATTAGTATTAATACATGTATAAACAGCAGTAGTGCCTGTGGCCATAGTGACTTATTATGGAAGAAGTAAAACTACAATTTCCCAGCTTGGGATTAATAAAGTCTATCTATCTATCTATCTATCTATCTATCTATCTATCTATCTATCTATCTATCTATCTATCTATCTATCTATCTATCTATTATAGTAGGAAATTGTACTTGTGCATTGTGCAGTTTCTTGTTTTAGCCTGCAGGGGGAGACAGAGACACAGTCTGCTTGATGATACTGGAACCAGTCGTGAAGTATTCACATACTTTACTGAAGTAAAAGTACTAATATCACACTGTAAGAATACTCTGCTACAAGTAAAAGTACTAGTGGTATTAGTAACAGCTATATGATAGTATTAGTATTATTATACTGTTATTAGGACTATTATTATTACTACTAATTCTACTAGTAGTAATAATACATGTATGGTCAGTAATAGTAATTGTAAACATGTTACTTGTAAAGTAAATAAAGTAATGTGTTACTTAAGTAAAAGTATGACAGTATAATCATTAAATGTATTTAAAGTACATAAAGTAAAGTCCTGTGTAAAAGCAGGATTTTACTGTTGGAGTTGGTTGAGGTGGATCATTTTCAACTAGTTTGTATTTTGGGACTGCAGCTAATGATTCTTTTCATTCTGGATCAATCTGCTGATTCTTTTCTCCATTGATCCATTGATTGATTGTTTTCTTTGTAAAAAGAGTGAGAGAATAGAAATAGTAAGAAATGCCGTCACAGTGACCCAGAGCCCAAAGTGACACCTTCACAATGCTCAAACCTCCAAATTATTCACACACATTACAATCATTCACATTATTCATATCGAAGGAAAAATGTATGAACATAAACATTTATTTTATTTTATTATTCCAAAGAGACAGAAAAGGAATATAAATGTATGCTTCATTTATTTACAGAGACAGATCAGTGAGCAACTTTACAAGAACAGAAACGTAAAGTGCCGGTGTTGCGTTCAAGTCATATCTGAAAAATCAGAGAACTTTCGGTCATTTACAGTGAGGATACCTTCAATATCAGATCCCTGTGTGTCTGAGGGGGGGTTAGCTTAGCACAAAGACTGAAAGCAAAGGCAAACTGCTAGCATAGCTACAGCTAAATGTAAAAGGACAAAGATCACAGTTACATTAAATATTAGCCATGTTAGCAGTTGAAGTGACATGTCGACACTGTTTGAAAACAGGGTAATAAATGAAAGAAGTTCAAGCATGAGTGAAAGCAATTGATGAAATTCAATTGATGATGAAAAGCAGTTGAAAAGTCTGTCCACCATTTTAACTCCAAAAAAGTAAAACCTGTGTAATGATACAGTGCTGTGTACATTCAGTGTGTATGAGTTTAAAAGTGTGCTACCACCAGAGGACAGTACAAACAGTTCACAATAAAAATATCTAATACAGTCGAATGTGCTTTAAATTCAACATTCTTGTCATGAGATATTTTTACTACAGGAAAACCTGTACGAGATCGGCGATCCTGCTGGAGACGGGGTCAGTTTCACTTCGGTCTGGAAAAATACTTAAAAAATAAACAAGGAAATATAATAAAATGACCTGTTAAAATTTTTTTGTTTGTTTATACACTTTTAATTATAACAATCCTAAAAATGTACTATTACTACTACTACTACTACCACCAGTACTTTAGTATTTTAACACTACTGTTTGTAATAATGCTATTTTTGCTGACATTACTACCATTTATTACTACCATTAACTACTCTTTACAACTACTACCATCGATACTTTAACTAGTATTGTAACTTCTTTATTTTACCATATCACCACTACCACTACTTATTAAACTACTACTACTAATACTTTAGTACTTCTTTTATAACTATCACTACTTCTACCCCCGCTACTTTTACTAAAACTGTATTCATGCATTTACTCCTACTCTGACTACTGATACCACAAACAGTATTACTACTACTGTTTGTGATACTGCTATTATTATTGCTGACTCTACTACCAATTAATACTACTACTATAAATACTTTTACTAGTATTGCAACTGCTTTATTTAATCTTTTCTACTACTACTACTACTACTACTACTTATTAAACAACTACTGTATAATGCTTTTACTACAGCTGTACTTGTACTACTGATATTAGTGTCACTACTCTACAATAATGGCTAGTATTACCTCTACCTCTTTAACACCTGCCACTACTTCTACTTCTACTTCTACTACTACTACCAGGCTTTTTACCACTACTGCACTCATGCTGCTACTGTACTTCTACTAATACTACTGTATTACTGTACTGTATTATGTACTGCTACTATCACTAACCACCACCACCAGTACTTTTACGATTACTCTTATTAATATCACTACCACTTCCATGTAATCATTACCACTACTACTACCACTACTTCTTAACTTCAAGTATTACCACCAGTACTTTTACTACTTAATCATGATTGTCACTTCTTGTACTACTTCTGCTACTACCATCATTACTGCTACTGACTTACTTAAATAAATACTGCTTTTACTACTATTAACATAATTACTTACTGATACTGCTAGGCCCTACTACTTTTACTACTCCTGCCACTATCATTCATGTATGCACTTATATTACTGCAGTAGTATGTGTACTTCTTACTGTTCACACTTGTATTTCTGATGTACAAGAACTTTTACTACACTTACTACTTCTGCTACTACTGTCACATCTATTATTAGTACTTACTACTATTATTACTACTACTACTACTGCTACCATAAGTAGTACTTCTACTACTTCATCCAGTATCTCATTTGAGCTGAAGTGAAAATAAACAATTAAATCTGATTAAATGACTTTGCAGTGACTCACCTTCATAACTCTCCTCTTCGTCATCCGTCGCACTCGTCATAATCTCTGCAGCAGGAACACACACTTTACACTTAACCCTTTAAACACACATATTTTCAACACAGACACACACACAAGTGATGTTTTCTCACATGGCCTTGTAGAAACTTTTCTGGTTCATCATGTGCTCTCTGAAGATGTTTACGGCTTTAAACACGTCCATCCGGTCCTGATGTTCCTCCATCACCTTGCTGTACCTGTCACACGCACACACACACACACACACACACACACACACACATTTATCAGCTCGAAAATTACTTCACTTCGAAAAGCACTTCTTCACCACTGTACAGAAGACTCTGCAGCCTAATAAGTACTTTTATTTTTCATATGTTGAGTAGAACTTTATCTACTTCAGTAAAACTTTGAATACTTCTGATTGTAACTGAGTTCTCTTTTTTCTCATTTTTTAATAACCCCTTGTGATCGTAGCTGCATGAATCGACGTGTACCTGTGCATCCAGGCGACCTCCTTCAGATTCTCCTCCCTCCACTCCCACAGGAGGCCGTCGCCTTTGACCTCTGACCCGGACACCGGCGGGGCACTGGGCTCGGAGAAGAGATGCTCCCCGGTCAGGAGGCTCCGGAGGCTGGCCCGGGCCGACAGAGCCACCAGCCAGTAGACCGGCTCCTCCGAGACCACCGAGTGGAAAGACCGGAGGGACGAGAGGAGCCACTGTGGGGGAGGAGAGGCGAGGAGGCTCTGAGGGGAAGAAGGAGAGGATTTGTTTTACTTCTTTTATTATTCTGAACAAGACATGAAATGTTTTTAACCTGATCTGTTCATTTGTTGGAGACAGCAGAAATGTACGAGAGTCAAAAGGTTTCATAAATTAAAAAAAAAAACATCATAACTGAGTGCTCCTCTAAAGATCATGGTTTCATTAGGATAATACTTTTTTAAAATAATAAAATTACATGTTCAAACACTTTTTTAACAATCATTGGAAAAACTTCGATATATAAGACATTAGTTTTACATTTTAAACTTTTTTTTTTACATGCAGTTATGTTGATAAAAAGAGATAAGACATCTTCTTCAGTTCACATCAAGTACAAAAATTACATGGAGCAGTCGCTGGCAATGAAATTCTTGAATCTCCGGCTCCCTTAAACAAAATAGTTTGGAAAGAAAAACCATATGTGAAAAAAAAGAAAAATAGAAATAGAACTAAAATAAATAATAAACTTTACAATAAAATAAAATATAGACCTAAAATATAAATAATACAACCAAATTTAATTTTACAACTAAGAATAATGTATGTGTAGAATGTGGAAATAGTACAATAGTAATAATAATTTTATTTAAATGGACTCATTCTCTTAAATCAAGCCCAATCAGTGCACTGAATAAAGATAATAACAACAGTAATACCAGCGAAAGATGTTTTATTCTGAAAAAATTCTTATGAATAGTTTTTCTTGGTTTTCAGGCTTTAAAAAGGGTCAGTTTGAGGGGGGTTCATGTGATCACCTGGTTTCTGCCACTGTAGTGTTTGAACGTGTCGAGCAGCAGCGACCTTACATCGTCTGCTTCCTGTAAAGCTCTGATGACGACCTGCAGGCAGAAACAAGACGCTTCATCACACCAGATCACCGCAGACTGAGAGAGAGAGTCAACATTTACCCCACAAACAACATCCTGTTTTAGGATTACACACGAGGAAGTATTCATGGAGTAAAAGTACTCATACGACACTGTGAAAGTACTTTACTCAAGTAAAAGTACAAATGTATTATCAGGAAGATGGAGCACCTGTGAATATCTGTATTATAAAATAGTGTATATGTAATACAGAAGCAGAGAACAGCCGAGTTTGCAATTATTGTTTTTAATGCTGTTTTCTTGAGATTAGTTTTTTTTACGAGATTATCTCGAGATGATAAAACTTGTTTTCTCGAGACCATGAGATAATTAACTCATAATCTTGAGATAATGACATTAAAAAATTGCAAGCACTACTGTTTTCTGCTTCAGTAAAATAGTACATTTTATATAATACAATAAAATGTTATAATATTTACTGATTTATGTTTGTTTTTAGACTGAAATATTTGGCATTTTTGCAAAAAAAAAGACAAACAAATGCTGATTCATTTTTCAATAATTGATTAATGAACACATTTTTATATACTGTTTAAGTATTTATCACAATGCATCATTCTAAAAACCTCATTTCATATGTTTTATTTACATGTAAAATAACTAATGTAGAGCAGTAAAAAGTACTGTCTGAAATGAAAAGTGAAGAAATGTCATGAAAACGAAATGCTCGAGTAAAGTATAAATTCATACTTGATTAAGTGTATTTTGAAAGAAAGTAAAAGAAGCCGGTGACGTGTTGACCTCTGACCTCCAGGCTGCTGCTGACTCTGTGCAGGTAGAGCGCCTCCTGCTGGATAAAGATGTCATAGCAGCGCCGCGTGAGCCGATCGGACCTGAGCGCCCGGAGGATGGAGGACGAGCGGAGGATCTCCTCGGCCAGCGAGTCGCTGTAACCCCACACAACGTCGAACAGACTGAGGCCGGAGAGGATGCCTTGGAGGGGGGGGAGACTCAGGTATCACAACAAGCCTCGGCCTCTTACTGTTCAGCGAGCAACTGTTTGAGATACCTGAATGTGATAACCAGGCACCCTGAAGGGCCCCAGATTTACTGATTGTCTCTGGTAATCTGATAAACAGTAAAACAGAGGAGAAATCTGCACCCCGAACAAAGGCGGGTCCTGCTCTGAGGAGAAATCTGGTTTGTTTTATTCATTTGTGCTCAGTGTTATCGTTGGAAACCTCTGGAAATTGTTTTGTCAAACTGGTATTTCCAAGTCATTAGTGAGATGACATAATTGTTTTTTTTCCTCAAAGTGGTTGGACCAGAACAACCTGCCGTGATTTCTCACCTGGCTCAGCGGGTTTCCTGTCACTGGAGACGACTTTAAAACTGCAGAAAAACACAAAAACAAACCCAGCTCTGCTCGGTGAAGGTTTCACTCACAGATGTAGTCTCAATCAAGTTTTTCTGTAAGTATCTGAGCATAAACGCTGTTTTCTGACTTTTCTCCTACCTGGTTCTGGTGGCGCAGATGTAGAACCCGAGCTCTCCACAGGGGGCGCCAAACAGCTCCCCACCTGAACACAGAGGGTTTCCTTTAAGTTCCAGTTTGAGGTGTTTTTAAAGAGTCATTTGTTTGTTTGTTTGTTTGTTTTTTACTTTTTGGTTCCATTTGCATGCAAGCACCGCCCTCTCTGTTTTTTTCCAGCCTCTGATTGGTCCAATTTCTGATCCTGAACGGGGAGTCGTCGCTCCAAAACCATGAGGTGCTCTTCAGAGAGAAAAAGAGACAGAAAGGCTCAGTTTGTTTCTTTTCATGTAGCTTAATACTTTACCACATTTCAGAGGGAAATTTTCTACTTATAGCACAGATTTTTCATCCATGAAACATATAAAATTAAAATATGATGTTTTGTTGTAAATGAAAATTCACCTCAAACACTGTTATTTGACTCTTAAGTTAATCAAATAACAACAGTTAGACTGAAAAAAAGAAATTTGTATAAAATGTTTTTTTGCAAAAGCAAACAATCAATCAATGGATTATTTTATGGACTTTAACTACACTTTACTGAGTATACTTTAACATTTTCACTGACTTTTTACAGTGTAATATATTTCAGAAGGATCTGAACTTTTCCACCACCACTGGAAAAGTCCTGTTAGACGTAGGCGAGCTCACAACCACTGCACCTGAAATGTTTTACTCCTGGCTCCACCAGGCTCCATTTATTGATGACATTTTATTATCCTATATGATATTTACACATTATTATTATGCTTTTTATCGTCACACCTGTTGTACCTGGTGTCCACCCAGCCACACAGGAACATGTGTGTCTGCCAGCTGACGGACAAACTGCCTCTCCTCCGGTGTGTGAAGCGACGCCAGGTTACCACCCGTCTGAGAGCACACAGACTAACACACACACACACACACATACATTAAACAATATTTAAAGCCATGTAACATCTGAATCTTGTGTGTTCTGAATTAAAGTGTGTTTTATGTCTTACCTCGGCTTCGCTCCAGGAGCTCCACAGAGGGTAGAAGAAGAAGCATCTCTGCCCGAACAGGAGCCATCGAGGGGGGCACTGAGTGACCTGCGCGGCCCCCCCTGACACATGATTCAGTTTTAAAATAGAGAAAATGTGACCGTCAGCATGTTGGAGCTGATTGTTAGTTTTTTTCTTACCTGAAGGTGACAGTGAGGCAGACGACTCCGTCAGGAGGACAGCCAACACAAGAGGAAGCAGCACACACACCATTATCCACCTGTAACACACACCCATTCAAACAATAGTCCTCACAAAAAATGTCACTGAAGGAAAATGTATAAACACAAAAGATCAGAGAGAAGCTGAAAGAAAGCATAAAAATGTGAAGTGAAGGTTTAAGCTACCTTCGTTACTGTAATATCTGAATACAAACGTTTTTAATCATAACTGACTTTACACACTTACCGTAAAACATCAGAAATACAGACTGAAGTTTAAAACACATCTGTCTCTGTTTGCACCGATCACCAACCTGAACCTTGTACTGAGCAAGTATCTGCAATTTTACAGTCCTCTTGTAAAAAGGTAATAAAAACGCGAAGGTTTTTATTTCCGCCAAAATGCCTGAGTGTATTTGATCAGCAACTGATAATTACACAACACTTGTTGCCTTGTTGCTCGTATGGGGGACATATCACAGACTAAATAGACCCCAAAGAAACACACAAAATCACAAAATCACCTGTCACATGACCCACCATTTAAACACATTTAACAGTTTTAATCAGGACAGATGAACGATAAATTAAAAATTAAAAACACACTGCTGTAAGATCAGATCTGTTACCTGAGTAAAAGTTAAAGTTCCTTCATGTAAGAATACTTGGTTAAAAGCTTTAGTTTTAAAAATAAAATGTAAACCTGCAAAATATCCAGAGAATATAAGTATAGTGGAGTAAAAAGGACAGTGTTTCCCTCTACAGGATACTTTTAATTACACTATAAATAACACAAAATGGCAGTGGTAACTAAAACCTCTATTCAAGTACTTTCTGAGCACCACTTTCAGATGCTTGTACTTGTACTTTACAGGAGTATTTTTATTTTAATTTGATTCTACTTCTACTTCATTCAGAGGTAAATACTATATTTTTTTACTCCCCTACATTTATCTGACAGTGGGTTTAAAAAAAAAAAAAAGATCAGCTTGTAAAATTGTAAAAAAAAACACATTTTTAAAGATTAAACCAATGGATCCAACATTTTTCTTGTAAAGAAACTGTCTTGTTGTGTCTTCTGGTTGTTTTCGCAAAATTTCACAAAAAAATCCAACTTAGTTTTATCGTCTTTCCTCTCCCAGTAATCATCTCATGACCA
The DNA here is from genome assembly GCA_023238725.1 of Scortum barcoo. Taxonomy (NCBI): domain Eukaryota; kingdom Metazoa; phylum Chordata; class Actinopteri; order Centrarchiformes; family Terapontidae; genus Scortum; species Scortum barcoo. The sequence goes on from CM041532.1 coordinate 5,120,524, forward strand.
CTCAGCATTATCTGGCGACTGTATATAAAGTACTTTAAACTATCTTACTGTATATAAATAATTCTTTAAGTACATTTAGCTGATAATAGTTCAGTACAACTGCCTTAAAATTGTATTAAGCAAAGTACTTGAGTACATGTATTTAATTATCACTGAGTGTAATAAAACATAATTAAATTAGACAGCTGTTTTATACTGTTATCAATCAGCTTCACATTTTATAATTGTTGGAAAAATGAGTTTTAAAACGTCCTCATATCGTCTTACAACTGTATTATAAAACATTAAGCATTAAAAACGTTAAAAACGACTTAGAAATGTTAAATCTACGCTGTTTATGCTCACCCACCTCAGTTCAGATCTTCCTCTGTGCAGCAGCCTTCGGTCGAGTGATGTATGTTTCCCAGCTCAGAACGGCTGCTTTGCATTAAAGTGCTTTCTGAGCTGAAAAATCAAAAGCAGGAGTAAAACGGTATTTACAGCAGGTATGGGGAGGTGTCTGTTCCCTTGTCTCATCTGTTCCCTTGTCTCATTAAAAAATATGATTCATTCATGTTGGACTTTGTCCTCACAGAGGCCCAGTTAGACTGGTTTTCTTGGTCTGGGGGTGGTAGTGCTGCCACGATGGCTGGTCTGGGGTGGTAAACAAACATGTGGAAAGGGAAAGGCTGCACTTTCAGAGCCTCAGGTCCGTGCTCAAGCCATTGCCTTGCGCAGGGGAAAAAACAGGAAAAACGTGCAGGTCACCCCTTAGTTCTGAGTTCGAGGGCCAAGGACCTCATCCGCAAGGCCAAGGGAAACTGGGTCTGAGAGCATACAGAAGACAGTGGACAGTGGAAGCAGCTGGCTTTTGCAAAGAAGTATGCTACAATGACCCCAAGAGACTGGGAAAACTGGGTTTTCTCTGATGAGTGCCCACTGTATTTCCAACTCCCAACAGCCAAAACAACCGCATCTACACTGACAATCGAATGATGAAGTGCCACCTTCTAAACAAGTCAAGTTCAGCGCCCATTGCATGGTCTGGGAGGCGATGTCATCTTCAGGGCTGTCTGAGTTGCATGTTGTACTCCCAGGGCACCACCATCAGTGCTGAGTATTATGTCAAGAACATTCTCCAGTGAGTGCTACTTCCCATCACGGCCCCGTCACGGCTAGGAAGATGTTCAACAGGAGTGCGGAAATGGTCTTCGTGCAAGATGGTGCCCCTGCACATACTGCTCATACAACTCAGCAGTGGTGTTCTGAGCAGCTTCCTGGCTTTCTGCACAAAGAGGAATGGCCATGGCCACCGAACTCCCCGTACCTCAACCCGATTGAGAACTGCTGGGGTAGGGGTATCCTGAACAGTCGGATCTTCCACAGCCCATCTCCTACCACCATGAAGCAGCTCAATGCGAGGGCTGTGGAGTGGAGCAACACTGAGCCTTCCTTTCTAAAGAACTTAGTGCATACTATGCCCGACAGGCTAAAGGGCAGTAATTAAGATGCGGGGGGGATACACTGGCTTTTGAATAAACACAATCTGTTGAATATTCACAAAACTAAGTTTACATACTGCTTATAAATACTATAAAATAACTCTTTCTGGTCACCCACCTGAGCTCAGCTGGAGATTGTCTCCTCTCTCACAGCTCTCGGTCAAGCGATCAGTCTGTCTCTGGGTGGTTCCAACTTTGAATGTCCTCTTTGCATAAAACTGCTGAAGATGAGGTGCTTGTTTCATGTCATCCCACCTTCTGACACATCCTGTCATCATGGAGGGGGAGATTCAAGTTTGACCACATTCAGTAAAAACTCCCTGCAGTTATGTTTGACAATGACAGAGAGGTTGGGAGATCCTGGAGGAGGGTGGCTACAGCTGGTGTACATCCTGTTAGTGTGTGTGTGTGTGTGTGTGTGTGTGTGTGCGTGTATTTGGGGGTAGGGTGGGGGGGGGACTAATCTCATCATAGAAATACCTCAACTAGAAAAGTGTGTCCCCTCCCTGTCTATCCCCCGAGGCTGAAATTTAAAATTCCATCCATAGTAGTTTCTGAGTGTGACTGCTTTGTTGTGCGCAACAAATAATGCTGCATACAGAGGCTTTAACTGAACTTCTTTATTTAAAATATCTATTTTACTTTTAAAGGGGCTGTATTAAATGTTTTTATGTGTTAATCTATTTTAAGTGTTTTTTGTTGTTGTTGTTTTTTGATGCCAGTGTGTGAACTAACTTAAAAAATGAGTCTATGTTGTGTTTCAAAGTAGTGTCTTTGTATTAAAGTGATGTACCCGTATGGTTTTGTTTGTGAGTGTTTAAATTTAGAAGAGCATAAATTTAAATAAAAAAAAGGCTTTTGTCCCATTTTGTTCAAAATTGTCCTGGTTTCCAAATATCCATGAACGATGTCCCAGTTTTCAACATTGGCTACCAAATTGTGAATGTTTACAGGTATTAGTCACAAGTATTAGATAAATTAGCATTAATTAAGATTTTGACCTGACTACATAAAAAGCTAGAATATCACCAACATTATTACAATTCATCCTCATAACTGTCTAAGCCAAACGTTGTGGTTATCCATCCAAAGGTTGTTGTAATACTTTTACACTTATGACCAAATATGTACGAATATGAAATACATTAATTAATTTATTTATTAATCTCGAAGGAAATAGTATAATACAGTAACAATACATAATAATAATAAAAGAATTGTCCAAAAAGTAAATATGAATAAGAAAATACAAAAATACAAATATAAAGTGTCTAAAGTCTAAGTAACAAGTGAAGATAAAGGACACTGGATGGTGGCACTGGAGGAAAAAATATTAAATATTATAAAAAAATAATAATGGCATAGTTTGGCTTCCATACTCACACACATAGCATGGTATTATTTGTCCTCTTTTAATATTAAAAATGTGTTGTTACTTTTTTGGGAAACCACCTGCAGCTCTACATATTCTGGTTCTACATCTTCCCCCTCCCTTCATATCCTGGACCCCCAGATCCCTCCAGACCTCATCCTCACAGGTTTTAAAGAAACTTTAAACTCGCACAGTATCACCAAGTCTTTTCCACAGTCGATAACACAACAACTGAACTGGAGGACTATGAGGAAGAGAGTCTTTACAAACTGAAGAAGAAGAGGAGCATTGAGTTGCCAAAGTTTTCAAGACGTCCTGAAGGTTGCTGCTTCACAAGGTAAGGATGATGATATTCAGACTAAATTTAATTGAAATTAAATGGTATTTTTGTATCTGCTCTGTAAATCTTCTGTTCTGACCTTGGAGACAAAAATAGGAACCAAAAGTGAGACATCTGAATTTCTTTTTTTTGTGATGGTGCCCATTTATAGTTTTGCATGAACTGCAGAGTGAATTGCAAGTGTATAAAGCCAGTCAAACGTAAAGTCATTTTCATATCACAGGCAGAGCAGACAGCAGCTACACATTAACCACAGACTCAACATCAGCCATGTTAGCTTTCCTGATAGAATCCTTCTTAGCTAACTTACAAATATGAACACAGGTTTTATCCTGCAGCTTAGTTTGCTGAATGAGTCAAAAAAAAAAGAAAAGAAAAAAAGGCAAACTGACCTTGAAATGTCACTAGTGTCAGGGTAAATGCTGTATTTAAAATACATATTGACATTATTTTTGATGACAAAAGGGTTATCTTAGTTGAAAATTGTGTCAAATGTCTCTCTTTGTTATAGCTGTGTGTGCAGACATGCTGTCCACCCTCCACTGTTTCGGATTCAGTGTTGTCTTGTTCTCTTTGGCTCCGTTCATCTTGGCATACTCCCACGGAGCCGGTCATGCTTCCTGTCGGGAAATGACTCCGGGCCACATCCGAGCTCAACCTCAGGCCCCGATGCACAGCCATGTCACGCTGAGCGCATCCGCCTCCTCTTACCTGCCTGGACAGTTAGTAACAGGTAGTAATTCAACTGAATGAGTAGTTAACTAACCAATTAACGACCATCTTACCTGCTGGGGGAGTTAGTCATACAATTACTAATTGATTTACTCATTCCACCATGATTTTATTAATTAACTGTCAGTGCACACAACGATAGCTGTAACAGATGCTTCTTTTGAGGACTGATGGTTCAGAGATGACTTGAAATGAAGTTAGAGGGATGGGGATTCTGGCTGGATCTGAATCAGTGACACTGTGGTTCATGGTCCTCAACTGGAACCCCACTACTGTTCTAACTATTGAGTTATGAAAAATTGAGGAAAAACACATAACATACATTTTTTTAATAAGGTGCAGGCTCAAAGGCCACATAAAAAATAAGACTGGGAAGGCCGCACACTCACATGCACTAATAAATAAATGATTGAACTTTAATATATTGATGTTTCAGGAAAATGGTCTTCTTTAGTTTGTTAGAACACTGTAAAAATGTATTTAATGTCTCTTCTGTTTCTCTGCATCAATACCTGTGTCCTCAGTGACTGTTCGAAGTTCTCGGGACTTCATGGGTTTCTTGCTCCAGGCTCGCAGTGTGGAGGGTGTCAGGAGCAGGGGCAGCACTGGTTCTGGATCCGGGGTAAGGTCTGCAAGACTGGGCCCAGTGCTGGTGGGTGGCTCCTGGGCCCTCACACCACCTGGTACTCACACCCTGCGCTGCCTCTCAGAGGGCGACACCCTCACACACTCTGACAAACAGCTGAAGAGAAACCTCTCGTTTGTGTGGAAAGCTCCTGATTCACCGATGGGAGACATCAAGTTCTAGTAAGTTCTAGTCTAAAATGTATACAACCACCACTATCAAATTCTGCTGAATGCACATGTAGCCAAACATATTCAGGGATACTATTCTGATGTGAATATTTGGTTTATTATTTACAAGAAATTTAGCATTTTCTACTTTTTTATTCAGCATTGCACAAACCTCTTTGTCTGTCATTCCAGCATCACAGTGGTGCAGTCTTACTTTGTACATTGGGAAGGTATTGAGTCTGCAGTGGTGTGTGATGGAAGCCATAGTCATTGGGGTAACATCACAGGGACGGATGAAGGGAATTCAATTTTTGCACCACTGGAAGATGAAGTTACTGCTCTGCCGGGTATGCAACTTGGGTGATCCTGAATATACACACAGTGTATCACTGTATCCAAACCTGATCATAACTAATACCTTGTTCTTCTCTCATCTTGTTGTATCACAGCTCTTGGAGCCCATAGTGCATTAGATAAACAACCAATTGAAACAAATGCTACCACCCTAAAGCCTCTAAAAACAACAACTAATGAAATCAAAAGCTACAAATCTCAGGAAATTATAACAGAAGTGACTCATCAAGTCTTGGAGATGAACAGCTCATCAGCATCCCTTGGAAGATCAGATGAGGTGGTCAGTGAAGGGAAAAGCCTTATGCCTTTAGGATCTCCTCAAAATGCTTCCAAAGGCAGCGAGACTGACAATTATGCAACTTCAGACTCCTTTTCAGGTGTGACTGAAGAAGCAGGTATTTACACAGGAAGTCCCGTTACTCATACTGAGGACCCCAAGAGCTCGTACAACCACCTTTCTTTCACAGCCTCTTTTTCCTCAGCTGAGGCGACAGGGATGGGAACTACTACCACTGTTTTACCGGACATCATAGTGCAAAACTCAACCAGTCCACTTTCCATGCTTCACTCACTTGTTTCCCTCCCCCCTCTGAGGGATGGTGAGATGAAAAGAAAAGACACGAAGATAAACTTCAAGGATCCAAAACTGTCCACCATTCCTGAAACAAAAGATACAAAATTAAATCCAGTAACCACCACCACAACTGCAATTACAACCAATCATGGCTTCAAAAATGCAAATGCCCTAACATCCACAGGCCATAATCCAAGAGCACCAACTCAGGACAAAATTAGTTCAAAAATGTTTGTCATCCAGTATAATCCATTGCAGCCCCAGAGGACTAACCTACCTAGGTCCCAAATTAGTCTAATCAAGGATGAAATACCTGAGTCCCTTAATCCTCATCTCAAAACTTTGCTTCACTCCCAAACCTCTACACAAAAGACTTTTCCTCAGGTTCAAACTTCTCCATCTAAACCTCCTCACCAGTTCCAAACTAGTTTAAGTCTGACCTTTTCCTTTAGTCCTTCAATCCTTCCTTTCCAGGCATATATATCTAAGCCCTTTCCCAGGTACCAAACCTCTTCACCAAGCCTCATTCTCCCATCAAAATCTCCTACCCTTGGGTCCTTTATCCAGACTTCTTCCTTCACTCAGGCCCATCCCCTATCTATCCATTCCCTTTCCAGCAAACTCTTAAATGACTTAGCCACCTACCAGGCTGTGAGCACTTTACCGAAAATGCCTGAAAATGGTCTATCTGGACCCAAAGCTAGACCAACTCAAACCAACCCACCTTACCACCAGCTTCAAACAAATGCACCTCTGATCAGTCCTCCTCAACCTCAACCTTTGAGCAGTTTTCCCCAAGCCCTCCCAACTCATACTGAAGGTCAAGTTGGCTTTCCCAAGACAGACCAGTCCCAGTTTGGTGCACCATCTGAGCCTTTAAGTACATCCCCCCAATCATGGACCCAGCCCCATTCCCAAACCTCTTTAACTCATCAATCCATCAGACCTCAGCACTTTACTTCAAGGTTTGACCCAATATTCACACAAGGCATGAGTAAAGAGGACAAAGGTCAAACTAGGAGCCCAGTATTTGTAACCATTCCCTCAGTCACTCCATCTCCTTCTTTTTCAGTGTCTAGTCGTCTGTCTACACTTAATTCTTTGACTTCTTCTCCCACCCATACTTTGTCTGCCTCTTCTCTTGTTCACCCTAGTCCTACTACTCTTTATCCTTCTGGAGGTTCAAACCTGGTATCCATACAAACTTTTTCCACCCATGCCTCTTTCGCATCATCTCCCTCTTCTTCCTCCATTAAGAACCAACCCGAAACAGCTCCATCCCTTTCTGTTCTCCCCTCTCCTTCACCAATCTCTATTCCACCCCATTTTACTTCTGTCCAACTGTCCTCACATTCTCCTGTGGCATCCTCCCCAACCTCTGCAAGCATACCCTCCTCCCACTATCCATCATCAGTTTCCTTCTTTTCCTCAGCCCATTCATCTGCTTCTTCCATGTCTCCCTATACCTCCTCCCAATCTATCACAAGTTCAAGACTTTCCTCACCATCTCCTTCCACCATCTCCCCAGACTTCTCCTCCTTTTCTTCTTCAGTTAAATCATCAGCTTTGTCCATTTCATCTACTTCTTCTCCCTCTTCACCCCATCGTTCTTCCACAACCATCTCTACTCCTACCAAAATATCCTTGCCCAACTCACCCGCAACCTCTTCTTCTTTGATGTCCCCTCACCCAGAACCCTCACCAGTTCCCCGTCGCTCTTTCTACAACCTCCTCACATCCACCCCCATGCCTTCTCGACAATTCACCTGGGGTAAGAAGTTCATAATCCAGAATCACATTGCATCATCTGATGCTGAGCCCAAACTCAACCCACCAACACTAGGAGCAGTAGTTCACCATAATCCCGAACCCCATCCAAACCTTGACCCAAACTTCAAACAAAATCTTGGCCACAATTTGAAACCAAACCTTCCCAACACTGATACTAAACCAAAACGCCCCTTCAAACCCTCTGGATCTCCAGACAAGGAAGGGAAGTATCCAGACATTATACCCAGACACAGTGCCTGGGAGCTGGGCATGCTTTTGGGCTGCTCAGCTGGCTTAGGGATGGTGCTGGTGGTCGGGGTAAGGTACATGTACCGTCAGGCCTGTGGCAAACGAACTGAGGTGACACTGAATGACAGGGAGAGGGAGTATGGGAGAGGAGAGAGAGGGCTGATCCAGGTCCAGGAGTGTGGCGATTTGGTCAGAGTCCGGAGAATCAGAGAGAACAGTTTTGTGCTTCTGGCAGAGTATGATATACTGGCATCACCCGGAGACTGAAATACAGGCTGCTTACAAAGGTGCAATTGCGGACTGCAGTGAAATCTACATTCTACATCTACAAGTACATTCATTTCTCGCTGGGAGCAGTTTCAACTGGTGCCATCCTGAAGCCAATCTATCAGATTTGGTAGACATTTATATACATCATTTGTTGTTCAGCTAAAACACATTAACATGTAGTTTATTCCACCCACTTTTGTACTGTGGATTGTATATTTATTGCAGCTCCTAGGGGCTTTTACTAGAATAGCAGTTTTGTCTTTTAGGGTTTTTTTGGAGGTAATAGCTAACAAGAAACTCTACTCAAGAAAATGTTCTTGGCTTAAACCATCTCCCTCTAGAGATTTCTGCTACAACTAGAACTACAATCTGCCTCCTGATAAAAAGTAGGAAATTTACAGACAATGCTGACACACACCATTTGGTGGACGCTTTTTGTTGTTTGTTTGTTTTTTCGCATAATGAGAAGATAGAAACTGCCTAAACAGAAAAACAACAGTATGAGGATGGTGACACAAGGTCTGTAAATTCAGCCCTATAATTGTATTATTAGATAACATTTGTATTAATGCAGGATTTATAGGTAATTAACCAAGTCCTACATGGGCACATTATATTTAGGATTTTATCTGACTGAGGTTCATGTACATGTACTCATTTCACCACAGAGTCAACTTACATACTAATAATCACTTATATTAAACATTAATACTTCATTTATTTGTAAATTGTAAACTTATGTTTGTGGATGTACTTAAAAATAAAGCATATTTTCAGTATTATACATTGTGTACTTCTTTATTTGAGCTCTAATAGCAGGAGATTTTGTAGATGGCAGTGCTGGTTGATTAGTCATTTCAAATCACTTGAGCCTGGTTGTGTGTTAGAAATGGCACCAGGCCTCTAGAGCCTCTTGGCAGCGCTTTCACAGTCTTTATTTTATTATTACTTCATCCAAATGATGTGACAGAAGAGCCATCTGTCCAAAAAAGTGTGCTCAGTGAAATTAATGAGCTGCCAATACAAAGTCTTTTTCCCCATTTGATCAGAACAAATTCAAGGATTTATCCCGTATTTTCTGTATCTAAACTGACCCATGAGGAGAAACACTGCTTTAATGTGATATAGACGCACTCTCATCACATGCAGGATGTTGAGTTCATGAGAAGGTAAAAAAATCTGCAGAGGTTCAGATTAAAATATGGTTTTCCAGTGTGAAAACTGCAGGAGTTTAACCTTACTATGCAATATCCATGGTACACATAATATTGCTATCATTTAAAAAACACACCCTATATACACTTACATTTTCTGCTAATATTTTCCGCTTTTTCTCTTTGCCTACAGGTGAAAACTAATCTGATGTTCATTATATGGTTACAAACCAGTAGGATGCTTCCCTCGTGGGTTTTTAAAGTTTGTAGGTTTATTTCTTTATACATACAACAAAAAGACCCATACATATTTTACTCAATATCTTCCTTCCCAAAATATACTACTGACAAAACAATCACACTGTAAACAGACAGAGGCTTACTGTAAGCCCAACTGTTACTTGATGACCAATGAAAAGGCATTTGTGCTGTAGAGGCTTTAATAACCTCAATAGTAACAATGACTCTGAGTAATGAGTAAGTCTCGACCAACAAAGATAAAGCCATTCTATGTCTGTAGATCAAATCAGTAACATTTTCAGTCAAAACGAACAGTTCGATAAGGGAGGTTTTCATGAAGGACATGTTTTCATCTTCTTTGTTTCATCTGATTTTTCATCTTTTGTGCACCAAGCAGTTTACCAGGATACAACACTAAGGTTCAGGTGTCTTTTATTGTATCATGGGATGGAAATTTGGGGAGATGTGACAACTCCCAGTGAGGGATGCCTCCCCCATCAGCACCCTCAAGGATTTTGTACATCCAGAGAAATACCAAACTATTTTCAGACAGAACAATGAAATTAGAGGATTCTGCTCAAACCCCCAGATTAGGTTCAATTTCAAGACCTTTAACATGCAAGGCCAGTGTTTTAAAAATAATTCTTTTCTCTAATACCGTTTAGGTTAGCGACAGATTCTGATTATGACAAATAAACTATGGTTAAGGTTAGGTGACTGAAACACCTCTTTAAAGACGCTATAAAAGATATTTTTTAATTTCACATCACATTATGATAATATATCAAATGACAATGTGAAAACAGTGTGGGAAAGATCTCTTTTAGTGATCACTCTGGCTCACTGTATCAAATTTAAAGGTGGTAACATGTCATTGTTCACAGCTTGTTTCCATGGCCAAAAACCATCAGATACTGCAAATTTAAGGTCAGGAAAAGATTATTTTTGAAGCATTTAAATAGAGATCATGTTGGATTACGAAAGTTGGATGTGCTCCACTCCCACAATCACACTACTTATACTGCACTGGCACTTAAGTAAATCGCACATTGCAGAATAGTCCAATAGGAACATATTTCCCAGAGATGCTGGGCAGCATTTCCCAGAGATGCTGCAGAACAAAGTAGCCCAGTAGATAGATATGCAGATTCAGCTCACCTCAGTACACGATCAAGCCCAACAAACAGAGTCGGCAGTATATGTCCTTATCGTCATATGGTTTGACGGGCATGCTACTACCCACTAGCCTGGTTTTGGGAAGACAGTAATGGTAATGTTAACATGCTATCCTGTTCTACAAAAGACACCCAATCAGCAGTTCAGAGATGATGAGGTTAGCAGGAATAAGCTCTAACATGGAACATTAAAGCCCTCAAATAGCCCTCAATAAGAAGGTCCTGGAGAAATCAGAATTGGACATCACAAGAAGCTGTAAGGTGAAGTAGTGACACCAGCGACTTAAGAACTTACAGAAATACTGCCTAAGTGCCCCTGAGCAAAGTCATACTCTCATTGTACACTGTATCACAAAAGGCTAAAAATACTGTGACACTAATGAATGGACTGAGAGTCTTTCATGTGTTGCAGCTCCAGTTCTGACTGGTTGTGATGATGACGATGATGATGATGATGATGATGATACATTCACTCAGTAGGATAAAGAACCTCTTGATCACTGGCCACATCTCAGACTTCAGACTCAGTTTGATTACCTGCCCAAAACTCTGAACGTTTCCAAGACCTTGATTTTTAGCCTTGGAAGTGATGTAAATGTATGGTTGGCAACATGAGTCTGTTGGATAGTCCACTTTGGCCTAGAAGTAAATATCTCAACAACTACAGGATGGATTGCCGTGAAATTTGGTACTGATATTCGCAGATGATGCAGCCCAATCACACTGGGGATCTTGTGACTTTTCCTCAAGTTTTCCTGTGAAATATCTAGACGTGTACAACACGGATTATTGTAAATGGAATTTTGTACAGACATTCATTGTTCCCAGAGGATGAATCCTAAAGACTTCGGTGACTGACTTTTCCTGTAGGTGACAACTGACAATTATTATTAGATGGATTGATATGAAATTTGGTTCAGACATTTATGCACCCCTTAGTGGTTTGGTGGTTCCCTGATTTTTTATCTAACGCCATTATCAGGTCAACATGTCAATGTGTCTAATACTTTACCAAATGCCTTCAAAACTAATGTAGCAAACCCGGGCCTTGGCTGTACTTTGTGTTTAATGATAATTAGAAAATGTTAGCAAACTAACATGCAAAGATGGTGATCATAGCAAACATTATACCTGCTAAAAATCAACCTGGCCAGTTTGGTTGGTAATCAATAATAAAGTATGATGAAAAAAAAGTAATATGACTGTCAACATCATCATGTCTCAGACTTAGAGCAGGGTATCATCTACATACAGAAGTATAGGTAAACCACCATTTTTCCAACATATTTTGTGAAGTTTTAGTCATTTCAAACTTTTTTCTCCTATTTACTGAGTTGGATAAAGTCTTTTTGACAGGAGTCCAGATCAGTACTGTTGGTCTTGCTTGGTCCAAGTTAAAAATGTCTTCTGAAGCACACAATTGGTCAGAATCTGATTTTTACGACAAATGTTGTGGACAGGAATTTGAAGACTAATACATAAAAACAGAAGTAAATGTGTGAATAATACAATAAAATAGACATATAGAACTTCAAGTATACTGGAAAAAATATGATATTTTGCCTGTTAGACAAAATATCATAATTTAGACTCCATTCCTCAATGTTCATGTCATACCTTCATCATTTAAATATATCATTTGTCAACACAACACCATTCCTCTAAACAAACACAAACATTATTGTAGAAAGTGTCAAAACAGCTGTCATTATTATACTGTATATCAAACATCAGATAATCCAGAACTGGTTTGTTTCAATCAAGAAAACAAATGTAACAAATGTCCACATTTTCTGGCAGTGACAGCTAGGAGAAAGAGAGTAGAAAAAACCTAGAAAACAGCAAGACAAAAAAAAAATGGTCCCAGTAACCCCATCCTTCCTGTTCCTGTTGGGAGCTGCAGTTTTTCCACACCAAACACTCCCTTTGTTTGCAGGAACTTATAGGTATTTCATATAAAAATAAAACTTGTAGTCTAGATTCTTTTAAATATAAAAGAATACATATGCAGGATATCTGAAATATGACTTTTGTTTTGCTGAAACGGAGAATATCGAGGTGACTTGCATGCCTCGCTCGTTCCGTCTCGTTGAGGTCTCTGTTGATTGTTTTTAATAAGGCACGTACTACTGTATCCCTCAGCCGTAGTCCGCCATCACTGCAGTTGTTAGCAACCACCCAAAATGCTCATTTCATCTTCATTAGATGGGCTGAAGAGTCGACAGCTTCACCGCCTGACCAGAGACAAAGAAAAAGAAGAAGAAAGTGTCAAATTGATTCTGATAGAGCAAAAAACAGAAGAGAGAAAATTAGAAAAAGAGTGAATCCAGCACCGCCACCAGCAGGTAAATGTGACAAACAACTAGATTCTTCTAAGCACATCAAAAAACAAGAAGGCTGACAGTATTAAAGTTTGAAGCTGTACCTCCGGTGTACTCTGGAGTTATTTCAATTCATGTATCTGTCAAAAAACAAATCACAAATTTTCCCATCCTGTTAGTTGAGTGAGGATTGTCACCTGTCACAGGTAACGAACGTTTAAAAACTCCTGAAACAGCCAGTGTTTTGTTTCTCTGCAGTACCCAAGATACAAATTAAGATTGTTCATTCCCTTCCTGTTGGTTTTCTGCTAAAATCTGATATCTGAAATACCCACTTCCATAATCTGAGTATTGGATGAAGAGAAAGAGCTGAAACAATTAGTCAATTAATAAATTAGTGGATAAGAGAACAGATTTTGATAATTGATAAATCATTTTAGTCATATTTCAAACAAAAACGCTCAAGTTTTGACGTACAGCATCTTTACCACATTTTTAAAAATTCTCAAATATTGATCTCTTCTCGGTTGCACACTACTGTGAAAAAAGATGTTACTTTCTGTAGAGGAGCATCAGAAATTATTAATTCTATTTTGTTTGCAAAATGTAATTTACAGTCACTGGCATCACTGTCATCTTCATCACACCCACCACCATGGGAGCAGTGCAATAATTAATAATCCAAGTGAAACTGGTGAGTTTGCAGCGGTGAGTCCAGCAGGAGGTTCTTGCAGATTGTTTTCCTGACAGCAGAGGGCGCTACAGAGCTGATTTAGGAGTTTGTAAACTTAAAACTCATAATCGCGGGTTTATATCTCATAATCTAATATTGGTTGAGCCTGCTGGACACACGTTCACCAAAAGATCACAACACATCTGCAGTTTGAATTATAAAGAAGCAAAGAGAAGAATTATTCCTTTTTTTTTTTATAATTAAATGAATGAATGAAGTTGTTGTTTTGTTTTCAGGTCAGTTCTCTACTCACTCAGTGTTGGAATGCGGCCCTATCTCAACAACAGACTAGACTGTAGGAGAGGAGAGAGGGCAGAGAGCAGGTTAGTGTTTGAATGCAGCCCGCAACCTTTAAAGAAGAAGAGGAAGCCTCGAACCACTGAGTAATGTGTGTGTGTGTGTGTGTGTGTGTGTACGTTTATGTTAACCAGTGTGTCTGTGTGTTAATCAGTGTTTGTGTGTGTGTTTGTGCATGTGTGTGAACCAGTATCTGTTTGTGAAGCGCGTGTGTGTATGTGTTGTATGTGTGTGTGTATGCGTGTTGTGTGTGTGTTGTGTCTGTGTTGTGTTGTATGTATGTTGTATGTATGTGTGTGTGTGTATGTGTATGTGTGTGTATGTGTGTGTGTATGTGTGTGTGTATGTGTTGTATGTATGTGTGTGTGTGTATGTATGTTGTGTGTGTTGTATGTATGTTGTGTGTGTTGTGTGTGTGTGTGTGTGTGTGTATGTATGTTGTGTGTGTGTTGTGTGTATGTGTGTGTGTGTATGTTGTGTGTGTGTGTATGTATGTTGTGTGTGTGTGTATGTATGTTGTGTGTGTGTGTGTGTGTGTTGTATGTGTGTTGTGTGTGTGTGTATGTATGTGTGTGTGTTGTATGTTGTGTGTGTGTGTATGTATGTTGTGTGTGTTGTGTGTATGTTGTGTGTGTTGTATGTGTTGTATGTATGTGTGTGTGTGTGTGTTGTATGTGTTGTATGTAGTGTGTGTGTGTTGTAAGTACCTTCTGCTGGCTGGTCATCCAGCTGCGGATCGTCGGTACGAGCACCGAGCCGAGCAGAATCTGAGCTGGGTGGTAGATCAGCAGAGGCACCGAGATCAGAGAGAGATGCTCGTAACCCTCGAACACGATCTTTAACATGGGAATACCTGAGAGAGAGAGTAAACATCATCCTCTGTTTTATCTCTGAGATTATAAATGTACCTTAGATTAAGACTATGAGCCTATAACAAATAATCCAACTCTTGATGGGCAGGTTGAAGAGAACACATCAAAATCAGAACAGCAGAACCAGAGTTTCTAATCAAATCAGTTAAATACAGACACATGTGTGTGTTTGAGTGTGTGTTCGAGTGTGTGTTCGAGTGTGTGTGTACCCAGAGTGAGTGACTTGTGTGTGGAGCAGAACATGATGGCGACGGTGTCTGCAGGGTTGAATCCTGAGCCCGACCTGCAGAGACAAACACAAACTCTCAGTAACTAAGTACTTTTACTCACTTAAGTACTCAAATACTAATATGGGGCACTTTACTGGAGTATTTTCCAGTTTTTGCAACCAAATACTTCATTTTAGCGGTAAATTTGGTTTGTCTACTTTACAAATTAAGATGGTTCATCCCCTTCCTGTCCAGTGAAAACCTGGTATCTCCAGATGTGTTGATGTTGAGTGTTTGTGATAAACTGAAGGATGAAGTCTTCCTTTATGTGTTGAGAAAATTCTCCTCCTTCTTCAGATAAATAAACTATTTAAAGCCTCCTTGGATCAGCTGCATCGTCACAAAACTGAAAACTCAGGACAAACATATGATGATCTTATAGACCATGATGCAATTGCTGCAGATGAAACTAGCCAACAGTATATAAAGTCGTTCAAATGAAACAGCAGCAGTAAACAGCCTCCACATTAAAGTAGCAGGAAGATTAATCCAGATGAAAAGAAGAAGAAGTGGAGGGTGAGGATGGATAACAGGAGGAGTCTCACCTGGTGGAAAAGGCAAAGGTGAGCAGCATGAAGCTGATCTGGATGGAGAAAACTGCAACAAGAGAAACAAACTTCACTTTGACGTTATAATAATAATAATAATAATGTATTAATCCACTCTGCTGTTTGTTTTACCCATTTGATCACTTTAATCACTTTACTCATACCAAGTGCAATTTTATTTTTCTCCAGTGCAACATCAAACTGTATATATGGAGGATGTGTGTGTATATCTATATCTATCTATCTATCTATCTATCTATCTATCTATCTATCTATCTATATATCTATATATATATATATATATATATATATATATATATATATATGATATATATATATATATATATATATATATAGTATTATATTATATATATATATATATAGTATATATTTATCATTTTTACCTTCTATATTTTATATCTATTTTTTATACTTATTCTCATATTTATTTATTATATCTTTACCCAGTGAATTTCCAAGAGGTGGAATTAATAAAGTTTGATCTTATCTTATCTCTTATTTGACATCTTAGACTGACATTTATTTTAAGCTTTCATGATCGTATTTTGTACGTTTAATAAAAGTTTTCTGCTTATTTGTTCATTATTTTTTAAAGTATTGGACTATTAGAAAAGTAAAAGTAATGTTGTATATTTATTATATTTCTGTTTTTGTACGGATGAAACAAACAAGATATTACGTTAAATACTGAGTTTTGGGCTGGTAGGCAAATTTAGACAGAGCCAGATAGAGCGTCTTATCTGCTGAGTGATATCAAACGTCTCATCAAAAAGAAAACAAATTCAGAATATTTCCTAGCACTGTTTACCACTTCACCAAAGCACGGCTTCGGGTAAAAATATGTTTGGATTCTTAAGAAAAACTACAAATTAGATGAAGAATTTTCTCACTGAACCAAACATGTCGACAGGAAATACTTAACTAACATAGCGGATAGTTAGAAAGTGATTGTTCCAAATTAAATGTCATATTTTGGATATTTTTCCGTCCTGTAGAAACATTCCCCTCCCGTCCTCCCTCCACATGAAGGTGAATAAATGAATAAAAGCTGTGGGCGCTCTGAGTGCACTGACTGATGAGGACGACCAGCAGCAGGCTGGTGGGGTCCAGCTCGATGTTCGGGTTGCTGAAGGTGTCGCAGAACGTGGTGTAGATGATCATGAGGAGGACGGCGCTGCTGATGGTGCCGAACGGAGGCTTTCGTCGCTCCAGATACTCCCTGATGAAACTGCGACACACCTGCACACACACACACACACACACACACAGGAGAGAGGTTTAAAACGCACATTCGTACATATTTAAACATTTCTGATTCAAACACACAGTTTCTTACCTGACCCAGGATCAGAGGAACCACCACGGTCATGAAGAGCTGAGAGAAGATGGAGGAGAAGGGGACGGAGGACGAAGAGCCGAGCTGGAGGAGGAGCAGGAGATCAAGTGAGTCACAAATATGCACATTTATTTATTTATTTAATTATTTATCTGGAGTCACAAATAACCAAAGAACTTTTAGTTTGCAGGTTAAAGCTTTAATTTGTTGTTAAAATGTTTTATTCGGCCACTTGGGGGCAAAATAAATCTCTCTCTTTTAGCTCCATGTTTGCTCTCCTCCACCTCCTGAGGGAAACATCTTCTGCTAAAACTTAAACTGTTTTCACCAGCTGCTCTCTGACTGAGTCTGTCTGTTTGATGATCAGCAGGCCGACTACTAGTGATGGTGAGATGAAGCCTCACGAAGCTTTGAAGCTTTCAGTCCAGCTGGTTCACTCCTGGGCCGAAGCTTCATGACGCTTCATTTGCTCTACTGTGCCATCAAGTGGACAATCAATGTAAAACAGGCAGAGTGATTATAATGACATCATAGCTTTGGTGTGTGAAGCTTTGAATTGAATAAATGAATGAATGATGTTTGTTATGCCAATACATAAATGATTAACTTATTAATACAGTCTTTGTGCTAAGCTACGCTAACGGCCTCCTGACTTCAGCTTCATAATTTAGCAGACACGAAGGTGGATCCGTCTTCTTCATCCGACTGTGGATTTCACAAAACGCAGGACTCCTCCTTTAAAATGTAAAAAAATCATGTGTGTTTTATGTGTTTTAAAAAGTCGACTCACAAACAGCAGCAGCAGCAGCGGGGTGACGATGATTCCCTGCAGGACACAAAGACACGATTACAGCTTCGCCTCCCCACAGAGACGATTAAAAGGAGGGAAAACTCCTCTTTCATCACCTGTCTTTCTTTCTTACCAGGAAGCTTCCAAACGCAGAGTTGAAGATGGCAGCGGCCTAAAAACACACACACAAACACACACAAAACATGCCAACACACAGCTCATTACATTGTAATATCACACCGTTTGTCACTGGAGCATAATGACCTGCTGCTGACTGTGTGTGTGTGTGTGTGTGTGTGTGTGTGTGTGTGTGTGTTACCTCGTTGCCTCCGACGGCCTTGGTGAGGATGACGGCAGAGGACACCGGGGGGGGCATGCAGCTCACCGTCTGTAACCTAGGCAACCAGAGAGAGGATGGAGGTCAGGGTCGCACTGAGCTCGGTGCTTTAATAACGTGATAATGTGACAATAACAAGAAGAATTATATTTACCTAAAAGACATTTTTACACAAAACAACGCGCTTCTTCAGAAAGACAGTAAAGATGATTAAAATGAGTTTATCACTGAGCAGCAGTAAAAGCTATGATCTGTTATCACTTTATGAAATAACGCGGCCGCAGGAGGTCTGAATGTGAGACGACTCAGAGAAGACGAGAACGTTTTCACATGGCGCCATCAACAGGTCAACGTCTGAATGACTAAATGTACTAAAAAGATCTGCAATATTCATCAGGATTATTTTGGAAAACAGACTCTGTTACTTTAACTCCATGTAAAAGGTAAATATTTGACCTTTTTAGCCTCTCCAAAAACGAAATGGATGTTTCGCCTCTTACTCACCTTCACCTTTGCTCACTGTTAACTGGAGAAAAATATATTTATGTAACTGATCAGAGGTTTCACCGTGAGCAACTTTTAAAATGAAGTGTTTTTTTTTGTTTGCATGTTAATGTTAATATGAAAACTCTGTCTTTGTCCTTAAAGTGTCTGAGTGAAACAAACAGACTCACAGTTCAGTCTGATTTGTGAAACGTCTGCATTGTTGGTTTTCTGTACTTCTGTATTCTCCACACAAAAATCACACATTTCTCTGAAACCCTGAAAAACATTGTAGAAGTTGTTTGTTTGTTGTCTTGCAGACCTGACAAGAGATCAATTCAGATTATTTGAAAGTCTGCACTGTGATGTAGTTATCTATATGTATAAACAATAACACTGCTGCTAATTTAAATTACATTCTTTTGTCTTGATAGATCTGAACTCCACTTAGAAAACAAACACTTTAAAACTTGTTTGCTCGTCATTTTGCAGACAGACGTGACAAAAGACGAATTCAGACTTTGTACAAATATATCGTTATTTCAGCATCCTTTTTTATTTACTGTGATTAAACTGCAGCAGATCGCAGCGCTGTAGACAGATTAATTTAGTGACTTGCTGATACAGTGAATATTTACTGATTTCGACACAAACTTCTGCTCGAGCTGAGCTGTTCATGAACACAACACACACACACACAGCGGACAGTGAGTGGACTGAGAGGAGATTTTTAGCTGAATTGGACAAAGTGTGTTGGATTAAAATAGAAAACTGAACCTTTAAAGAAATAAACAAAATGTAGATTAATTTTCTGAAGATCGACAGAAAGATAAACTGACTAATGAGCTGAATGGAGGGAAACCTCCTGCCTCAACAGCTTTTTTGAGGGGGAAACTGAAAGTCCTGCATCACACAAGAAGTCTGTTCAACACACACACACACACACACACACAGTGCGTGGCCTGTAGCAGCAGTGAATGTGGGTCTTTGTGTTCGTTCCTACATACCTCGTCTTTCAGGTACATTCAGGGGCACTCAAATAAAGGACGGCATCATTCACACAAACACACACACACACACACTTCATACCCTCTGAGCAGCCACTGGTCGATGGCGGTCAGTGCGAGCACTCTGAGCAGCAGCCAGACGGCCAGCGGGAAGAAGATCAGCGTGAAGGACTGAACGAACAGGTGGAGCCGAACGTGAAGCAACGCACTCGTTAACTCCTGCAGAGAGAAACACACTTTAACCATCCTGTTCACACTGTGAGGCGTTCAGGGACACAGACAGAGAGATGTTCAGTGTCACAGTGAGGCGTTCAGGGACAGAGACAGAGAGACGTTCAGTGTCACAGTGAGGCGTTCAGGGACAGAGACAGAGATGTTCAGGGACTGTGATGCGTTCAGGAACAGAGACAGAGACGTTCAGGGACTGTGATGCGTTCAGGAACAGAGACAGAGACGTTCAGGGACTGTGAGGCGTTCAGGGACAGAGACAGAGACGTTCAGGGACTGTGAGGGACGTGAGGGACGTTCACAGAGACGTTCAGAGGACTGTGAGGCGTTCAGGGACAGAGACAGAGACGTTCAGTGTCACAATGAGGCGTTAGTGGACTGTCAGGCGTTCAGTGACAGAGAGAGAAATTCAGGGTCTGTGAGGCGTTCAGTGTCACAGTGAGGCACCGTTTCTCACCTCTGTTTTCAGTGACAGGCCGCTGTTGAAGAAAATGAGCGAGACGGCCACATACGCTATTGTGATCTCCGGCTTTAATGGACCTGAGAGAGAGAGGAACGTTTATCATCGTAACAACGGCAACAGTCAGGACCTGCACTGACCAACATGCTGAACATCCAAACAAAGTAAAAAATATATATTAAAACGTAAAGTATACATATGTGTGTTATATTACTACTGACTAATCTCCCACATACAACATGAAGGTAAAACTGATGGTAAAATATTAATATCACATCATTATTTTATGTCTGATACGTCTTGATTTATTTTTGATTTATTTTTATTTTCCTTTTTCTAACTTATGCTCCAACCCTTTTTGCTTGTAAGTGGACTCTTAAAACTTAAACTTCAATTTTATGTCTATAATAATTTAGCAACTCGCTCTGTGGTTTTAGACTTTAGAGTTCACATAAGAAAACTTTTAAATATAAAAGAAAATCCTGTAAAACTACAATATAATAATTGTCTTTTGAACACGTATGACACCTGAACTGTGAACAACTACAAAGAAAAATTATTTGAGTCACACTGCGGTTACATTACTATTGAAATATTGTAAATAATAAATAAAAAAATCACCTTTTCTTGTTTCACTGTGTGTTAACTGATTTATAATAAGAAAGAAAGCAGCGACCTAATAAATGTTGTTAATATTTCTGAACATAATGGACCTGTGCTGTTTGCTGCAGGAGTTTCCGGAGAGCCCCTGAAGGCAGCAGACAGAAGCAGGATGTGTTTTATCAGTGAAGGTGTGACTGCTGCCTTCACTTCCACCTGTGTGAACAGCTTTTTATCTTTTTTATCTTTATGACATGTTGTACAGGTATGTTGGGGGAGCTGCTGGGTCACACGGGGACAAATCCATCAGCTGAAACATCAGCAGTGAATTAAAATATAACATAAACATAAATGATGAAATATAATGACAACATATGATGGAGCCCAGAGAGGGGCGTGTTGTGTGTGTGTGTGTGTGTGTGTGTGTGTGTGTTGACACTGGTAATGCAACGTGTCACTACACTGCCAGGTAAGAAGGGAGCGGACACACAAACACACTTTCCACCCCAATACGTGTTATTCGAGCCTAATTGTTTGAAGAAAAAGAAAAAAAAAAAACCCCGGAACTCCATTAAGGAAATCTAAATTTTTCCAGTAAACTTCCTTTTTAACAAATCTTCTCTTTACTTCTCCGGTACTTTATTTCTTAATGTAATCTAAAAAGATCCAAACCTGATTTCGGCGTATATCATGTACATTAAGTAACGCACTTTTGAGTAGAAGTTTAACATTTTGCATCATTTTTCTGCAGTTTCTGTCCAGGCTCGACAAGCGAAACTTACTTAAACAAACTCTAACAATTAGCATTTTATTAAAGATTAAAAGCCAGCTAGCGAACCACTCTTATGCCGATTTATTCAGTAAGTTATACGGTTTAATTCAAAGCCTGACGTCTTTCTCTGTGATCTGAAATTTGACCACAAATTAAAAATAGCGATAAAGAGGAGAAATTTCGATGGGAGTCTGGCACTGCCGAACTGAACTCCGACTCGCTCACCTCCTTTGACACCGACGCTGGGATGCAGTTTGGCGGATAAGATGACCAACACGATCCCGATGATGAACCATTCCTTCCGTATCCTCGCCAGAAGGCCCATGTTTGAGCCCCGGGGTTCACCGGATCAGCCAGCCGGCGCCCCGTCGCTCTAGCCGGGCAGAAGTTCTCCAACTCTCCGGTGTTTCCTCCGGAGGTTTTTCTGTCAGAACCAGCGACACTTCCGGACACATGGGCCGTAAACACGGAAGTAGAGGCGCAGCAGAGATTAAATGACCGTAATATATGAAAAATCAACGAATAATCACATGGGGCAGTTAAATTATTTAAATCACAAAAATCAAAATATGAAGAAATAAAATATCACAAGTAAAAATGACTGAAGATGAAGGTAAGAATAAAACTAAAATAAATTAAAAAATCAAATAGAATATAGATAAACATATCATACAAATAGAAATATGAACAGAAATATGTACAAGAATGCACAGGTAAATAAAGCATATATAATTTATTATAAATTATTATTATGTTTATTTATGGTGACTTTACTGTCATTACTGGAAAGGCATAATATTATATAATGTAAAGACACAGTATGTTTCAATAATTTTTTATAATAATAAAAATATAACAATAAAAAAATCTATTTTCAACCTACGTGAAATAATTCTATATATTTTAAACTTAATAATGTAAACAAATTTTAACTACATAAATATCTCACATAATTTAAGAAAAATGGTCCATTTTTAATATATAAACAAATATTTTAATTACCATTAAACATGAAAAAATAACCTGAATTATTTAGTTAACACAGTTAAATCAACACAGTATTGTGGTACATTGAGATAAATACCTTCAGCAGTTCAGTAAATGTTATTTTCATTTGCAGTAATACTGGTCAGAATCAGTGTTATCCTAATGTGAAATTAAATGGGAATTATTTAAGTGATGTCTTTAAAATAAAATAGCAAAGAATGAAACACAGGTTATATTTTATTGTAAAACTTTTTTATTATGTACAACAGTAAATAATTTCTGCATATAAACAATTTAAACTGTGGTGAGAAAATTGTTTTTCTGAAAATATTAACACATTTTAGTTAAGGTTTTCTACTCATCTGATAGGAAGCAGATCATTAAACCTCTACAATTTTAAATTTTATAGATGAGGTTTGTTTTGTGACACTGAGTCCTTCATCATCATCACTCTCCACGGACACAGACATGTGAACAGCTGACGGACAGACGGACTCTCTGCTGTTTGTCCACATGGTCTGAAACACGCCGACCTCTAATGAGACGAGTGCATCTGTCTGATTTTCTGTTTATTTGCTAATTATTCAAACACAAACAGGATCTGCACTGTTTGATGTTCAGTGGGAATTATCACGCTGCGTTCATGTGCACAGGAGAAAATCTGACATCTCATACTTCAGCTGGATGTTTGCAAAGTGTTCACAGTTTATTCACAACAATTTCACCAAAATGTCTGCAGGCCTTTGCTGCATGCTGCCCCCTCTCTCACAACTTTATGGTGTTTTGGGGGCATGAATGTCAGTATCAATACGTCCATTAGTTGTTGAGACATTTCACTTTAAAACAAAAATGTCACTTTGACAGTGGTGCAGGATTCATCTTCTTGGGAGAATAAACATCTGTGCTAAATTTCACAGTAACCCATTGAGTAGTTGTTCAAAAGTGGTGCACCAACCGACTGAAAACTAAAATTTCCATCATGTCTGTGTGTTAAAATGTGTTTGAGTTAAACAGAATATGAAGGAGAGACTTTGGTTTGTTTGTTTTGTCCCACCCAGACTCAGAAAAGACCATGAAGGCCTCTTTTTTTGTCTCGACATGCCGCGTAAATCTGTGTTGAAGGATGAGATTACAATAGATGAGCTCCTCTTAAAATGAGGTAAATATAACTTCACATGCCTCTTATATATTTATTAAATCACTTTTTGACTGACACAGGGGAAACTCTACATATGGTCCCTATAATCTGTCAAACAGCTGTTTATTTTGTGTTTATTTACTGTTAAAAGGTGTATTGAAGGTGTTTCTGTAAATCCTCGTCATCTTTGCACCAGGTGACGTCAGTACGAGGCGGTGTCGCTGTTTTCTGAGTCTGTGCTCAGCTCCCGTCGTCCTCTGGTCTCTTTCCAGGTCAGCAGTCGTCGCAGGGCATCGGGTGTCGACGACACCACGTCAGCGCTGTATTCTCTGATGAGGGAGTGAGCACGAGAGCTGGCAAAAAACACCTGACCGACAAACCAGAAACAGAACACCAGATTAACATTTTAATCAGCAGGTCCGGATGACGACGCTGAAACCGAAGCAGCTAAATGGAATTCAGCCATTTAATTATTTACACCTGATTTTCCTCAGTTAAACAGTTTATATTTACATTATTTAACCTTTTCTAGTTTATATTTATATTTACGATGTTTAACATTAACCTGATACTTTTCAGACATTATGTATATTTGGTTTTACAATTTACTAATAATTTTCTCTCTTATATTTATCTTATACTATTAATTTTTGCACTCTTTCCTACTTTGTTCTGTAACAGTGTCCTGCACAAAGTATTTTTTTATGTTATCTCCATCTGTTTACTCTCTCTACTGTTTCTTTATTCTTGAAATATTCAAATGTTACAGAAAACTTTATAAAACTGTACCTGTGCTTTCTGCAGCAGAGTCACGTCTCCGAGGTCACAGGCGATCTGATAACCCTGCAGAAAGAACTCACAGGCTCTTTCATACTGACCCTACAGAGAGAGGAACATGGAGTCACTGTGTCTGAGGTGTTCGTTTTGTGATGAGTTATATCAACGTTCTTTACTCAACAACTTCAACAAAAATGTAATATTTGTTCATGTAAGTTCTTTAGAAACTTATTTATAGATTTTAACTTAAAAGTGTTTTAGAGGTGATTTCTTATTCTGATGCACTTTTTTCAAACATGCAAAAAATATGCAAAATATCCAAACAGCGATATATGTGTGTGTGTCTGTGTCTGTGTCTGTGTGTGTGTGTGTGTGTGTGTGTGTGTGTGTGTATGTGTGTCTTACCCTCTTATAGTACATGTTGCCCAGACACAGGTAACCCTCTACCAGGTTGTGTTGCAGCCCGTTGCTACGAGAGATGTCGACTAACGTCTCCAGACACTGGATTGTCTCATATATGTTTCCCTCACTGACACACACACACAGAATAAACATCTCTAACACTGGCAGGAATGGATAGATTCACAGAAAATAATTCTTAAAGTTTGGTGGTATATATCTGTGTGTGTGTGTGTGTGTGTGTGTGTACCTCTCTAAAGACTTGGCCATCGCCTTGTAGGACTTTCCCAGACCGTCTGCATCCTGCAGCGTGCCGCAGATCTGCATGCAAGTGTTGAAGAACTGGACACACAAACACAAAGACAAACAGACGTCTGTGAGAGTTTTTACGCACACACACACACACACACACACACACACACACACACACTCAGGTACCTGTTTGGCTGTGTCGTGGTCTCCTGCTCTCTGATAGGCCAGTCCCAGTCGATACGAGGCCTCCCCTTCCACCTCTTTGTCTTCAGCTGAAACACACATCAGTAACTTCACATCTTGTTCAGCCACTCTTTCCTCTCTGAGAAGTTTTGTCCCTGCTGGCCACCGTACATTACATCCTAACCCCCCACATGAGTCTACCTACACTCAGTAGCGAAGCCGTGGCCCTTGTGGAGCAGCTCCAGGGCCTCGCTGTAGTTTGCAGCGTCCAGCGGGGCGTCCGACAGCCGGCTGTAGATCCTCCACAGAGCGCGGCGGGCCTGGAGCTTCAGGGGCCGACCAGCTAAGTCCAGCCAGCCGCCGTCCTCGGCGTGCCTGATGCACAGCTCCGCCTGCTGCCGCGCCTGATCCAGCTCTCCTGTAGGACCGAGCCCAGATCGGAATCAGCTTCACTGTGTGTTGTTTCAGCTGGTTTGTAATTTTACTTGTTGTTATTTCTGGGTTCATCAATTGTGCACTTTTTTGCCCACTAGAGTGCACTTTGCCACATTTTCTTCATTGGAAGGGCACTTTAGAGGACATTTTGCTCACTCAAAGGGCAACTTAAAGGGCATATTACCACACCTCGTTGCAGGTAGAGCTCAGCCAGGTGTGCCCGGGCCTCGGTGGCCGGCCTCGAGCAGCCTCCATGCTTTCTGTCCGTGCAGCTGTGGTAGAAGTGCAAACTGAGCCAGAGATCCTCCGGAGCCGAAAAGTACTGACCCAGAATGAGACGCTGCTCACACACCACCGACCAGGAGCCTGCACACACACACACACACAATGGATTTGGCTGTACTTCTGCAAACATCTTACACACAGTTCAACGTTTCTTTTATATTTTAAATTATTATTTCATTCATTACTCTTAGTACGTCTGTCTCATTTTATGTCAGCACAGACTGAATTAAACTGGACTGTGTGAGCGTACCGATCCTTTCCGCCTGCTCGGCCCGGCTCAGGCGATGTCTCATGGTCTCCAGTTTGTCCTGTTGTTGGTCCAGCGGAGTCTGAAGGCTGAAGGCCGAACCTGGTTCAGCCGCTGCCCTGCGATCCTGATCCGAGCTCAGCAGGAAGAAGAGCTCGGCGAACGACCTGAGAGAGGAAACAGCAGTTTGTTTCTATTAAACATGCAGTTAAAGTGGAACCCAAACAAATAAATGCTGTTCAGTAAGATTGTGAGAAAATGTGTGTTTTCATATCATAAACCTGGACTAAATGAACATCTGAACATTTTGAAAACAGCTTATAAAATCATCACTTT
The DNA here is from genome assembly GCA_023238725.1 of Scortum barcoo. NCBI lineage: Eukaryota > Metazoa > Chordata > Actinopteri > Centrarchiformes > Terapontidae > Scortum > Scortum barcoo. The sequence goes on from CM041532.1 coordinate 5,147,143, forward strand.
ATAAAATACATTTTCTGTTTTTGACTGCACATACTGAGCCAATACTTTAACCTGACTTTAACGACAACAACAGCCAACTTTACAGTGAATCAGCAAATAGAAACAAATGAAAATAACACAGAGACAACACACAGAGACAGAGATACCTGTGATAGCCTTCCTGAAGCATCTCCATACACATGTTCTGCTTCAGGCTGTTTCTGAACCTGCACAGACGAGACAGCAGAACACATGAGTGACGGTGAAGTGAAGGAGTCAGACAGGAAGAATCCGTTTTTCTACTGAGACATACACAGTACCAGAAATATTTTAAAATATCAGTATAATCTACTGAGACATAAACATATTCATGAAGAGGCCGTGCTTGAAATATTTTTTTAATGTCGTTATCTCGAGATATCAAATCTGTTTTTCTGGTGATAACTGGATAATTGTGTTGAACTCCAAAATGAGTGTGTGGTTCATTTGAGCACAGCTGATTTCAACCTTCAAGGATCACTGTGATGACTGTCAGGGAGGATCCATAACTGATCAATAATTAAGGCCTAAATGTGGAGTTTGCTTTGCTGCAGTTTCTTCATTGGAGCAGACAATCTGGTTTTATAGTCTCCAAAGATGAGAGGTTGACCCATCTCTCTGCTTCAGCCAGCAGCTGCTCAAATAAAGCCGTTATATATATTATATAGAAATAATGAAGACATTATTAAGCTCATCCACTGTACATAATGACCCCCACAGCATCTCCACAGAGCCTACAGACACCTGCTGATGGAGACTAACTGGAGATAAACACACAAACATCACAAGAACAACAAGAGGAAACACACTCTGATTTCTAAAGATAACAGCTTCATTATCTCGTTATCTCGAGATAATGAAGCTTATTTTCTCAAGATCACAGGATTAATGACTTAACTTGTGATCTCAACATTAAAAAAAATTGTAAGCATGGCCATTCTCAACTTCCGTACATATGAAATTTCTCCTTGTAAAATTTTCTGTAACTGCATTAAATAAATAATAGACAAAGAACAGCAATAAATATTAATAATATTAGTGTAGTACACAGGTTAATACACAACATTGTGTTTTTATTGACACTTGTCACCAGAAGCATGAAGAGAAAGCAGGTAGGAAAAAAACAGGAACTAAAGAAGCACCCGGTCACCAGAGTTAGATCGTATAGTAGTGATATTAGTGGTAGCAGTATTAGCAGTAGTTAGGTAAAGATCTAATGTGCCTGTTGCTGCCCCCTGTACATTGAAGGTAAATAAACTCTGAACTCACGTGGTAACATCTGTCCTGGAGAACTGATGTGATTTATCTGATTCAGTCTGAAGAGACTCGTTCTGCTGCTTCATCCAGCTGAAACACACACACACACATAAGTATACACACCTAAATACAACACACACCTGTGCTCTTCACTCTACCTGTGCTGAGACCGTCTCCTCCGTTTGTTGGGACTGATGCTCGGTAGAAAAGGACGCTGCGTCACTGCTGCCTTCATCTTCAGGCCCGAATCACAAACAGTCACCTGTTTGATCGATTATTTTAATACATCTGATCGACTGTTATCATTTAACATTTAGGATGATCAAAGTTTCCTGTTAAATGAAGGTAAACGTGATGGATAAAGTTAAATCAAACTATTCATGTGACAGTCTGAAGAAGCTAAAACTGTGAAACTATCTGCTGATGAAGATCATGTGATGGTGCTGAAAACTCAGGAAAATACTCATCATAGGAAGTAACTAAGTACATTTACTCAAGTATTATACTTAAGCACCAATTTTGAAATACTTTACATGAGTATTTCTATTTTTTGCCAATTTATATTTCTACTTCACTACATTTCAGAGGGAAATATTGTACTTTTACTCCCCAACTATTATTCAGTTACTTTAGTTACTCTCAGTGGTGGAGGTAATTTGAGGTATTTGTACTTTACATGAATATTATTATATTATAATACTTCTACCTCACTATATTATCTACCTTACTATGCACTACATTTTTTTGATATATTTAGTGTGTTTGCATATTGAGATTATTAATACAAAATATAAATCAACTACAAATTTACGATGTAATATTTTAAGTTAATCTTCCCAGCGGTGAATAAAGTAATTAAAACATTAATTCACAAGCTGTCCTGCAGTATTTAAAGTTATTAATTTTACCAGCTGACATATTAAATAATGAGCACATAAACGCATCAGTAACGTCAAATATCTGAGTACTTCAAACTAACTAAACTAAAGTTCACAATCTCCATGTTTTTATTAAACCTTCATTAATAAATCTAAGCTTACAGTCGGATTTTAAAGGTAAAACACGGAGGAAACAACAGAAACTCACCGAGACAAACTTTGTTTTTAAAGTTTTCACTTCCGACGGCGGCTGCGTTTCTGCGTCTCCATGGCAACGGGCCGCGTCCCAACACGAACATCCGGCTGCCTGGTTCCATTCAGAAACACAGAGAGGTTCTTCACCCACTGAAACCTTCAACTCCTCTTTTATCTTTACTTTTTATTTCATTAAAGCTGGGGGGGAGGGAGTATCCAGTTACTTGACTTAAATAAAAGTACTGAAAATGTAAAAATACTCTGATACAAGACGTGTTAAAGGTCATTTAAAGGTAGTAAAAGTAGTGATACCACAATGTAGAAATACTCTTTTTACAAGTAAAAGTCCTCCATTTAAACCTCTACTTGAGTAAAAGTAAAAAAGTAAAATATACTGAATAAAGTACTAATAGTGAATGCTGTTGGATTATTATGATTATTGATAAAGTTATTGGTGAAATGATTAAATGAATGAATTTAATGCTTCAGCTGCTGAAGGTGAGATAATTTAAAATACTGTAAATTTTATCAATGAAGTATTATCATCATCTTAACCTATAATAATACATCGTTATTTAATTTTGTATTTACTTCCCATACAGCTACTTAAATTGTTAAATAAATGTATGAATGAGTTAAAAGATTTGTAAGAAGCAGCAAATAAAAATACTAAAGTCAAACAAAACTGTACTTAAGTACTTGATTAAATGTATTTAGTTACTTTATACCACTGGATTTAAATAAAGTCCTGCAGGGAAAGCAGGATTTTACATGATGTACATGATGTTTTTTAAATATATATTTGTGAATGTCACGAAGATGTAAGATAAAAATAAAACTCTTTTAAATCTTGAATTTGTCAGGATTTTTCCTCCTCAACTTGGAGCTGCCTCCCAAGAAGTATCAGAGAAAAAACAACAGTGCACATTTTAAAAGGCATTTAAAAAAAAAACATTTTCTTTGACATTTTATTGATTGTAAAATATTTACTTTGTGTGTTATAGACTCATTTATCCTCCTTTCCTATTATATATTGTCATCTTTTCTGTCTTCTTCACTTTGTACCTTCTGTTTTAAAAAGTGGTTTTAAATAAAGTTTTCTTGCTCATCATGTTATTACATTTTATTACTGCTCATTATCAGACAGGATGCTCCAATGAGAGTCGCTCAGTTTTTCTTTTGTTTGGGTAAATTAAACACACAAACTTAAATAAAATATCTTCGTCTGTGTGAGGTTCACAGGAGCATTTGGTACAAACACACTTAGTTTCACGTGTTGTCATTTGAGAGAAACCACAGCTGGGATGGAAACTCGCCGACTGTTTTCTTCAAAGAGTTTCAGAGTTTCTAATAAAGTTTCATGTTCGGGCTGGAAATCGGCAGCAGCTGAGGCGGAGCGGCTGTTTCCTGTCTGCGCCTCACGTTTCTATCTGGGTTTGATTTGCTGTCAAACGAGACTCTTTGTCGTGTTTGTTCTTCTCGTTCTAATTAGCTTCAAGTGTAATTTGTCCATTAACCAGTCGAGCTTTTGAAGAAAAACTTCCACTAGTTGAGACGAATAACAGAACTGCGACAAGACATCAACATAAAACTCTGTTTCTGCTTCATATTAAAGTCTTTAAAAGAGCAATATATCTCCTTTTCATCTCTAGCAGAATATTAGTAGGTGGCACTTTAATGACTTTACTCCTGTATCTGTCCCCAAATGTCTAAAATACCTGGATGATGTTCCCAGAATGACCACCGATGCAGCACTACAGCTTTGAGGCAAGAGGCTCAAAACTTGTAAAAAGGAGGGACTGAGTCATTTATGGAGCACTTTAATGAACTTTAAGGGGACGTAAAAGATCTAACATCATCACTGCAGAGACAAACCAGCTTCAGGTCTTCAGCTTGACTGCAGGATGACAGAAACGAATATTTTTCTATTACAGCTTCTGCTTCCATTATCCCCAAATTCAGTTTTGTTTCGCAGCAAAGTCCAAAGTCTTCCTGTCTTCTATTCTACTTACCCTGAACTATTAGTAAATATTGATCGATTCATACACTATTAAACCTCAAATCCCGGAATTAATTATAAAGAGTAACAAAATGTTGGATTAATTTCTGATTAAATTTCCTTTCATATCTTCCACTTGAAGTTCTTTAAAACTAGTACTTTTACTTCTAGCATCAGCCTAAAATCACAGCAACATTTGATTGGAAACATTTTCAGATCAATAACAATAGATTTTTACTCATATTTAATACCAGACTGCAGTTCCTCCTATGGCCAGTAGAGGCCTCTAAGAAAGAAATTTGATGCATTGAAAGTGAATGAGAAACCCCTGACCGCTTTCTACAAAATAAAATCAAAACACAATTATTTCCACACAACAATTTTGCTCCGTTTATTCTAACTTATGCAAAAGTATCTTTTGACAAAAACTGTTGCCATGTTAAAGGAATTCTACAAAGATTTTGGCCAAAAAAATTGTAGTAACATACCACAAAATATAAACTCTGTCTTATTTATGTAGCCCAGTATCACAAATTCACAGACAACAAACAGCTGAAACCCTCGATTCTGATGAAGAAAAACTCCAAACTTGAACTGAAATAGATGTCAGGATGTCATAATAATATGTTACTTTAATAAAGACTAATGACAATACAGGGTCTGAATGTAGTACTATTCAGATTGAAATTCCTCTTCTACAAACGCTGTGTGTGTGTGTGTGTGTGTGTGTGTGTGTGTGTGTGTGTGTGTGTGTCAGAGCTCCCATTATCTGCCTGCATGGTTCAAGTCACGTAGAGCCTTCATCTGTTTATCTCTGCGTTTACTGTAACAAACAAACTATGCACACACACACATACACACACACACAAACACAAACACACACAGGCAGCCCGCATATGTCCACTCACACTCAATAACTTCTTTGTGAAACCAGATTTAGCACTGACATTGAGTGAATCTCAACTTTCTGGGGTCAAAGGTTTGGTTAGGTTGATGAATGTAAACTGAACAGAAGAGAGGAAACTATCTATCTCCTTTCTCAAGATGGATAGATAGATAGATAGATAGATAGATAGATAGATAGATAGATAGATAGATAGATAGATAGATAGATAGATAGAATAGATAGAATAGATAGATAGATAGATAGATAGATAGAATAATAATGAAGTCAAATCTCTGCTGAAGAATTTAGTTTTCTGTTGTTCAGTTTAATTGGTGGTGGCCTGCAGAGTGTGAACTGCGTCCATCTGATTTCATTTCCTGTTTGTACAAGATGGTCGATGACGTGAACTTCTTATATACTGAGTGTAGAAACTGTACACAGCCACAAACAAGCTTAGAGGTTTTCTTTAAACAGCCATGAATGGGACAAGTTGAAACATATTTTTTTAATAATACGAATAACACTTACTATAATAATACTTTTTATTATAATATTGGGTCAGATATACTCATGTATACTCTGAAAATGACCCACAGACTGCAGCTCCCCTTTATTGAGTCTTTGTTTTGGTTTTATAGTGTCAGTTTTTGTAAAGGTTTGCTCTCATAGTGTTGTTGTCAGATTAAAAGCTGTAAAAAACCACCGTGCACGACCTGCAGATCATCAAACAGCAGACAGACTCAGTTAGAGAGCAGCTGGTGGACGTAGTTTAACTTTTAGTAGTTGAAGAGACAGATATTTCCCTGAGGAGGTGGAGGAGACCAAACATGGAGCTAACAGTGAGAAAATACTGATAAAAAACTTTAATCAGGAGAAACAAACACAACCCCAAATGGACGCTAATGTTGTTCCGTATCCGCTAAAAGACTAAAGTACTACTACAACTAAGAATTAGAGAACAATGTGATGATGCTAAAGGCTAAAAACAACTGTAACAACAGCTCAGCGATGACAAATCACAATCATTATATCATCATTATAAGGCCGCAGCATCAAAAATTCAATTATTCCATTTATCATCTAACTTTTCATTCATGAGAGAAGGTGTCATTTCTTCATTTAAAAATTAGATTATCATTTTAAAAGGTGATGTCAGTGTTTACTGCTCCTTTCAACTGCAGCCAAAAAAATCACTGATTAACATTTCTGTTCTGATTACATTTTAATGAAATGTATTATTAACTCCTGTAAATGTTCTGACACAGCTTTCTGAATGTTTTCTACATGTAACGAAATAATTGTAAAAAATGTCCATATATTTTTATATTTAAAAAGATGACATTTAAATAAATGGTCAAACTGACAACAAAGAAATAAACTCCTTCTGAAATATGTTTGAAATAAAGAGAATGAAGAACAGAACTCTGAAAGAGAGCAGCACTCGTGGTTTAATAAACTGAGGCAGAAATCTGGCATCACTTCTGTTCAAACGCTCCAATAAAGTCAAATTTGTTGTTTAATTGCAGTAATAAATTTTACTGCCTCAACTTCCACAACATTATTTTATGAACAAAGTCTTAAGTGGGAAAAGTTGAGAGTCATTTCATGTCAAAGTGTTTATGAGATGTTCCACTGTAACCCACTGAAGGAGGAGGAAGGAGGGGAGACGTGTGAAGAGAGCAAATGAAAGTTAAAGGAGATATTGAGGGGAGGAGGGAAAAAGGGAGGAGGGGGGAGACAGTGGAGTGGTGAGGGCGTTCGAGCATTTACAGCTATCAGAGAAAGAGAGAGAGTAAAAACTGAGCTCCATCAGTTCGACTTCTTCAGTTTTGTCTGGACTGAGCAGAGCGCACACTCCTCCTCGTTTGGAAGGATTTAATTTAACGAAGAACAACAAGAAGACAGAAAAACAAGTGAGAATTTTAAACTTTTTTGCTTTGTTGACATTTCATCCAGATTTACTGGAGGAGTGAGGAGTCCATATTTTGCCACAAGAAACACCGTTAAAAAACACCAACTAAGATTTATGTTTACATGATAAAGGACTTTAATTTAACAGAGATTTAAATCTGCAGTGCTTCAGATGTTTCACTTTACATCCATATTTCAAGTTAAACTATGTGGCTGGACATGAAGGCTCACAGTGAAAAGACCTTGTAGTTGATGAAATGAAATCATATTTAACTTCCTTCACTATGTGTGGACACACTATTTAATTTGTATTACCTTATATGTGCTTATAAGCTGAAACAAATCTTTCAAAATAACTATCAAAGATAAAAATGCCTAAAAAGCTATATGGTGCAAGTTTTGAGTCTGTTTGAGGACTACCTGACTATTTGCTGCTCTACGTTGGTTTTAGCGTCTTTCAGCTCACCATTATAGTTTTCCACCTTCAGCTTAAATTTTTTGGTTCAGCCTTGTTTCTTTTGTTTTCAGAATAAAAAGCTGTCAAAAACTCACAGTACTCGACCTAAGAAAGCTTTCACCAAATCAGCTTAAAAGGTGATGATACGTCAGTGTCCAAAAAGTCAGTAAAGGTTTAATGGTTTATTTAAAGAGATGCATCAGGAGTTCTGAAAGAAAAAGTCAGTTCAAGAGTGAGAGTGTCATGAGGAATTAAAAAAAGTTTTATCTTAGTAAAATGTTATCATTCTGGAAATATGTGCTTTATAATCAACCCTGTTTCATTTTCATTTTGCTCCTCAGTCTTGAACTTCTGACTTCTGACCCAAAACACCTTCAATGTGGTCCTTTGACTTGGAGAACATGGAGAACTTCTGGAGCCTGTGAAACCTTCACCAACACTGATTCTGGAGTCACAGCAGTGAGATTTCAGAGTCTGGAAGTGGTTGCAGAATACGTTCAGTGATAAGAGCAGGTCCTAAACTGGGTTACAGAGTCTGTTCTGAGACTAGTTCAGGAAATACTGCGTGTTTGAGGGAGATTTATGCTCCAGGATGGTTTCTGGAATCACAAAAGTGGATTCAGCAAAGAGTTCTGAAATCGAAGCTGCTTCCAGACTCGGACCCAGATTGCGGTCCAGATGTGCCTCCATTCCCGGGATGTTTCCTGTTCTGCTGGTTCTCTGGAGTTTGGTGTTTGTCCATCCAGTTGGTTGCCACAGAAACTTCTCATTTGAGCCAGACCTGCTTGACCTCCACAGCACCGAACCACCTCTTGGACTGGCGATGGACCAACATATTCAGACCTCTGACAGAGAAACACATCTGGCTCAAGAGACTGTGAACAAGCTGCCGTCCACCGTGGAAAAAGGGAAGCCGAAACTTGTGAGCAAGCCGAAACACAAACATGAAAGAAAACCGGAGCCGTCCTCCTCCAACTCCTCCTTGGTGCGTCCGGCATCCCCTCCGAGCTGCCTGCAGGCCATGTCAATAAAAACAGCCTTCAAGTACATCAACACGGTGATTTCCTGCGTGATCTTCGCTGTGGGGATCATCGGAAACGCCACCCTGCTAAGGATTATCTACCAAAATAAAAGCATGAGGAATGGACCCAACGCTGCGATAGCCAGCCTGGCCCTGGGAGACCTGATATACATCGCCATCGACATACCAATCAACGTCTACAAGGTACACAGCTTTAGTGTATTATTATGCATATTTGTGTGCTTAAGAATCCATTTGTTTGATTGGTTTCTCACTTCAGATTTTATTTATTGATATGTCAGCCAAGGAGACAAACACTAATGCCTTTGCTTTAAGATATGTAATCTCATCCCTATACAGGAAAATACAAGATACATTAAAATATTTTTTGATAGAATTTGATGTTCACATTGTAAATAATGTTAGCTGCACTGATTTTTGTTCCTCTTAGGTAAGACTCAGGGTGTGTTGTGTGTCTCAGTCAGGAGTTTGAGTGTTACACTGATAACAGCACCAAAATATCCCACTGACTCTGATAACACACCACACACACTCACCAACACTGGTCCAGTGTTATGTTAATCTTTGTGTGTGTGTGTGTGTGCAGCTCCTGGCGATGCAGTGGCCATTTGCCGGCAGTGTGTTCGGTCTGTTCCTCTGTAAGCTGTTTCCCTTTCTGCAGAAAGCTTCAGTCGGCATCACCGTCCTCAACCTGTGTGCTCTGAGTGTGGACAGGTATCACACACACACGCACACCATTACACACACACACACATTTGTAATTAATATACCGATGAGGACTCTCAGTGACGATAACCTAAGCCGAGGGAACAGCAGCAGGACAATGAGGACCTGCAGCAACTGTGCACAGAGGGATCAGGTGAAGTGGAAGATAAATGAGATGGATTGATTGTTACCAGTGCACCTATGGTTACATTATTAATCTGAGGTAGTATTGTTTTTCCTGGACAGGAAGAATGACAGAAGATCTCATGTTGTTTTGCATGAGTGCAAATTTTGACGGCGTGTAACATTTGTACAGTTATTGTTCAGTTAGAAACAATAAAGGCACGTTTACATGTGACAATAATGCCACTGCTGCTGAAACCAAAAGTGAGGAAATAGTTTTAACAGTTTAAGCGGTTGCATGAATGATAACATTGTTCCAGAATATCAAGAATAACTAACCGAAACAGCTCCCTCGTATCAGATATCGTGCGGTGGCGTCCTGGTCTCGGGTGCAGGGCACAGGCGTTCCTACAGTAACGGCGGTGGAGATCGTGGTGATCTGGCTGCTCTCCATAGTTCTGGCTGTGCCGGAGGCCATCGGCTTCAACATGGTCACCTTCGACTACAAGAACGTCACCATTACGACCTGCATGCTGCAACCCACCACGCCATTCATGACTGTGAGTGTGTGTTTATTTCAGTGTGTAGATACCCTCTGAAAACCTCCCATACCCTCTCAAGAACAGGTCTCATGCAGATCTTTAGACCTAAACCACTGCAGAACCTGCTATGATGTTAACTAAGAACCTTTGTAGAGCTCAAACATGTCTTCTTGAATGCTTCTGTGGTAGGTAAGACATGATAAAGTATACTCTGCAATGGTCCAGTGTGCAAAAAATGAGATAAAGGAACTCCTTTATCTCATCTCAACTCAACTCTCAGAGGCATAGAAAATAGTCGGGAAACATTATTGTATGCATTTCCCTTTCAACATCATCACTTTGTACGTTTTGAACCACTGAGTGTTTCCTCAGAAATGTACCACTTTGGAAAGCTAGCATTAGTATATGTTGGTGTACAATATGCAGAAAGTTATGTAACAAGTTGAATTTAAATAATTAATTCCCATTAGATGAATCTAAGTAACACAGTTTAATAGGTCATGAGTAAAAACTTTAAGTTAAGTGGTGGGGGAGGGTTGAGCCCAACACATTTGTATGATGGATGGTCTCTGTGGGGAAAAGAAATGGACTGTTTGGTCCATTTCCATCGTCTCTCTGTTGTTTCAGGGCGAGGTCTCTTAAACTTTAGTTTGGAACATCATTTCCTGTTTATACATCCAGGTCGCGACTGGGACTAAACACAGTCTGCCCAAGCACTCACAACTGAGCCTGGGTCAGCTGACCTGCTATCAGTCTTTGGATGTGGTCTGGTCACATCATTTTAACTGCAGTCATACAGTGTTTGATCACAGTGTTCCAGCTGACCAAAAGTATTCGAATCCTCAAAGTAAAAACTTAACAAGGCAGTTGAGCTTACAGATGAGTCAATAGTTCAAAGATTGTAATCAAGACTCAAGAATCAAGAATCTTTATTGTCATCATGTTTTCACATAACAAAATTAAGATTGGTGACTTCCAGCTTTAAACATAAATATAACTAAAAATATGTATTATGTACATAAATATAAATAATCTCTTGGTTCTTGTAGCTGTAGGTACTTCTAAAATGATAAAGTGGTTCTTGATTGGCACATTCTTCAAGAACCAAGTAGCTCATGGATTCTAGAATGTTGAAAGTGAGTACTAAAGAATGTTCAATGGTTCTAGAATTTCACAAGAATTCTAGAATTGAGAACACATGCCATTCTGTATACATGTTATTATCGGTTCTAGAATACTGTGAGGTTCCAGAACAGAGAATGAAAATCCTTTACTTGATGTTGTCAAGGTTCTTGTGCGTATATAGAGAGCCTTGGAAATCACGGATGGTTCTGAAAGCTCATAGATTCTATACAAATCCAGAGATGTTCTCCATAGAACTGAAGTTTTCTCAAGTCATCAAGTGTTCTGGAGTTCAGACGGTTTCTAAAGATATTGAAACATAAATATAAGTAAATATATGCATTACAGGGTTATTGATGATTCATTTAAGAGTTTAAGAGACTGTTTAAATGCTCTTTAGCGCCTTCAGGAGGGGAGAAGTCGCATTTGAGGATTATCGTCCTCTGTTTCTTTTTACATCCTGTCTGTTGTGAGTCCCGTCGTATTAATTGAAACAGGTTTTGATTTGTGGCGGCTCTAGAAGGTTCTGAAGTGTGTTTCTCCATGTTCCAGTTTTACCGGGATGCCAAAGACTGGTGGCTGTTTGGCTTCTACTTCTGTGTACCTCTGGTCTGTTCTGCTGTATTCTATGGTCTAATGACCTGTGAGATGCTCAGACACCAGAAAGGAAGTCTGAGGATTGCACTGAGTGAACACCTGAAACAGGTAGACAAACACACACGTACGCAGCTATATACCATACAAGGACTGATGGTAGCACACAGGTCAGCCTCTAAAGAAGGTTTGTCTCTGCAGCGAAGAGAGGTCGCTAGAGTCGTCTTCTGCCTGGTGCTGATCTTCGCTCTTTGCTGGTTTCCACTTCATCTGAGTCGCCTGCTGAAGAGGACCGTCTACAAATCCCACGATGCAGACCGCTGCAGTCTCTTAAAGTAAGTATAGATACACACAAGAAAAAATAACGTGGTTGTAGTATTTAGTGTATATTTTTACCTCTCTTGCAGTTTTTAGTCTCTTCCTGTGGTTGCAGCTTTAAAATCATCAATACACTCATTTAATTTCTCATTAAATCAGTACTTTCACTCCACTACATTCACCTTACAGCTTTAGTTACTTTTTTTTTTTTAAACATCTCCTGTCCAGTGGAAAGCACATATCTCCAAATGGGTTGATTTTGAATGTTTGTGATAAACTATAAAACTGTATAATGTCATTCAAATGAGCTCAAGCTGAAAAATACCAAAAAAATACAACATCCACATCTATGCAGCAGGATTATTAATCCAGAAACATCAGATAGAACAGTAACACACTGACAAGAACACTTTGTACTTTTACTTCTAATAATACTTAATTTAGGTTTTTAAATGCGGGACCTGTAGTGGAATATTTTTGCAGTGTGGTATTCATACTTTAATTTAAGTAAAGGCGCTGATCCACCCACACTTATTTTGTAACTTCTTCTTCTGTGTTTGCAGTTTCCTGTTGGTGCTCGACTACTTCGCCATCAACATGGCGACCATCAACTCCTGCATCAATCCCATCATCCTCTTCTTTGTCTCCAAGAAGTTCAAAAACTGCTTCAAGGTAAACGCCAAATGTCGTTGTGCTCCGTGGTTGATCAGATAGCTCTGCTACCACGTATGTCATTGTGACATCACAGTGAGGTCACAGCATCAGACAAAAAGACTCCATCAGATGTTTTGTGGTTGTAGATAACTTTGAATGGAGAGTCTAAACATAGAGAGGTCGTGACCTTTTTGATAAAAGACTTGTGGGAAATGACCAGAGACATGTTGGCTTAAAGGGACACTCCACCGACTTTCCACATAAAGTTCACCCGTCAGGAGGAGTCCGCCAAGTTTCAGAGCAATTTTTCTTAAGTCTGAGAATGTGACCCTGATGATGTCACAGTGGTGTCACCTGGGTTATCTCGGCCTGGGCTTGGAAACAAAAAACTTATAACAGAAATTGTGCGTGTGCGAGTTGTGCAACCAGAGTCGAGGAGTTTGAAGCTCATTTAAAGACAGCCAGGGTCAAACACAATGACAAACAATGGCAAAAGATGCTATTTGTTGCATTATGGGAAAAGTAGTTTACGGACTTCTATGGAACTCCAGTAACACACTTATTTTAGGTTATTGCTGATATTACTCATTATCTTTGTTTTTTTTTGTTTTTTTTTTAATCTAACTTGCTGTGACGGTACAATTTCCCCATTGGGATTATAAAAGTGTCTATCTATGTGTTTAAATACATATACAACAAATAAATGTATCGATAATTTATAACTGATAGCAGGTACATGTAAAAAAATAAATAAATAAATAGCCATATATATTTGTAGGTAAAAGGGAACGTTCTTTATTTGAAAATATATGGGAATCATGACAATACATAAGAACAGGACGTGGATGGGTAATAAACATAAATATAAGTAAATATATGCATTACAGGGTTATTGATGATTGATTTAAGAGTTTAAGAGACTATTTAAATGCTCTTTAGCACCTTCAGGAGGGGAGAAGTCGCATTTCAGGATTATCGTCCTCTGTTTCTTTTTACATCCTGCCTGTTGTGAGTCCCGTCGTATTAATCGTCGCTGATCAGACTTACCCTTTGTCCCTCTTCCTTTTCTCTCCCTCTGCAGTCCTGTCTGTGTTGTTGGTGTTATTCTGGCTCTCTCTCCAACAGCATGCTGCCTCTCCACCACGGGACGAGTCAGCAGTACAAACACACCGAACACTGAGAGAGAGACTTCAGTCAGCATCTGAACCGATTCACTGAGCGCTGAGAGACTCTGCTGTGTGACTGACGACCACATTTTACCTTTTCATTGTGTATTTATAATATTTTATTACAGACTAATTATTGTATGGGGATATATTATATGGCCAAAAAGTCTCTAGAAAACAATGTCCAGATATTTTCTTGTACTTCTTCTTTAGTTTGAGACTGTTCTTCAAGAGGAGCGACATCATCTTTTGTTTCGGCAAATTCAAGTGTGAATGATGAGTGTCCTTTAGTGGCTGTTATAATAATGACAGGAGAAAATAAGGTCTTTATAGAGCAAAAAAAAAAAACTGTGTGTCAGGAGAAGGTCGAGTGTAGACTTTAACCTGGAGACAAACAAATTTGTATTTTGCTGTTTAATCTGATGACGTAGTTCCACTGAAGTAAAACAGCGTTTGTATGATAATGTACTTTAAACGTTGTTGTGGCAGCAGTTTGTGTTTGTGCACAAAGGTTTCAGGCCTGCGCAGAGACCGACACCGTCCAGCACTTTCAGCATGACGTGAACAAAGACCTGATGACCAAACATGAGTGCTGCAGCTCACCGAGGCTCTTTTGTCCCTGCAGCCGGTTCAACATCCGCTGAAAAGCCTGAAACCAGAAGAGACGAGGCTGTTATGATTATTTAGATGTTATGTTTGGGTGTCCACTTACTTTTGGCCATGTAGTGTATAGATTATTATGTCTCATTGCAGCTCTACCTGTAAATAGATAATAATTAGATAGATAGTCTGAAGTCTCAAAGTGCACTAGCAGCCCCTGGAGGCAGAAGTGTGTATTACAGCCCACAGTATGAACCCGCTGACAGACTGAACACACTGATGATGTTTCTAAAGGAGGGATGAAGAATTTAAAATCTGTCGTGATGTTATAATGATACCCAGATATGATTATATGTGACAAATAAACTAAGTGTGTCAACGTGAAAAATATAATTTATCCTCTGGGTGTCACGTCTTTTTAAAGTGTAAGGGACAAAGGGACTGAAATCTGTTTTTTAAAGTAAATTATACATTTGTATTTATCAATAAAGTTATATTCTCAAAGCTTCTGCATCAGCAGCTGTTAATGTTACAAGTTAAAATTACAAGTCAAAGTCCTGAATTTAAAATGTTATTTAAGTAAAAGTACATAAGAATTTTCAGTAAAAGGTATTTAAAGTATCAGAAGTAAAAATACTCAGTAAGCAGAGTGCGATTATAGAATATTATATTATTGAGTTTTCACTAACAAATACATGTAAGAATTTTTAGAGTACTGCATCATATCAAATCATGATATCACATTTGTTTATAATAAAATTTCAACTAAATAATGTAAAAATGTAATGTAGTGGAGTACATGTATAAAGTAGCATGGAACAGAAATCCTCAAGTAAAGTACAAGTATGTTACAACTGTACTCAAGTACAGCACTTGAGTAAATGTACTTAGTTACTTAGTTATGTGTTTTGTCCAACCAACAATACAAAATTAGAAATTATTAAAAATAAATAAAATTAGCAGTTGTGTATCAGAGTATAAGTATAAAGTGTCAGGAGAAGAAAAGTATCAAACAGAGCAAAAGTATCAAATTGGAACTGAATACTTGAGTAAATGTACTTAGTTACATTCTGCCACTGCAGAGGAAGTATATAAGTAGAATTAAAAGTACTAATGCCATAGGTTACCACATTAAAAATGGTACTTGAGGAAAAGTATGTGAATATAAATCTGAAAATGTACTTAGAGTATTTAAAGTAAAAGTACAGAAAGCAGATACACATGTGTTTTGTCCAGCCAGTGGTTCAAAATGAAAGATTATTCAAAATAAATTAAATGAGTATCAGTTTCAGCAAAGCAGCACGAGAGAAAGAGTGTCAAGCAAATAAAAGTAGTTTAAATTTGTACTTGATACTTGAGTAAATTTACTTAGACAGACTCCTCTGCTGTACACTGTATTACTGGTACTTCTAATCTGGTAAAATCTAAAGTATGTGAGTCCTTTTTCACCTCTGACCTTTAAACGCCTCATTGTTTATGTTGCGTGTGGTGCGTTCAGGGTCACGGTGAAAATAAAATCCTGCTTTGAATCTGCACCTAACCGCTGCGAAATAAAGCTAAAATAATCTAATCTAAATAAAAGTACTTCAGGAGGAGCAGCGCGTTCGTTAACGTGGATTAAAACATCTTTAATTTATTTTTATTTATTTATTTTACATTTGCGGGACCAACCACGTGACTGGTGTTTGTTTCCTCCCCGTGACGTGGGCGCGTCAACACGGGAAACAGGAGCGCAAACACGGGCAGCTGCTGCAGCCCGAGCCCGCCGGGTGTGTCACCGACCGGCCCGGACCCAACATCGACCCGCTGGTGATCGATCAGGGCGGTGATCGGCCGGTGATCAGACGGTGATCAGCTGAGCGTCGGCCGGTGAGGAGGAGGAGGAGGAGAGAGATGCGTTGCCTGGTAACAGAAAGAGGACCGAGGAGGAAACAGGCCAAGCATCACTGACTGAGCATCCTCATCTTCTACGGTCCAAATCTTTCAATATTCAACCTGAATTCATCATTTTATTCATGTTTTATTCACTTAATAACCTGTTGTCACCTGATAATCGATCAATGTGTCCATGTTTCATATTTGTAGTCAGTTGTTATTGAAAAATACACCGAAATATCTCCATAATGTCAAACTGTGAGAATAATGTGGCATATTTAGAGTGACCTCATTGCATTTTATGCTAGTAATTTAAATGGTATTATTTATTATTTATGGCATTTTTAAGTGTACAATATACCATATAATCTTTGTTTTTAATGTCTTAGTTTAAACTACAGTTACAGTAAATATTTGCTGCTTCACTAAACATCATATTACCCCCATATTGAAACGTGATTAAAACACTAGAGCAGAAGTGTGTTTTATTCATATTAATTCATGTTTTTTCTACATATATTTAACTTTATGGGGAGAAAAAATACTTTAAAATGTCTTATTTCACATTATTGTTCACTATTTAAGAAGATTATAAGTATTAGCTAACAGCTAATATAACATTTGCTAACTGGTGAATTGTCCATGGTGTGAAATTTGACACAAAATTCAGTATATTTAAAGTAAGTGAGTTTGTTGCATAAATCTGTGCTGTTGATCAATAACAGAGCTGCTTTACCTTTGTTGGTCTCTGGAGGGCAGTGTTGTTGGCCACAGTCCAGTTTTAGCTCATTCAGATTTTTAAAATTTTTATAGCTTGCTTTCTTTCAAGATTTAACAAACCCTTGAATATCATAAAATAATAAAAGGTCCTTTTTCTGGACCAGACTGGACTGAACTCAGACAAAATGAAGCAAACCACGTTAAACCAGATCAATTAAAACGTTTAAAAAAAGTTAAAAACTGTGAGGTAAAAACACAGACTTTTAATTTGTAGGACTTTATAAATTTTTACATATATTGGTGTGATGGTGGTCCTGTTTCCATCTGATCACCTGACCTGTTCGTCCCCCAGGTGTGGCTCGTGGTTGTGCCTGTAGTCGACGCTGAGGGTGAAGCCGCCGTCATGCCGTGTTCCTGTGCTGAGTGGCGGAGGTGGATCCGCCCGCTGGTTCTGGTTCTGTACGCTCTTCTTCTGGTGGCCGTGCTGCCGCTCTGCATCTGGGAGCTGCAGAAAGACAAGGTACACCACCTCCACCCAGACCACCTCCACCCAGACCATCTTCATCCAAACCACCTTCATCCAGGCTTCCTTTACCTACTCAGACCAGCTGCCCCTTTGACTTTCCAGCTTGACTATTAAGCTTTCCAAAAGGCAAAAACAAATCTCAATTATTATTTTGTATTGGAAGAAGTATTCAGGTCCTTTGCTAAAGTAACAATAGCACATTCAAAAATACTCTGTTACAAGAGAAAGTCCTGCATTTGAAATTCTTCTCGTGTGAAAGTAAATATTACCAACAAAATGTACTTCAGGTAAAAAAAGTACTCTGTGCAAAATGGTCTCTTTCAGAGGGATAAACTACGGCGCCTTCAAGGTCCTGAAAGATGAGATATATTTTATTATCATATGCACGCAAGATAATTTGTACACATGAGTTTTCATCTGGTGCAACAAGATCAGACCTTCAGGGGCTCTCCTGTTTAACGTTTACTTAAATATTCTTTTAAGTACATGATGACTTCAGCAACATAACTGAAAACACCACCGAGGCTCTTTGGGGGCTTTAATCTCAAAAAATAAATCTTATTTAATAAATAGCTGTTGTTTTGTTTGTAATATCAGAAGTAAAAGGAGTAAAGGAAGACATTTATCCTTGAAATGTTATGGAGTAGAAGTACACAGTAGCATAAGTTGTAAATGTAAATGTAAATGTACTTAGTAACTTTCCACCGCTGTCTGATACAGTTACAGTACTTATGATCTTCCAATCACTGATGATGGCGATGTCGTTGCTAACAAACTGACTCGTCTCTCCAGGTCGGGACTCACAGTAAAGCCTGGTTCATCGCCGGCGTCTTCGTCTTTCTGACCATCCCGATCTCACTGTGGGGCATCCTGCAGCACATCGTGCACTTCACCCAGCCCGAGCTGCAGAGGCCGATCATCAGGTGGACCTTTGACCTTAATCTGCTTTAACAGGACGCTTCACCTCACAAAGAAAAGAAAAGAGGATGACTTGTTGAGTTTCTGGGCCCCACAGCTTCATGTCATCTCAGTGTCAAGTTGTTAAATGTGATGGAACATTTTTGGAGGGATTTCTGATTTTCTGATTTTCTTTTCAGTTCTCTGATCTGATGATCTGTTTGTGCTATAAAGGTCAGATGGGGATTTTACTTGTGTTTCCTGTTTGTCAGATCTGAAAGAACCACACCCATGCAGCACTGATGGAGGAGCTGAATATTTAACTGTCAGGCTCTTCATAAATGTTACCCAGTGATGCTTTTCAGGACGTTAACTCTTTTTTTTTCATACTGTAAGCTTTCAAGTCACACAGCCAGCTGATGCAGTAGAATATGTGTCCTTCTATACTTTTACACTATCTTTGGTGAGATGATTTAAAGTTAAGCAGCAGCTTCTGTAGCTCTGCAGGTGTCCAAAGTGTAGCTATGATGACAGTTTTCATTATCCAACTGTCGTAATATCTACACTTTGGACCCCTGCAGAGCTACAGACACTGACGATGGAGATGTGAATGACTTTTAGGTTCAGCTTTATTGTTAGTAAAGAATACAGGATTTTATTCATGCCACACACAAACACACTTAAACAAGTATTCAGATGTTTTCAACGAGGACAGAATCAGACGGTAAAATATTTAAAATTGCACTATAGGAGGAAACAAACAACTAAATTATATTATGTGGATTCATGAAATGACGCTGTCTTTTTCTCTTTCTTCCTCCACCAGAATACTATGGATGGTGCCCATCTACAGTCTGGACAGTGTGAGTCATAACCACACACACACACACACACACACACACACACACACACAGAGTCAATTTCATTATGTTACCATGGCAACAGACCTTAATTGGTGACAGCAGGACCGTGTCACAAGACCAGAGGTCACGTTACATTCAGACATCCCCTCTGTGTTTTTTAACACAGTTAATAGTTAACTGTATTACCGTTAATGTGATGATACTCAGTGTTTCTTTCTTTCTTTTGGCCTTTCGTGGGGCTCAAGGTGATCTTGTTTTATCATGTCTACAAATAAATAGTAATCGTCTCTCCGCCCTCCTCTCTTAGTGGCTCGCTCTGCGGTATCCAGGTCTGGCCATCTACGTAGACACGTGCAGGGAGTGCTACGAGGCCTACGTCATCTACAACTTCCTGGTGTTCCTGCTGAACTTCCTCAGTAACCAGTACCCGAGCCTGGTGCTCATGCTGGAGGTGCAGCAGCAGCAGCCCCACCTGCCCCCGCTCTGCTGCTGCCCCCCATGGCCCATGGGAGAGTAAGAGGGGGCGGATACGGGGGTCTCTGTGTGACGGCCGGATGTGTTGACTGGATGTTAAAGTGTTTTTCTCTCTTTCTCTGTCAGGGTGCTGCTGTTCAGGTGTAAGCTGGGAGTCCTCCAGTACACCGTGGTCAGACCCGTAACCACGGTGATAGCGCTGTGAGTTCCCCAGTGTAACCATGGTGATAGCTTTGCGTGCTGAACTATATGTAACATGTAACCATAGTTTTAACACGGGTTACACAATAATAATAATAATACTTGTTGCGAAGGGTCAAAGTTCACAGCGACAGTTTGGCTTATACATTCTACTCTGACTAAACTTTATAATGTCGTTTATATCTTTTGTGAAAGTGTTACATCATCTGAGAGGACAAAGAAAAAACAGACACCGAAGTGCGTTTGATCTCACAGTCTGATTGTTCTGTTTACTGTCTGCAGGATCTGTCAGCTCTGTGGAGTTTACGATGAAGCAAACTTCAGCTTCAGAAACGCCTGGTCCTACCTGGTCATCATCAACAACATATCACAGCTGGTAAAGACACAACGCACACACACAGGATTGCACTTCACTTGTGAGGTTGTGTTGTACTCAACATTCACACACCCAGTCTTAAACTAAACCCAAATACCCTTGAAACTGTTTTTGAACAGCACTTTGAAGAAGTCAGAACTGAACACAGTGTTCTCACTTTCAGGCTTCTAACTTGCTTGTCACAAGGATTATTCAGGAAACACTGACATGTTTATAGTTAAAGTGGCGCACAACAAGCCAGAGTTTTTCGGGTAATTTTTAGTTATGAGTTAAGTTATGAGTGTTTCTGAAAAATTCTTCTGAGCTTTGTTCTCTCATTCTTCTGGTAAATCCCTCTTGTGTTTCTGGGCAGTGTTCATAGAAACAGGTGAAGTGTTAGTTGTGTACATACTTTTTCATTCTGGACCTATTTTCTGTTTTGTTTTTTAAGATCACTATGTACTGACATATGTTTCACTGCTGTAAGTCATACAAAGTTGGAGATAAAATGCTGCTACTGGTGTTGATAATATTTGTCCTTCTCTCTCTAGTTTGCCATGTACTGTCTGGTGTTGTTGTACCGAGCTCTGAAAGAAGAACTGACTCCCATCAGGCCTGTGGGCAAGTTCCTCTGTGTCAAACTGGTCGTGTTCGTCTCCTTCTGGTAAGTTTTGTATTATTGCATGTTGAATACACAAGACATCTGAGGCTCTGCAAACAAGTGGTATTTGTTGACTTTTTATAAAACAAACAATCCTACATTCAAAACCTTACATAAGTAAAAAGTATATATCATCAGCAACTTTTACATTTGCTTGCAGTTGTGGTTGTTTCTTCATCTTTATCCCTTCAGGCAGGCGGTTTTAATTGCATTCCTGGTGAAAGTTGGCGTGATCTCCGACAAACACACCTGGGATTGGGACAGCGTGGAGGCTGTGGCTACCGGACTACAGGTACCTACCTCACGGTCATGTGACCTTTGACACTGGATGTATTTGTTGTGATGTTGGTGCCAAAGGAGCACTGACAGTTTCTCACCTTGACTTAACCGGTTTCACTGATACAGGACTTCATCATCTGCATAGAGATGTTCCTGGCTGCCATCGCTCACCACTACACCTTTACCTACAAACCATACGTACAGGTAAACTATCTATCTATCTATCTGTCTGTCTGTCTGTCTGTCTGTCTGTCTGTCTGTCCTTCCCACTTTTCTTTTTTCCATCCATCCAGGAAGCAGAGGAGGGATCATGCTTCGACAGCTTTCTGGCCATGTGGGATTTCTCTGACATCAGAGCAGATGTGACAGAGCAGGTCCGCCATGTTGGTGAGTGTTTGAGTCAAATGATTAATTACTCTGTTAAACTTGTCAATAGTAGGAAATGTGTGTATACAATGAGTTGGCTTTAGGAGTTTTTCAAAGAGATTTAAGTTAAAAGCCCTCTGCACTTTGTTTGTCTACTTTTTCTTTTCATATTTCTTAACTTTCAAAATGTTTTTATTCATTCATCTCATTCATATAATTACCATATGTATTATTATTAATCCTTTCTTTTTTAATACTTCTTTAATCCTAGTCGATCTTATTGGTATTTCGTGTCTTAATTTAAGTTAATGTGTAATAAAACTATTGTGCAGTTCAGTTTTTTGGAGTGTAAACAAACAAAATTTGTTTTGGTTGTCATGTTACCCATGTTCTGTTTGTCATATTCTTTTTATTTAGTTTGAATTAATAAAACATCTATCCACAGGGAAACTGTTGCAATATAAAGTAGGAAATAGTGAAAATATAAAATACCAGGTATCAAGGTACAATATAAAGACAAAAACTATGATATCCATCTGCTGTGGGGTAAATATCTCTGACTCCCCCACAGGTCGTACCTTAATTGGTCGCCCCAACAAGATGTACTTTGGTACGGTAGCTCGACCCGAACACACTGAGCACACCGGCCTCCTCACGGCGACCTCTCAGGATCCCGTCGCCGTTGCAGCCACATCGATGCCCTCCTCTCCTTCCTTGAGTGGCAGGTACCAAGGCCTCGGTCACACCCCTGCCCCACACTCCATCTCTGCCCCTGCAGGATTCACTTCCTCGTCCTGGGACGACGACAGCGACAACTCACCTGCAGAGGTGGGTGACACCCAATAACAGGGTGACGCCTCTGGAAGCACACAGCGGGGGTGGGAACTTTAATCTTTACATGTATCCTTTTCCCCCTTGTTTTGTTGTGCTTCAAGATTATGGACAAAGTCAGAATAAAACTATGAACGTGGACTCTGAACTCTCGTCTCTAATTTCATGAAAAGAAGCTCTCAAATGGATTTCAGCAGGATCTTCATCAGAGAAGAGAAAGAAGAGTCTGTACTGTGATGTTAAAGCCATGTTTGTTGGAAGTGTATTTTTAAAATTATGACCCAGTTTTAAATCTGTATTTTGATGACAATTTAAGTCATTTTGTTAAATGTATCTCTAGCTGTTGAGTGAAAAAGATATTTAATGTTTTCATGGGAGTGGAAGTTTGTTCTATTGCTTTTATGCTTGAGCTGGGTTCGACTAACCCTCTTGTAATTCACAATAAATTAACACGCCATATCTAATCACCAGAAACTGTGCTGTTCATATTATATAGTTCACTTCGTCCAACAAATCATTTAAAAACAGCTTTCAAAGCACAAGAGAACCACAAAAGACGTGACGCAAAACCACCGGCTGTCTGAAGACATGTTTTAATGTGCAGGTTTTTGGATTTACCACTTGCCGTCCAGATAATACAAATTTAAAATGAAAATAAAATTAAAACTTTTGATGGTAGCACCACATGAAAAGTTAGTGGATCAATAAATGTGATTACAATTCATCCTGAGGGGAGCTGCTTCAGTTCAGTTCTGGTACAGTGCATTTCGTCTCATTTCACAGACCTCTTTGAGCTTTTAGATGCAGGTTTGGTTACACATCTAAAGCTGATTAAGACTGAACAGACTCATCTTGCCTCCCACACTGGGCTTGCTACGCTTATTATTAGCATTTTTTGCCTCTAGATGTTTAAATATTCTGTAGTTTTATTCATTGCACCTCATATACTAGGGGAAAAGGGGAGACAGAGGAGCCCTTAGAAACTTTTAATTTTTTCTTGCAGCAGAAATCATCAGGAAGTCTGTGAGGCTCACAGGAGTCAAAACAGGAAAGGCAGTTATTGAGACCACGGATACCAATCAACCAGATGCTATAACCGTTTCTAACTGTATGACCAAAAACGAGGGGAAATTTACAAAAAGGGGGGGAAGAAAGAAGAACAAAGAAGTTTATGGTGAGCCATACTTTCAGTGCCACATCCAGATGATCTCCTACCAACACAACACACGAGATATTCAAAAGGACCAAAGAGGGAATTAAAGGTTTTTGACAAAGATGTAAGTAGCATTTATGATTCAAGTTAAGCTGATTTAAAAACTTTGCACTGTTAGAACAGTGACACCATGCTAAAGAAATAGAAAATATATATCTATTTATATATATGTATTTTATAAAGGCAAGAGCTGGTGCAAATGTGGAATAAATTATACACTGAGAACAAGTTAGTCTATATACGGAAGTAGTTTAATGTGCATAAATTAAAACTTTTTGGTGTGATAATGAAATAATATTCATGTTATTGCAGTATATACTCTTATTCTTATTAATACACTTATTAATAAACTAATACAGAAACACAGTTTAATTTGCATTCACGGATTTGGTACTGACACGTCTACTAGTAGCTACTGGACAACTGCAACCAGGTATATTAAATTCTTCCTCCATTAAGTCAGAAAGGAAGTAAGAGTCAGTTTCAAGTTTCAAATCTCAAGATGAGGTGTCACATATATAACCATACTCTGTATAAATAGTGAAGTGTTTGTCTGTTAGCTCCTTCAGTTGTGCAGTGTGGTATCAGTGCTATATAGTAGAAGTGTAGTAAGTGTAAAGTAAAGATAAGATGAGAGAATTAAATAAATGTTAATCAATGTAGTAACTTTGGATAATAGGGAATTAAAATAGTATTCAGGCAGTTCTTTAGCATCATTCAGGATCTTAGTGGTGTGAGTCTGGTTCTGAGCCTCTTCATGTTGGGCTGGTGTTTCCGGTTTCTCCACAGAAAGAAAAGGCCGTTATGTTTGTGGTTAACAATTCTCCAAGCCCTTATCTGGTGTAAATGTTCTCTATTCAGATACTTAAGTAAAAGTAGTAATACCGCACAAGTACTAATCTAAACTAGTAAAGCGGAGGTAAAGTCCATAAAGTAAAGTCAAATTACTCAAACTATTATCAAAATAGTTTCCCATTCATTTCATTTAGTTTCAGATTTCAGATGGATTGTATAAACTATTGTGTAGATTTTATTTATTTTAAAATATCATATTTCATCAACTTTGTATACAAACATCTGAATCTGTCAGAGAAATGTAGTGAAGTAAAAAGTACAATATTTCACTGAGATGTAGTGGAGTAGAAAGAAGCATGAAAATAAAGTCTGAGTAAAATACAAACACCTCATAAATGTACTTAAAAACATGAACTTGATTTATAATACAGATGTACAGCAGAAGGGAGGAAATATGATGTAGTTAGAAAAACATGATACTTTTTTTTTTTTTATAAAACTGTACTTTGACGTGGAAATGATCTTAAGCTTGTCTTCTAAAAAGTTTGTTTTTCTCTTTTGGTCCATGCCTGTTTTGTCTAAACCCTCATTTGTGTTAAAATTGAGTTCATTTGAGATTTGTAGATCAGAAGTTCAGAAGTTAGAAATGAACCTGTTCTCTATGCTCAGTATTTTTTATGAATCGGACATAAGCACACAGTCGGAAGTTCGAGAATAAATCGAAGACCATCTTTCTAAATGCGGCCCCAGTACTTTTCAATATATAAAATTTATAATGTCTCAGTGTTGCACTTCCATAAAGTTGGAAAATTCACAAGAAACAGACTCAAAAAGAAAATAGTGATAAATGAAGCAGCAGTAAGCCCTGAAACTGAGCCTACATTTCCCACAATGCAACATTACCACATAAATGTCTTTCAAAATCTGCTCACACAGCTTGTAATGTAGAAACTTTAACACTTACTTAATAACTTCACATCCCTTAAAGTGACCTGCATGTTTGAATAGATACGTAAATTACAGTGATGAGTTTCAAGTTTATACTATATAAACACACAAGTGAAGTAAAAAAGACAGAAAAACAGCTGTTTGGGGGGACATGTTGCACAAGCAGCAAGATGTAAATCATAAAAAGTAAAACTGTTATGTGTGTATGTTACCTGTTGTGTATTTCCTGTTTTATTTTGTAGTCTCGTCTTTACTCACTGGTTTTGCACTTAACTTCCTGCCCTTTGTGTTTCCCTCCTTTTTTGATTGCCTGCTCCTCCCCTGCCCCAATTGGTTTCACCTGTCCCCATTAGTCTCCTCACCTGTTTCCACTTCCCTTTCCTCCTGTGTATTTAAGTCAGTCCTTCTCCTTTTGTTCTTTGTCGTGTTGTTGTTCCTATCTGTGTTATGTCGTGCTTCTTGTGCTTTCTCGTGCTTCTTGTGCTTTCTCGTGCTTCTTGTGCTTTCTTGTTTTACTTGTGCTTCCCTGTGCTACCTGTGTTGCTGCGTTCCTGCCTCGTTCCTGTGTTCCCGTGTGTTCCCGTGTTTGCCTCTAATAAAGAGTTCAACGCAACGTCTATCTGCCTCCTGCCTCGTCTGCATCTGGGTCCAACTCCACTTCACCGTGCACCTAACCTAACAGAACGACACGACCAGACATGGACCCAGCGGACACCGTAGGAGCCCGGGAACATGGGGAGAGATCATTTCAGGTGATCAAGAACTTTGTCCTCATGTACCCAGGGTCTGGACCACGTGGACCGGCGGATAGGTTTGGAGGTGGTCATTGATCACTTGGCTCGTGACTCATGGCTATTGAGAAAAGTGCCGGGCTTGTTTGAGGAACTGCTGACTGCTCTGGACACTCTACCAGCCAAGCTCCAGTTGTTTCATCTGCCACAGTCTCTAGAGCCGGCAACCCCCAAGCCAAAGCCTCACCTCCAGCCTGCCAAGCCGCAGCGTCAGCTCCAGCCACAGCCGCAGCCTTGGCCTGCTAGCCTACAACCTGCACCCCAGCCTGCCTCCAAGCCAGCGGCTTTCAGCAGGTTTCCAGCCTGCCTCCAAGCCAGCGGGTTTCCAGCCTGCCTCCAGCCATGGGTTTCCAGCCTCAGCCCAGCTTTCCAGCCTCCTCAGCTCCCGAGTCTTCAGCTCCCGAGCCTTCAACCTGCGGGCCCCCGGCCTCCGAGTTCCTTCAGCTCCAGAGCTCAGCCTCCAGCCCAGCCTTTCAGCCTCCAGCCTCAGCCTTCCAGAGCTTTCAGCCTCCGAGCCTTCAGCCTCCAGAGCCTTCAGCCTCCGAGCCTTCAGCCTCCAGCCTTTCAGCCTCAGCCTTCAGCCTGCGCCTCAGCCCAGTCTTCAGCCTTCAGCTTCCGAGCCTTCAGCCTGCCAAGCCTTCAGCTTGCAGCCCAGCTTCTGAGTCCGCCGCCGCAGCCCAGCCGCCAAGTCTGCAGTCTGCAGTCCGCCTGCCTGCCGCCCATCCTAGCCTTCTTCAGCCTGCGACCCAGCTTCTGGGCCTCCAGCCGCCGAGTCAGCAGAAAAGTGCCCCGGAGACTGAGGCTGAGCCGAGCCTCCCAGTGAGCCTGAGTGCCCCGAGACTGAGGCCGAGCTTCGAGCCTCCCAGTGAGCCGCCAGTGCCCCGAGACTGAGGCTGAGCCAGAGCCTCCCAGTGAGCCTCCCAGTGCCCCCGAGACTGAGGCAGACTGAGCTCGAGCCTCCCAGTGAGCCTCCCAGTGCCCCCGAGACTGAGACTGAGACTGAGACTGAGAGCTGAGCCTCCCAGTGCCCCCGAGACGGAGCCCTTTCCGTCGGCCTTCCCCGCCGACACCTCTCCTGAACTGATTCGCCACAGCCAGCCGCCAGAGGAGGTTCCGCCGCCGTCGTCCTCCCCGAGGGTTCCCGCCGCCTTCGCCTCACCGTCGGGCCGCCAGGGGGCTCACGTCTTCAGCCTTCGCCTCCACCGCTGGCCGCCAGGGGTTCGGGCCTGTCACGCCTTCGCTACATTCGGCCTGCCTCCCGAGGGTTCCAGCCTTTTCGCCGGCTGCCGGCCTCCCGAGGTTCCAGCCTTCATCTTCGCCTCGGTCGCCGGCCGCCAGAGGGCTCCTGGCTTCGCCATGCGCATCCGCCTTCGGCCTGTCCACCGCCGGCGCGTGGGCCCAATCCTCCTCCAGACCCCTCCGCCCATCCCGAATCCCTCCTCCGCACGCCCTCCACCCTCCCTGCTTAGCCTTGTTGGACTTTCTGGGGATGTCTGGAAGCCAAGCCATCCCTTGAGGGGGGGGGTACTGTTATGTGTGTATGTTACCTGTTGTTGTGTATTTCCTGTTTTATTTTGTAGTCTCTCGTCTTTACCTCACTGGTTTTGCACTTTAACTTCCTGCCCTTTGTGTTTCCCTCCTTTTTTGATTGCCTGCTCCGCCCCAATTGGTTTCACCTGTCCCCATTAGTCTCCTCACCTGTTTCCACTTCCCTTTCCTCCTGTGTATTTAAGTCAGTCCTTCTCCTTTTGTTCTTTGTCGTGTCGTTGTTCCTATCTGTGTTATGTCGTGCTTCTTGTGCTTTCTCGTGCTTCTTCTTGTGCTTTCTTGTTTTACTTGTGCTTCTTGTGCTTTCTTGTTTTACTTGTGCTTCCCTGTGCTACCCGTGTTGCTGCGTTCCTGCCTCGTTCCTGTGTTCCTGTGTTCGTGTTTGCCTCTAATAAAGAGTTCAACGTCTATCTGCCTCCTGCCTCGTCTGCATCTGGGTCCAACTCCACTTCACCGTGCACCTAACCTAACAAAAACTGCAGTTAATGTAGAAAAATTTAAAATAAAAGAGGATCAGCAATAATCATGTTTATGTTTGAAACAGTGCATTTTCAGTTTCTCAATATTCAATTTTATCTACAAATTCTATGAATAAATTCAGATATATGCAGGTACATTTCATGGTTTCATGGATTTAATTGCTTTGTTTTTATTCAGATAGATAGGTGTGAGACTTTCTGAATAAAACAGATATTCTTGATATTATTGATAAAACTGACACCATCCGACCTGATGTGTCAGTGCTTGGTGGTGTTTGTTGGACATTAGAAAGGGAAAGTAAACGTCACAGGCACTGCGGTCAAACAGCCGCCTCTGTATTTAAAGTGCACATTTACTCTGAAGTTTATGGTGAAAGCAAAGAAACATCTGGACAAGCTTTTGGAAATCACTTCCGGTTCCCTCACTCAGTCTCACAGATATGAGGCAGATTTAAGGGAATATTTTAACAATAACTGTCGGTTTATGAACCAAAACAACATTTATTCAATTCAAAGTTTCGCACGGACAATGACAACCAAAGACTACTTCCGGATTTCAAAATAAAGCACCTCTCTTTCTATCTGTGTGTGTTGGTCCCTTGCAGATAGTAACTAGAAGCATTTTCATGTAACTTTAAAGAGCAATAAAATAAGTTTCTTCAATAAGTAGTTCACCAAACTTACTGCTGGACTTAGTACTTCCTATACTACTTGCACAAATACTATGAGCTACTTTTACTGTGTAGTTTTCCAGTAATTCATTCTCAAAGTCGCTTATAGATAGCAATAAGAACAATTTTCTTCTAACTTGTAATAAAATTATCTTGGAATAAAATTATTGTCTTCCATAAGGTGTTCACAAAACCTGTACTGCTGGACCTAGTACTTCATCACCTACTTATACTAATACTATGAGCTACTTTTACTGTGTAGTTTTCTGGTAATTCATTCTCAAAGTCCCTTACATAGATAGCAATAAGAACCATTTTCTTCTAACTTTGAAGTGGAATAAAATTATTGTCCTCCATAAGTAGTCCACAAAACCTGTACTGTTGGACTTAGTACTTCATCACCTACTTGCACAAATAATATGAGACACTTCTACTGTGTAGTTTTCCTGTAATTTAATGGTAAAGTCCCTTATGGATAGCAATAAGAGGCATTTTCGTCTAGTTTTTAAGTGCAATAAAATTAATTTCTTCTTCCGTAAGTAATTCACCAAATCTGTACTGTTGGACTTAGTACTTCCTACACTACTTGCATAAATAATATGAAGTACTTTTACTGTGTACTTTTCCAGTAATTCAATGCCAAAGTGCCTTATGGATAGCAATAAGAAGCATTTTCGTCTACATTCAACAGGTAACAATGAAATGTTTTTAATTTTTGAAATACTTCCTTTTAAATCATAACATTATTAGCACATGTGCCAGCACTAGTGTTTTATCATTTACCTATGTTTGCTTTGGTTTTTCAATAACCACACATACATGCATATTTTAGTATCTAATTGAAACACAATTTTACTATTTACATTTTTGTTACAATTATAATATCTAATATAATAATAGTACTAAAAATAATAATAAGCCCAATATAAATATAACATCTATATTTGTAAATAACTTAAATATGAACATGTTAAACGATTTACATCTATCTACATATTCAAAATTGTTAGTTAGCCATGAAAATATGTAAACATATTCACAAACACACATCTACACTATTTACATACTTATGAAAACTCATAAAATACAATTTACATCATTAAATTAAACACACTGTCATTCAGTGATTGTAAATATCTAACAAAAATGGGGTAACAGCTGGACATTACAGCAAAGAATAGTATTGTTCAGTCTTTTAATAAACTAAACACATTATCGTTATCCCCTGCTGTCCTTTAAAACCAAACATAAACAAGAAGACAGTCTTCATGGTTTCTGCCGTATAAAATTGGAATCCTCAGTTTCCATCTTTTGTCCTACATGCAGACCAAACTATTCCAGTTGCTTGCCCTGGCCTCTTGGAGTTGGTGCACATTCATCCCCAGGCACTGCTCATGGTACCATCTTTCACAGGTATCACACTGTATCTGTACAATAACATAAGTAAAAATTACATTTGATTAATTGTGCATTTACAATGCAAATAAAGAGGTAAATGTGCAGTAGAGAATCATTTGTTGTTATTGTCAGGGTAATGTCTGCTTCAAATTATTATCTCTGCCATTTATTTGTCTACCTACCACCCTGTCTATAAGCTTCTTTTTTCAATAAAACATATTTCAACTGCTGCCTGTTCAATCTCCATTAATTTGCTTGACACTGCTTTCTTGAAATAAATGGTGTCTGTATTGCATGAGGAAAATTATTATTTTTTTTTTTTTTTAGCTTTTTAGAATCTGTACCAACTCTGGTGATCTGGTTTACCTGATGTAAAGAATATTAAAAATGACTGTCAAACCTGATTCACTGAGTGTGGAAAGTGCAAACTTTCTCCTCTCGTCAGCCATCTTCTTTTTAGATGTGTCAAATGTCATAACCGGCAAGGCAGGAAAGGCTTCCATCATAGCTCTCTCCATCAACACCAACACAAAAATTGAAAAGTCATCAGTCACACACTGTTTTCCCAATAAACTATTTAAATTTGAATTAATGTTTTATTTAGTTTAAATCTTTATACATAGTAATATTGTTACTAATATTTGTAATTAACACAACATGTTTAATGTACATTGCACACTACATGTGCTTTTTCAACAACCAGACAGCCCTTCAATAACATTCACATAAATACCCCCAGAAATTGAACTATAAATGTATAATTAGGACCTCACTGACCTGATGTTATTTTTTATAATCATTACCATGTGCTGTCATACCATTAATTCAAGTGTATAGTATGTTGTTATGTTTGTTTCTGAACTATGCGGTCAACATAATAAGAACACCGCATTTTATTGGCACTAGTAATATTTTATTCTTTCAAAAAAAGACACTGAAATCAAAGGTGGACAGTTAGTCACACATGCACAACAGTGAACTTTGTACACAGTCATGCAAGACAGAAATATACCATGGTGACTATGACCCCACAACTACTGTCATCTTGTTGAACTGGATGGTGGATGATTGCTCCTCTCCATTTGACAGTCCCTCACTCCCTCCTTGCCATAAGCAGGTTCTCCTCATCTTGAAGTATTCCCTTTGTAAAATATATTGTGTATTAGTCTCCACTGCATCCTATCAGTATGGACCTTAGGAATATCATCTAGGTTACCTTTTCTCCTGAGATATCTCATTTAGTATATGGTATATAGGTACTGATGGTGTGACTGGGAGGTGTAAGAACAAAGACAGCTAAGACCAACAAGCAAACTAAGTGCTTCAATGGTCTGGGTTTGGAAACGTTGTGCCAACTATGCTTATACATTTTTACTTACAGCATTAAATATAAATCAAACATGTACTGTCATGTTTAATTTACATGTTTAATTATTTTATTTTTGGGATATTCACCTCTTTAACCAAATCAATCATTATTTTTTACTGATACTTGATATCTAATGTGTTGACACTTACTGCACTGTTTTTGCTGCCTCCTCAGATGAATTAGATGCTGGATCCACCAAAAACACTGATCTTATGGCAGGAAATATGTACTAGAAAAAAAAGTTTTATATAAATCACATAAAACATAATAAGACTCAGAACAACTTTATAAATCATATAAACATACTTAATATAAACTGATTTTTGCAGAAACTATCACCGACCAGCAGCTTCCAGTGGGCTCTGTCAATATTTACAAAGGACAGAATGGCTTGGTAGGTTGTCAAAGTTGATCTGTAACAGGAATAAAAAGAAATGAAAAAGAAATGTAGAATTAAAATCATGGCGGATCATTTTTTGATCTAAAATTACAACTGAAACATAGAAAAGACAAAATATTCTAACACAAACTGTATACATCTAAGTCAGCCATTTCACTCTCTAAATATTTTCTCTTGTACAAGGTGTGTAGAGGTAAAATGCATGAAAACAAACTTTACCTTGGAGAGGCCGTGTCGATTGACTGAGCTCAGTGCGTTGTCCCAAAAAGTATTACACCTGCTGTGTAATGATTAAGGATGTAAATTTTCTCTCCAATGCTGAACTGGTTGGCAGAAAGGTGAAAGAGGCCCTCAATAACCTAAATCAGAGGACTGAGATCAAGATCGAAAGAAAACACAGATTAAATGCTGTTAGAAAGACATTACAACAATAACACGCTATACTAAATTGAAGTATTTGCAAATGTTTAACCTAACTTTGTCTTTGTTTTTGGCAATACTGTTTAAATTACAATGTTGTGTGTGTGTGTGTGTGTGTGTCTTTTTTTTGTAGTGTGTATAAAATTACAAAAGAAATACCTCGCCTGTTAGCCACTGGTGAGGTCGCAGTGAGCGCAGCTCGCTATGGCGGATCACAAAATTGTTCTCTTTTACATGGGAGGGGAGCACAGCAACAACAACTTCTGTGTGTCCTTCCTTCTCCACAGTGATGTCAGCTGCAAAAACCAAGCGACAACTTGTTAAGTCATCAAATATCAATAAGTAATAATAAAAAAAACAAGCTGTACAAAATTTAACATAAATGAGAATAGAGAGAATATATATAATTAATATTTGGAAATGCTTTAGAATCAGTGCTCTAACAATCACTTATGTTTGTCATGTAAAAAAGAGGTGTTTGATCACATTCTGAATATATCATGAAATTCACACCGTTCAATCACAACATTCAGAAAACCTGCATAATTTATTTTGATACAGTATCTCTGCCATGAATAGTACTTTTACAAAGGTTATCGTTTTGTCATTTTCATTTCAAATTATAGTTATTATTGAAGTTGTAGTGCATGCTGGTGTTGTACTGGAGTGCATTTTATTGAAAAGTATTCTGCTTTTCTAATATGTTATCACGGTTGAAAAAAACACTTTTCAATATGATCACTTTACATTATACAAGTGTAACTCGTGTTGTGAATGAGCAGTGTGTAACATGAAGACCACTTATGAGGATAATTGCTACCTGCTGTTCTTGATTATGACTAATTTTCTTTGTGGCTGTCGTGCTGTTAATTGACGTAGGTGATTGAAGTATCTCTCTACATGCTCTTTCTATTTTGTTGACCAATGGCTCATTGTTGTTCACGAGGTGAACAGTAAGGTGTTGATTTTTCAGTTCTGTCTTGTTGTGGTAGTCTTTCACTGTGGACACTATTATGTCTGCACACAGTCACAAGGGGAAGTTGAATATCCCAGAGCTTATGGCTGGAATTGCAACAGACTGCAGGTTGTGTTCCCTTACTTTGCGTAGGATGTTCCAGGTTGTGTTTTTCAAACATTTTGTTGCTTTGGACAACGCTGCTGGAGATGGATTGTGTGTGACATGTGGCCCAACTGCATGAATGACCTTTTTACAAGGTAGATTACCAGCAGTGGTTACAATTGCCTCTCCAGTTTTTAATGTCCCATACTTCCGGATATGGAGATTGCTCTCTGCTACAATCAATGGCCCTCCAGCTTTTGTCAGAGCTAGATTAAGGCTGCCATAATGCTGCAGGTTTTCATTGGCAGCATTGACAACACCATCAGCAACAAAGGTTGTTGTCTGCCTTCCATACACAGATTTCCATGCTTTGAGACAGCACAACTGACAACTTCTTCACTTTGTCTGGCATCCTTTTTGCCGCTGATGAGTCAGTGTCTAAACGTTTATCACTTTGTAGCATCAGGGATGGTTCATCGTCTCCTGAAGTGACACTGGACATTCTCACGATGTCAGCTCCATCTGTATCAAACTGTACATATGTTATATATTAGGTTAGACTGAATGTCATGTACTCTAGTAGATTGTCACTATATTAGCATTTATGCATTCTCACAGTTGTATCTCCCTTGGATTAATATTGTAAAAAAATATCATTACTCAAAATTTTATATTGTTAACTCAGGCCTTCTGTTAAGACACAGACAAATACCTAAATATAGAGTTGTATTTTGGTAAACTGCACAGTACATATTAATTTTTCTTAGACTATGTTTTATTATTTATAGGTGATCACAGATGTTGAGTAGTTGGAGGAAATAAGCTGTGAACAATGTCATGAAGAATTCCATGAAATGCTAATATCACCACCATTCTAATTTAAGTACACTGCATAATTGACTCATATTATTAACACACATTTTGTCGCTGTCGTACCTACAGGGCAGTGGGGCAAAAAAGTATTTAGTCAGCCACCAATTGTGCAAGTTCTCCCACTTAAAAGGATGAGGTCTCCAATTTTCATCATAGGTATACCTCAACTATGAGAGACAAAATGAGAAAAAAAAATCCAGAAAATCACATTGTCTGATTTTTAAAGAATTTATTTGCAAATTATGGTGGAAAATAAGTATTTGGTCAATAACAAAAGTTCATCTCAATACTTTGTTATATACCCTTTGTTGGCAATGACAGAGGTCAAACGTTTTCTGTAAGTCTTCACAAGGTTTTCACACACTGTTGCTGGTATTTTGGCCCATTCCTCCATGCAGATCTCCTCTAGAGCAGTGATGTTTTGGGGCTGTCGCTGGGCAGGCAACACAGGACTTTCAACTCCCTCCAAAGATTTTCTATGGGGTTGAGATCTGGAGACTGGCTAGGCCACTCCAGGACCTTGAAATGCTTCTTACGAAGCCACTCCTTCGTTGCCCGGGCGGTGTGTTTGGGATCATTGTCATGCTGAAAGACCCAGCCACGTTTCATCTTCAATGCCCTTGCTGATGGAAGGAGGTTTTCACTCAAAATCTCACCATACATGGCCCCATTCATTCTTTCCTTTACACGGATCAGTCGTCCTGGTCCCTTTGCAGAAAAACAGCCCCAAAGCATCATGATGTTTCCACCCCCATGCTTCACAGTAGGTATGGTGTTCTTTGGATGCAACTCAGCATTCTTTCTCCTCCAAACACGACAAGTTGAGTTTTTACCAAAAAGTTCTATTTTGGTTTCATCTGACCATATGACATTCTCCCAATCCTCTTCTGGATCATCCAAATGCTCTCTAGCAAACTTCAGACGGGCCTGGACATGTACTGGCTTAAGCAGGGGGACACGTCTGGCACTGCAGGATTTGAGTCCCTGGCGGCGTAGTGTGTTACTGATGGTAGCCTTTGTTACTTTGGTCCCAGCTCTCTGCAGGTCATTCACTAGGTCCCCCCGTGTGGTTCTGGGATTTTTGCTCACCGTTCTCGTGATCATTTTGACCCCACGGGGTGAGATCTTGCGTTGGAGCCCCAGATCGAGGGAGATTATCAGTGGTCTTGTATGTCTTCCATTTTCTAATAATTGCTCCCACAGTTGATTTCTTCACACCAAGCTGCTTACCTATTGCAGATTCAGTCTTCCCAGCCTGGTGCAGGTCTACAATTTTATTTTGTTTCTGGTGTCCTTTGACAGCTCTTTGGTCTTGGCCATAGTGGAGTTTGGAGTCTG
Organism: Scortum barcoo; assembly: GCA_023238725.1. Taxonomy (NCBI): domain Eukaryota; kingdom Metazoa; phylum Chordata; class Actinopteri; order Centrarchiformes; family Terapontidae; genus Scortum; species Scortum barcoo. The sequence continues at coordinate 5,182,961 of CM041532.1, forward strand.
ACTGTTTGAGGTTGTGGACAGGTGTCTTTTATACTGATAACGAGTTCAAACAGGTGCCATTAATACAGGTAACGAGTGGAGGACAGAGGAGCCTCTTAAAGAAGAAGTTACAGGTCTGTGAGAGCCAGAAATCTTGCTTGTTTGTAGGTGACCAAATACTTATTTTACTGAGGAATTTACCAATTAATTCATTAAAAATCCTACAATGTGATTTCCTGGATTCTTTCCCCCCATTCTGTCTCTCATAGTTGAAGTGTACCTATGATGAAAATTACAGGCCTCTCTCATCTTTTTAAGTGGGAGAACTTGCACAATTGGTAGCTGACTAAATACTTTTTTGCCCTTACACTGTACCTTGTAGCTGTAGCTGTGTAAAAGTTAAAGCACACACCCACTTTAATCACTTTAAGCAGACCACAAGCTACTCAGTCTTCTTTTTTTTTGGACTATAACCATATATATTTGCACTGACTGTAATTTGCCTTGTCTATTTATTACATGTCTTATTTATTCTTCTTTATTCTTCCAGTTTGATTGTACTCCTTTTGTTTATTTTGTTGTGGTTGGTTTATTTTTTTGTATTTCATGCACCAAGGTTTGAAAAAAACCGCAATTGCAATTCTCTGTTTGTCCAGTAAGTGCTGCAGAATTGACAATAAAGCAGACTTTGACATTAACACAGGGTCCAGTAGACTCACCTTCCACATCAGTTGCAGTAGGTCCTCCAGAACAGGTAGGGTAATTTCCGATCTTCCCATTGTGATAATCAAATGTGATTGCCACAACCTGCCATCTTCTGCTCCTTTGTCAAGAAGTACTAGGTCCAGCACTACATGTTTTGTGTGAACTACTTATTGAAGACATTGATTTTATTCCACTTGAAAGTTAGACGAAAATGCTTCTTATTGCTATCCTCAAGGCAAGGCATTTCGATAGTGAATTACTGTAAAAGTACACAGTAAAAGTAGTTGATAATATTTTTGTGCAAGTAGTTGATGAAGTACTAAGTCCAGCAGTACAGGTTTGGTGAACTACTTATGGAAGAAATCGATTTTATTCCACCATAAAGTTAAACAAAAATGGCTCTTATTGCTATCCATGAGGGACTTTACCATTAAATTACTGTAAAACTACACAGTAAAAGTGTTTCATATTATTTATACAAGTAGTATAGGAAGTACTTAGTCCAGCAGTACAAGTTTTGTGAACTACTCATATGGAGGAAATTAATTTTATTGCACCTTTCAAAGTTAGCCGAAAATGGTTCTTATTGCTATCTGTAAGGGACTTTGACAGTGAATTACTGGAAAAGTACTACACAGTAAAAGTAGTTGATAATATTTGTGCAAGTAATATATGAAGTACTAAGTCCAGTAGCACGTGTTGAGCTACTTATGGAATAAATTCGTTTTATTTAAGTTTTTTTTTTATTTCATATCAGTATAACGTTAGACAAAATTGCATGTTATTGCTATGTGAAAGGGACTGCAAGACAAGACAGACAGACAGAGAGAAAGAGAGATGCTTTATTTTGAAATCCGGAAAGTAATCATTGGTGGCGGTTGCTTTCACCACAAACTTCAGAGTAAATGCGCACGTGAAATACAGCGGCGGCAGGTTACACACAGTGTTTGACAGGAAGTGTTGGATTTACAGAGAAACAAGTAGACAAACATCTGTCAGGTAACTGCAGCTGTGTTTGTCTCTGTCTGTCTGTCTGTCTGTCTGGTGTGTTTTCTGTGCGCGCTTCAGTTTGGTTTCCTGTTTTTACGCACAGACATGCTTACAGCAGTTTGTTTTGAAAGTGCGCAGTAAAGTCAGACTCAGCTTGTCCTCGGTGCTGCTTCAGAGTTTTGATGAAATCGTTGAGTTTAATGAATATAAACCACGGAGGCAGTAAACTCTGACAGTAATCCGGTGAACAGACGAGACAATACGTGATGATTATTTTTAGTGTTTGTAAACATTGATGAGCTCATCTGCACATGCGCAGACTACACCCAAGAGACATATGGTTAACCTTGTGGTTTGAGGGGATTTTCAGTGAGGTATGAAACTGAAACTGTGGTTTAAAGTGTGTGTTTTTTTTTTTTTTCAAAATTAGGGTGCATATAAATTATTATTTCAACACATTTCTGACAGATATCTTGAAAAAACACTGCATTATAATATAATAAATATATAATTGTATAATAATATATAATATTCCAACTACATTCCAACACAGTTAGGACCCCCTGCACATTAAAATATACAGTGCTGTAAAATGCAGTTAGTCACATATTGCACATAAGTGCAATTTTGTGCTATTTATTAAACTTTATACCTTCACTCTACATTTATTTGACAGTCTTGTTTAGCACAGATTACCATTTAACTGATAACATATAGTTACCTGACAAACTGCATTGTAAGAAAGTAAAGTAATGGTTTGCAAACTTTTTGCCTTGTGACTGCTTGTCATGGCTCAGATGTCTGAAGTTGTTATTTTTTATGCCAAAGAGACATTTTATATAAATTACCAGTTGTGCCGACTACTCAAATGGTTTTATTCAACTGTTCAAGGCTCAAAGAGGTAAACTCTCGCAGACTGCCCTTGATTCAGATAGGATAAGAGATGTTGTTGTTGTGCAGAAATTACAATACAATGTAGAAAAGAGTGCAGATGAAAAATAAAAAACATAAATGTCTGAGAAGTGACTCAGAGCAGTGAGATACTGCTGATAATGTACCTAATTTAAGCCAAATAAACTGATAACACTGAAATGTGTTTCAGCTGCAGCAGTAAAAATGGCTGAGACGAGGAAGAGGAAGAGATCCATCTCTTTGAGCTCCGAACAGTCAATCAGGTACTATAATCGTAAAGGGAAATTGTGATGTCATGAACAAAGGAAACACACTGTAAAATGTTTTGTCCAGTAGTCCAAAATAACACATTAAGTCAAGGTGCTTATAATCTCACTACTTAATATTTAGACATACAGTGTGTACATAAATGTATATACTGTATATGTACAGTTTCACATGGCAGCATGGCTGTAGACTTTGTCATGTTTAGTAGTTTCTAGACCTTTTTGAGTGGATCACTTTCTTCTCTTCATAGTTCACAGTCAAGTGAAGATGGGTCCATGAATCCCAGCAGTGCCTCTATGAAAAGCGATGCATCCATGTACCATCCAGTCAGCTTTAATGTTCATAAGTTAAAACGGTAAACATAGATGTTGTGCACTGTTAATATATAAATTCATATATGAAGGTTGTATATATTTTCTTGATTGCTGAATAAGAAGATGCAAAAGTTGTACAAAGTAAAGTGATTTCTGTCTTTAGTTCACAGTCAAGTGGAACTGAGTCCACATCGCCCAGTGGTGTTTCTATGAAGAGCGATGCATCCATGTACCATCCAATCAGCTTTCCTTTTGAAAAGAAACAAAGGTAATTTCATTTATATGTGGTCTGTGAATAAAATATATTCAGCATCAAAAAAATATTAAAGTTAGTTCAACAAAACTTCATAAAGAGACTGATTGTGGTGAAATCTTTTGTGATTGAGGTTTGTATGAGTTGTCTGCACAAACCAGCAGAATGTCAGCGAGATTAGAGAGATTCCTTCATATCACTGTTATGCAGTTTGACAAACTTGGTTGTAAATTACAAGACAACATCCAACTTCTATATATTTTTATATATTACATTTCATTTGACAGTTGTGTAACTGTTTGCAAAAAATTAGCTTTTTTTTTTAACACTTTTTGCTACAGTGGCTGGTAAGCATAAAGGCCCTAAGTAGGTTCACTACACATTTCAAGGAATTGGATTTTCTCATTTAAAAAAAGTATGTCTATGTACTTTTTAGAGTAAACAACCAGATAAAGCTTCAAGACTGTTTGCATGACCTAGTTAAAGCTGTACAAAATAAAGTGATTTCTGTCTTTAGTTCACAGTCAAGTGGAACTGAGTCCACATCGCCCAGTGGTGTTTCTATGAAGAGCGATGCATCCATGTACCATCCAGTCAGCTTTCCTTTTGAAAAGAAACAAAGGTAATTCCATTTAAATGTGGTCTGTGAATAAAATATCTTGAGCATCTAAAAGAATATTAAAGTTAGTTCAACAAAACTTCATAAAGAGATTGATTGTGGTGAAATCTTTTGTGATTGAGGTTTATATGAGTTGTCTGCACAAACCAGCAGAATGTCAGCAAGATTAGAGAGATTCCTTCATATCACTGTTATGCAGTTTGACAAACTTGGTTGTAAATTACAAGACAACATCCAACTTCTATATATTTTTATGTATTACATTTCATTTGACAGTTGTGTAACTGTTTGTACACATGTAGCAGGTTTTTTAACACTAGATATTTTTTATTTTATTGACTCAAAAAACTGCTGTTGAACCCTGATATGTTCCAAACAGGTCTTAGTCTTGAGTCTGAGTGCTGAGCCTGCATGTAACATATTTTTTTGCTGTTTATTTTGTCACTATGATTGTCCTGCATTTAAAAATGCCTTGAGTTCAGTCTGAACACACTGTCAGACCAGAAGGCTTCAGGCCAGGCAGACATTGTGAAGGTGATCGTGTTGTTTGATTTAAAGAAGTTGGACTCAGAGAACATGGTACCACCGTAACTGGTACCATAGCATGGCATTAGGCAGGACTAATGTGTCATTTACTGATCACTCTACAGCAAGCCGACTGAGCTGTCCAGCTGTTCAGTGTGTACGGAGGTTTTGAGGGATCCGGTCCACTTCTTGTGTGGCCATTGGTTATGCAAACAGTGTGCCAGCTCAGACGGGGACCAGTGTGATTCACCAGCAGACTACTCATGCCCAAAGTGTGGTAAGAAATTCAGAAACAATCCATCAGAGAGATACTGAGGAAGGTAACTTTCAATAATTACAAAAATACTTACTACTACTACTACTACTACTACTACTACTGCTACTACAACTAATGCTAGTAATAGCATACTCCATCATCATTGTTTGACATCAAGACTGTGGAAGTTTAGGTGTAAAAAATACTGTACCCTTTGTGTGATTTTGTGGTAGATTCAGGGGCTTGACAGTAGCACCCACTAAAACCTTACCAGCCACTTTAGTGGCACACACACAAACTATCATATATGGAGCACACTGGAATGACACTTTGCCACTTCCAATAATCCACTTTAACCATCACTAAAGTGTATGTCATTCAAGAAAGCCAATAAACTTAACTTAAACTTTCATAACTTAGGAAAACCCCTTGCTACTGTGGTTGGTGGGCTTAAAAGCCCTAGGTAGGTTCAATTGACATTTCAAGGAATTGGATTTTCTCATTTTTAAAAAAGTCTATATATGTACTTTTTAGGGTAAACAAACAGATAAAGCTTCAACACTTTTTGCATCTAGTTACACCTTTACACCACCGTTGCACCTAGTTAAAATGATTTGAAATTAACCACTCATTTGTTATTAGCATGCTTTTGATCATTACAGAGGAAAACCATCTTTTGAAAGCAAAGGAGAATCTTAAAGGAGAAATGCAGAAGAAATTTACTTCGGTATCTGAAGGTAATGGTGACCCACAGATCTCCCTGAACAGAATCTACACAACACTATACATCACCAGTAGAGAGACTGAAGGGCCACATGAAGAACAGACATTTAGACATATCAAACCTAAACTGGAACGACGATCTTCTGAACTATCAGTCAACCTCAGTGACATCTTCAAACCTTTGCCTGGTCAAGAGAAACCTCCTAGAATAGTTCTGATGAAGGGTGTTGCAGGCATTGGAAAATCATTTTCTGTGCAGAAATTCATTCTTGACTGGGCTGAGGAGAAAAAAAAACAGGACTTTGATTTCATTTTCATTCTTGCTTTCCGAGAGCTGAATTTGATTAGAGATGACAAAAGCTTGCTTAAACTCCTGACTGACTTTCACCCTGCACTTCGGAGTTTGACGATTTCAGAGGATTTCCTCAAAGCCAGAGTCATGGTGATTCTGGACGGCCTGGATGAAAGCAGAATTCAACTGGACTTCGAGAACAAGCCGATAGCATCTGTCAGTGAAGTAACATCTGTTGGTAATGTCCTTGCAAACCTCATTCAAGGTAACCTTCTTCCTCATGCTAAAGTCTGGATAACATCCCGTCCAGCAGCAGCCAATCAGATCCCTGCAAAGTTTGTGGACATGGTGACGGAGATAAGAGGGTTTCAGTGACCCACAGAAAGAAGAATACTTCAAGAGGAGGTTTAGTCCTGACTTGAACCTTGCAAACAGGATCATTTCACACATTCGCTCTTCACAGACTCTCGACATCATGTGTCAGATCCCCATCTTCTGCTGGATTTTTGCTGTTTTATGTCAGGAGGTCTTTGGAGTAGACAAGACAGCTGAAACTCCTCAAACTCTTACTGAGATGATGGCGCATTTCCTGTTTGCCCAAACAAAACGCAGAAGCAGAAAGTATGACAAGAAGACTGAGGAAAACAATGAGAGACTTCTGAAGACAACACAGAGAATTCCTTCTGAAACTCAGCAAGCTTGCATTTGTTCAGCTGCAGAAGAACAACCTCATCTTCTATGATGAAGACCTGGAAGACTGTGGCATCGACATAACAGAGGCAACCATCTACTCTGGATTTTGCACCGCAGTTTTCAGGGAAGAACAAGTGTTTTCCCAGAAAAAGGTCTTCTTCTTTGTGCATCTGACCATTCAGGAGTTCTTTGCAGCTCTTTTTGTATATGACTGTTTTACAAACAAGAATACAAAAGAGCTTGGCAGCTTCCTGGATCTGAAGGACAAAGAACATACTTTACTTGATCTTGTAAAGATGACAGTTGACACAGTGTCTGAGAAGAAGAACGGCCACCTGGACTTCTTCTTGCGATTCCTCCTTGGCCTTATGGTTGAGTCCAACCGGAGAGTCCTTCAGGGCCTGCTGACATCACCAGACACAAGCCAAGATACCGACAAGAAAATCTTGACTCACCTCAGAGCCATTCGTAGGAAGGCCCTCTCTCCTGACAGTTGCATCAACCTCTTCCAGACCATGGTTGAGATGAGAGATCACAAAGTCAAAGATGAGATTCAGAAATATCTGAAATTGTTAGATCATTCAAAGACAGAGCTGACTCCCCTGCACTGCTCTGCACTGGCCTACATGCTGCAGGTATCGAAGGATGATCTGGATGAGTTGGACATGAAGAGTTACAACACATCAGATGAAGGCAGAAGGAGGCTGATTCCAGCTGTGAGGATCAGCAGAAAGGCTATGTAAGTTTGCTTTCTCTGTAATGTGTAAAATAATCTGGTTGCAGTATTTCTTTCACTCCAGTGTAGTGTATGTTGATATCTTATCAGGCTGCATACATTCCTCTAATAAGTGTTGGGAAGGGAGCAGGTCCCTCTCTGTTCCCAAAAGAATTATAAACCTTTCCATCCCTAGACTAGCAGACTGCAGAGTCACTAAAGAGTGGATTGAACACCTGGCCTTTGATTTCAAGTTGTCCCACGTACGTCTACGAGAGCTGGATCTGAGCAACAATGACCTGAAAGATTCAGGAGTGAAGATGCTCTGTGATGGACTGTCGAGTCAATACTGCAGACTGAAGACACTGAGGTATGTGTTAGACCTTTATACAACAAATAATATAACAAGTTAATTCTTTCCACAGTCTCAGTCAGTCTGTCATTCAACCCTGCTCAAAGGCTGATCACATTGTTTGCATCAATTTGGGGATGAAAGAAACTCATTGTTGGGGGTGTAAAAAAACATCTTGAACTGTCATGCTGATAAACCAAACTCTCTGTTTTCTCAGTTTGTCAGGTTGTCTGGTCACCGAGATAGGTTGTTCTCATCTGGCCTCAGGCTCTACAGTCCAACCCTTCGCATCTGATGGAGCTGGACCTGAGCTACAACAATCCAGGAGACTCAGGAGAGAAGCTGCTGACTGAACTGAGGAATGATTCTCATTACATGCTCAGCAACCTCAGGTAATTATAATGCTAGAGTGCTAGATTTTTTACTTTTCTACTGACCCAAGAGATCTGTTGGATCAATAAATTTTGCAGAATTACATAAAAATGTTGGATGGCATATATAAAATTAAAAAGTTGTACTTGTCTGAATATTTCAGTATTTTTTTCACAGTCTTGCTCAAGGTGGTGGAAGTCATCGTATGAAACCGGGATTGAAGAAATGTAAGTATCCTTGTAAATCCTGAACATTTGCTGAGTGTTGTGACCACAATGGAGTTCAATTAAATGATAAATCTAAACTGTAATCGTATTATATTATTATATTTGTCTCTTACATCAGTAAAGCTAAAAAAAACTAAGATATAATATAATAAGGTATATATTTCCTTTTAATATCAACAATAGCTGCCACTGCTGTTGACGAACAAGATTATAAATACAATAGAAAGAATGAGGAGAAATAATAGCAGGCATACCACAGGCTAATCAACAACCAGGACAAGTCTTTCTGCAGAATTTAGTTATCGTAAGAATATTTGCATTTCTTTCCAATGACATGACAAGACATGGAAAACAAGGGGAGAGAGAAGGATAAGACATCCAACAGAAGTCTCCAGCTGGTTCTGAATCGGCAGCGTTGCAGTTAATGTGGCATGTACAGTGACCACTCGGCTGCCACGGGCCTAAAACATGTTTTTTTCTGGAGAGCTGCCGGTTGTGGCCACTAACTATATTATTACAGTCTACTGAAATAAAATGTTTTCTTACCTCCAGATGCCCTTGATCTCACTTTTGACCCAAACTCAGCCCACAAGAACCTCCTTCTCTCTGAAGATAAGAGAAAAGTTACCTGGGTGGAGGAGGAGCAGCCATATCCCTGTCACACAGAAAGGTTCGATCACTGCCAGCAGGTGCTCAGTGAACAGGGTCTGGACGGGCGCTGTTACTGGGAGGTGGAGGCGTTGGAGCCTTTCAACATTGGGTTAACATACAAAACCATTGACAGAAAAGGGGATACGAATGATTGCAAGCTGGGACGCAATGAAAAGTCTTGGAGTCTGATTTGCTCTAATGATGGTTGTTATGCTCTGCACTGCAACGACAAAGTCAGTGTATCTTCTGTTTGTTCACGCTCCAGTCGGGTGGGAGTGTATCTGGACTGGCCAGCTGGGACTCTGTCCTTCTACAGAGTTTCCTCTGACATTCGAACCCGCCTCCACATCTTCAAAACAACGTTCAGTGAGCCCCTCTATCCTGCTGTTGAGCTTCACACTCATTCCTCTGTGTCATTTTGTCTGCTAACGTAGGTGAACTGTCACTGTTTTCATGCAAGCAACCAAGGGCCTAGATTTGCATGTTGATGGTCGGGACACGTCCCAAACAATCACAGGATGACTGAATTGTTCTTACCAATATTTTTAGCAGTCTCGTCAGAGTAATGAGATTAGCTACAGCATGCACTAGATATCATTAGTTTGCATAGAGAGTCATTTTTCATCTTCCTGACATCATTACCATGTTGAAACATGATATCTGGTTCTCTCAGAGTCACAGTGAAGCAGAGGTTTCATCCAATCACTGAAAAGTCATTTTGGCTTAACAAATGCAGCTTGATACAGAACGACAGAGAGATACAGAGCTTTAGTGGACTGTTAGTCTACATCCTACACTTGATTCAACCATCCTTATTAGATCAGGAGGTTGATAAAGGTTAAATTAATTATATTATTCTGTGGAAATGTAAAAAAAGTTTATTTTACACAAACCACTTACTTGGATAACACTGGTAGCTCACAACGTATCCACAAGGTAACAGCAGTCAGAGTAGTTTGATAGGATGATAGCAGTTAACTGGCACCCAAAATCATATTTAAGAAACTTAAATAACCACCCCCAAGTTCAAGAGGAGTCATCAGAAAATATTGTTACAATTAACAGTAAGAGAAAAGATATTTTGATACGAAATTACACAGACAATAGTTATTTAGCTTGTTAAAAGAGATAAATGGTTTAACAGTCCATAAGTTATATTCAGTATAAGAATAACTCTGTTCCTTTAATGTATTTAATATTTCAGTCTCAGATTGCAATACTAAAATAAAAAGTAAAACAGGAAAATCTATAACAAAAAAAGAAGCAGTGAACACAAACACATTAGCGTGGGTTTCAAAAGTGTCCCGACCAATCTTTAAACTACACTTACTTGCTTGCCTGCACCAACTCCAGAGACCTGATGCTCTTGTTTTTAGCGTTATACATTTTTAATCCTGTACTATAATTTCCCATAAAAAGTCTAAACTCACAGATGTATCCCCACAATTGGAAGATCCTGGTATCTGTCATTGACTTAGATTTGTAGATTTGACTGTCTAACATTTAAATGTACAGATATATGTAGCTTTTACATGTACAGTTTTACAATGGACTTATACAGAAATTATACAGGTTTGACCAACAACCTTTAAGTTGTTGTTTGATCAACGTTTGGATTTTGATTTAGTTTTAGTTGTTCATGTTTGATTACTTTTATTTGTAAGTTTGTAAGATAAGTTTTATTAGTCAATCTTTAGCGGTAGTTTGACCAACTAATGTTTAATTGTACAGATTTGACCAAATAACTTTTAATTGTGGTCATCTTTAGCATTTTGCTTTTGTAAATCACTAATAATTATTCAATTTATTGCAAATATAATACAGTATGACTGTGCAGACAAGCAGATCAGTACGTTGTATTAATCAGTAGGTTGTGATTATTTTCATGGCTGCAAGTGTAGATGTTAATAAGTGTGGTGTTGTCCTTTTAGTTGTTTCAGGTTAGTTAGTAAAGAGATCGCTCTCGTTTGTCATGTTGTGCCTCGTTTTACAGAGTCAGATAAAGGCTGATCCATCTGTGCGTTTAGACTTTACATCTATGTTAATGGGAAAATCTGAGAAACTGCACATTAACCTTTGACAAGCAAATGACACATCAAGGACTCCTGCTGCTCTTTCACTTGTCTCATCAAAACTTTGCTGCACTATTAATTTACGGTAACCTAACTCAAAGTATTTTCTGTATGAAACGGTACCTTTGCACTTTTATCCATCAGCTCAGTGGCAGAAATAGCTTGTGAAATTTAACTTTAATCATACCTTCATCTTTCTTTGTATCTATCATACAATGAATATTCAGTATACAACCAAATTGTGCGTGGGTTAAAAAAAATTTGATTTTCATTTTCTACCAAATCTCAAATTTCTTTTAACCCCGACCACAGTTGTTCCCTAAACATACCCAAGCAGATATTTTTGACCAAATACCAACTACTTTTTTTGCATTCACCTAACAAAACTTTAATTGTAGCAATGGCAGAGCAATAATCTTTGTAAGTTGTCCTGCCTGCAGGGGGTGTGAGATCAGACAATACTATTTTTATATTCAGTGAGAAAAGATGCATTTGTGTTGGTTTTTTAGGAGATGTCAGATCTATATACATCTGTGCATAGCTGATTGCCCTGTATAATCTCCTTTAAGCTGTTTCATTTTGTATACCATATAAAAGTATGAAATAGAAAATAGAAAGCTAAGAAGGCTCACAGCTCAAATTAAAGATAAACATAAGCTCCATTCACCAATCAGTGACTGGCAGCTTTAATTGACACATTGACTGTCAATCTGTATTAGCTTTGAGTTTGAACAGAACTTATAATCATATATTTTGTTTATATTGTATACATTTGTGTAACATGAATACTGTAGTCTTGTGCCGTGTTTGTTAGAGATGTTTTAACTTCAGTAGCAGACAATTTTTAGCCATGCTAGCAAAATGGTTCTAGGAAATTTCAACATGTCCAATACTCTGTTTTATGCCCCAAATCCTGCCAAACTGATAATAATCCCATCAGACTCAATTCTATTTTGTGTTCAGTGCTAATTGTGATAGTGTGAAATAGGAGTAAGAAAAATCGAAATTTAAATCCTCTGAAGTTATAGTTCATTTAGGAAAAATGAAGAAAAAAAAGCATTTCAGCATTTCAGGATTTCAACAGCTCCCATCAGCTGATCGGTTTTAGCTTTGACTTTGTGTTATATTTCAGTTGTGTGCATGTTTGAATTCTGTGTGTTTGTGTTGTGTATATAAAAGTTGTCATAAGCAGACTGTTAGCAACATTTTATTTTTATTCATTTCGTTATGCTTGTTTTTAATTTTGTTCTTCAACCATTTTTTCAACTTTTACAGTTTGTACTTCACAGATGGTCTCACAATTTCATTTTAAGGACTTTGTAAAATTCCAAAGTATTCAAGTTTGTGGCTGATAAATCAGGTTAAATACAGATTCAATTTAGATTTGGGTCTTTATGATTGCACGTGTTACAAAGATTTAAAGAAATACACTCTTCATATTAATATTTGTGCTGGCATGTTAAATGTATTTAAACATAATTTTGATATGTTACCAGGTTCATGTAATTTTAATGTATCTTATTAAGATTAATGTGTGTACTGAACATGAAAAATGTCTCATTAACCTCGTAAAGCCAAAATCAGTATAATGGTAATGAAACATCTGACGAACATGTCACTTTTACTGCTGGTCGTCTTTGCAAAGTGAGAAAACCTTTTATCAGATCAGGGTCTGAATATATTAAAAGACAGAAGAGGAGAGATAAATCATCACAGTTGAAGAATCATCACTAAAAAAGCTTCATTTTAATAGACTGATGGAAAGAAACTGTAAAGTGAAAGATTGTATTGAGTTACAGAAGCTAGTTGAACTGGCCAGACAGGATGTGACGTAGGACTGAAGAAATTTGTAAGAGTAAATAGAAAAGGGACAAAAAAGAGAATATAATGCGTCACCTTTATTCCATCCGGAGCTGTGTTTTCAAAAGTTTGTCTGGCTTCTGTGAGTTTAAATTGTATTGGATTGAGTGAAAGCTGTTTGTATATATTCTGATATATATGTATGTACATCACTTATTGAGATTAAAACTCAAAAAATGGCCATCTGAACAGTGTTGTTGTTTATTATAAATGATTGATCTGTTGGTAGACTCGTACAATGACCCACCTGCTATGTCAACTCACTTATTTGAAATATTTTACAATGATATAAAAAGCCTCCAGATGAGTTTTAAGAATTCTTTTAGTTCTTTTCGTTTATATGAACATGAACACTTTTCAGTAAGACCCATCTCAACAAAATTACAAAAAAATCTTTCACCATCTTTCAAATTACACCACTGAATAAAGAGTCCATGAAAACTGTTAGCATGATGTGATAAGGATAGGATATATAAAGCCAGTATTTACCTCTGTTCGAAATATAGGACTAAAAAATTTAACATAATGCTCAACGATTTTCCTCCACTAGATGTCACTAAAGATCCATCTTAAATACAGCAGGATCTCAGGTGGTGTTTACCTGTTTTTAGGATTTGTTTTTGAGTTTTAAACTGAACTACATCAGTAATTATCATGATGAGCTATCTGTGACTTTTCTGAGTGAAACAAATATTCCTGATATAAATGATAAAACTGACTCCATCCAACCTGATGTCTCATAGGTCGGTGCTGTTGGGGGAGGGGAGATTAGAAACAGAAAGTAAATTCAAAGTGTAACACGGAGAGTGTTTGAACAGGAAGGTCCAGAAAAGATTTTGGATTCAAAGAGAAACAAGAAGACAGACAGACATCTGTCAGATAACAGTAAGCAAAAATAAGGTGCTTGTTTCCTGTTGTAGGCTTTAAAAAGAGGAAAAGATCTCTGGTGTTTTCTTGTTTACATCTTGAAGTAATCAAATAAACAGAAAATAAGTTTTGTTTCTCTTTCTCTCTTTTTTCTTCTGTACTTTGTTTATTCTAAAGACTAAATCCTGATCCATATTTTCTGTTTTTATTTGCCAGACTGAATGGTTTAACTGAATGCTGATACACAGATACATACTTTACCTAATGTTAACCAGAACAAACAATAAACAGGTGGAAAATTATCACTGATAGAAAAAGGATGTCAAGGAATGTGTCCATTATAAATGTCTTGAAAAGTTTTTTTGCTTCTAATAGTTGTGTTTCAGCTGCAGCAGTAAAAATGGCTGAGAAGAGGAAGAGGAAGAGATCCAGCTCTTCCAGCTCCGAACAGTCAATCAGGTACTGTAATAATAAAAGGGAAACTGTGATGTCATGGGCAAGGGAAACACACTGTAAAATGTTTGTAGTCCAGTATTCATACTCGTTATGATTATGAAGTCCACGAGTCCCAGCTGTGTTTCTATGAAGAGTGGCAGATCCAAGGACCAGCCTCTCAGCTTTGAAAAGACACAAAGGTCATTTAATGTTTCCTGTGAACAAAATATAATCAGCATCTCAAAGCACATTATTGTTAGTTCATAAAAGATTCATAAAGAGATTTATTGTGGTGAAATCATTTAGTGTTCATACATGTTTTGTATCTTTGGAACTAGCAGAACGTCAGCAAGATTAGAAGAAATGGCTGAGAAGAAGATGCAATTCAGCCCTTCGAGCTCTGAACAGCCAATCAGGTACTGTAATAGTCATCATATTGGGAAATCGTGATGTCACGAACACACTGTAAAATGTTTTTGAGTCAAATATTCCTAAATATCACATTTAGTTAAAGTCATACAAAATTTAGTGTAGTGCATTAAATTGAATCCTGTATCTTACTGTGTATAGAACAATATAGTCTGTTGTTTGTACTGTTCATCAATTTCGTCTTTAAATAGTTCACAGAAAAGTGAAGACGAGTCCATGAGTCTGAGTGGCGTCTCTATGAAGAGTGATAGATCCATGGGCCAGCCGCTCAGCTTTAAAGACACAAAGACACAAAGGTAATTCAGTTTATTCTGGAAACAAAATATCTTGTGTGCAAAAAAATGTTCATGAGGAGATTGATTGTGGTGAAATCATTTGTGATTGAAGTTCGTACATGTTGTACATGTCCTGCGGGCCAAATAGTTACTGTTGAATTGTACCGGAGGATCAGTTTAGTTAGTCCCTAGATCTATAGCTGATATAGCGAGTGTCATCAGTGTGGTAAACGCAAATGAAAAAACAAGAGCTTAGAGAGCCTGACATGGGATTTTATTATTTGCATTGTCACTGTCACAGAGTGCCTGTTGTGGCATAAATGACCTAATTTAAAATATGCTCTGATTTCAGTCTGAACATATCCTTAAACCAAAAAGCTTCAGGCTGCAGGTCAAACATTGTGAAGGTGACAGTGTTTGTAAATTGAAAAAAAACCCAACAAACATCAAACATGGTGTCAGTTTAACTGACACACATCTGGTAAGACTGATGTGTTGTCATCGATCACCCTACAGCCTGCTGACTGAGAAGCTGTCCAGCTGTTCAGTGTGTACGGAGGTTTTGAGGGATCCGGTCCACTTCTTGTGTGGTCATTGGTTATGCAAACAGTGTGCCAGCTCAGACGGGGACCAGTGTGATTCACCAGCAGACTACCCGTGCCCAAAGTGTGGTAAGAAATTCAGAAACAATCAACCAGAGAGATGCTGAGGAAGGCCCTAATAACTTTACTTTAACTACTTTTACTGTTGCTACAACTAATGCTAGTAATAGAATACTCCATCATCAGCATCGAGACTGTAGAAGTTTAGGTGTAAAAAATAATGTACCCTTTGTGTGATTTTGTGGTAGATTCAGGGCTTGACAGTAGCACCCACTAAAACCTTACCAGTCCACTTTAGTGGCACACACACAAACTATCATATATGGAGCACACTGGAATGACACTTTGCCACTTCCAATAATCCACTTTAATCATCAATGGCGTGTATGTCATTCAAGAAAGCCAATAAAACAAATGACGAGTAACTTATGAAAACCCCTTGCTACAGTGGCTGGCGAGCATAAAAGTCTTGGGTAGGTTCATTTGATATTACAAGGAATCAAATTTTCTTTTTTTGAAATGTGTAGTTTATAGTGTAAACAAACAGATAAAGCTTCAAGGGCTTTTGCATGACCTAGTTAAAATTATTTGAAATTAACCACTCATTTATTGTTGGCATGCTTTTGCTTGTTTCAGGGGACATTCATGTTTTAAAAGCAAAGAAGAATCTTCAAGAAGAAATGCAAAAGAAATTTACTTTGATATCTGAAGGTAATGGTGACCCACAGAGCTCCCTGAACAGAATCTACACAACACTATACATCACCAGTAGAGAGAGTGAAGGGCCACATGAAGAACATACATTCAGATGCAACAAACCCAAACTGGTAAAACAGCCTTCTGAAATATCAATCAACCTCAGTGACATCTTCAAACCTTTCCCTGGTCAAGAGAAACCTCCCAGAATAGTCCTGATGAAGGGTGTTGCAGGCATTGGAAAATCATTTTCTGTTCAGAAATTCATTCTTGACTGGACCGAGGAGAAAAAAAACCAGGACGTTGATTTCATTTTCATTCTTGCTTTCCGAGAGCTGAATTTGATTAGAGATAACAAAAGCTTGCTTCAGCTCCTGACTGACTTTCACCCTGCACTTCGGAGTTTGAAAAGTTCAGAGGATTTCCTCAAAGCCAGAGTCATGGTGATTCTGGACGGCCTGGATGAAAGCAGAATTCAACTGGACTTTGAGAACAAGCCGGTAACATCTGTCAGTGAAGTAACATCTGTTGGTAATGTCCTTGCAAACCTCATTCAAGGTAACCTTCTTCCTCATGCTAAAGTCTGGATAACATCCCGTCCAGCAGCAGCCAATCAGATCCCTGCAAAGTTTGTGGACATGGTGACAGGAGATAAGAGGGTTCAGTGACCCACAGAAAGAAGAATACTTCAAGAGGAGGTTTAGTCATGACTTGAACCTTGCAAACAGGATCATTTCACACATTCGCTCTTCACAGACTCTCGACATCATGTGTCAGATTCCGATCTTCTGCTGGATTTTTGCTGTTTTATTTCAGGAGATCTTTGGAGTAGACGAGAAAGCTGAAACTCCACAAACTCTTACAGAGATGATGGCGCATTTCCTGTTTGCCCAAACAAAACGCAGAAGCAGAAAGTACGACAAGAAAACTGAGGAAAATAATGAGAGACTTCTGAAGAAACACAGAGAATTCCTTCTGAAACTCGGCAAGCTTGCATTTGTTCAGCTGCAGAAGAACAACCTCATCTTCTATGATGAAGACTTGGAAGACTGTGACATCGACATAACAGAGGCAACCATCTACTCTGGATTTTGCACCGCAGTTTTCAGGGAAGAACAAGTGTTTTCCCAGAAAAAGATCTTCTTCTTTGTGCACCTGACCATTCAGGAGTTCTTTGCAGCTCTTTTTGTCTATGACTGTTTTACAAACAAGAATACAAAAGAGCTTGGGAACTTCCTGGATCTGAAGGACAAAGAACATACTTTACTTGATCTTGTAAAGATGACAGTTGACAAAGTGTCTGAGAAGAAGAACGGCCACCTGGACTTCTTCTTGCGATTCCTCCTTGGCCTTATGGTTGAGTCCAACCGGAGAGTCCTTCAGGGCCTGCTGACATCACCAGACACAAGCCAAGATACTGACAAGAAAATCTTGACACACCTCAGAGCCATTCGTAGGAAGGCCCTCTCTCCCGACAGTTGCATCAACCTCTTCCAGACCATGGCTGAGATGAGAGATCACAAAGTCAAAGATGAGATTCAGAAATATCTGAAATTGTCAGATCATTCAAAGACAGAGCTGACTCCCCTGCACTGCTCTGCACTGGCCTACATGCTGCAGGTATCGAAGGATGATCTGGATGAGTTGGACATGAAGAGTTACAACACATCAGACGAAGGCAGAAGGAGGCTGATTCCAGCTGTGAGGATCAGCAGAAAGGCCATGTAAGTTTGTTTTCCTCTGTAATGTGTAAAATAATCTGGTTGCAGTATTTCTTTCACTCCAGTGTAGTGTATGTTGATATCTTATCAGGCTGCATAAATTCCCAAGAAACTCCTTTAATAAGTGTTGGGAAGGGAGGCAGGTCCCTCTCTGTTCCCAAAAGAATTATAAACCTTTCCATCCCTAGACTAGCAGACTGCAGAGTCACTAAAGAGTGGATTGAACACCTGGCCTTTGATTTCAAGTTGTCCCACGTACGTCTACGAGAGCTGGATCTGAGCAACAATGACCTGAAAGATTCAGGAGTGAAGATGCTCTGTGATGGACTGTCGAGTCAATACTGCAGACTGAAGACACTGAGGTATGTGTTAGACCTTTATACAACAAATAATATAACAAGTTAATTCTTTCCACAGTCTCAGTCAGACTGACATTCAACCCTGCTCAAAGGCTGATCAGATTCTTTGCATCAATTTGGGGATGAAAGAAACTCATTGTTGGGGGTGTAAAAAAACATCTTGAACTGTCATGCTGATAAACCAAACTCTCTGTTTTCTCAGTTTGTCAGGTTGTCTGGTCACCGAGATAGGTTGTGCTTATCTGGCCTCGGCTCTACAAGTCCAACCCTTCGCATCTGATGGAGCTGGACCTGAGCTACAACAATCCAGGAGACTCAGGAGAGAAGCTGCTGACTGAACTGAGGAATGATTCACATTACATGCTCAGCAACCTCAGGTAATTATAATGCTAGAGTGCTAGATTTTTTACTTTTCTACTGACCTAAGTGAGAGATGCTGCTGGATCATTAAATTATGCAGAATTACAAAAAAAGTTGGATGGCATATATAAAATTAAAAAGTTGTACTTGTATGAAAGTTTCAGTATTTTTTTCACAGTCTTGCTCAAGGTGGAAGTCATCGTATGAAACCAGGATTGAAGAAATGTAAGTATCCTTGTAAATCCTGAACATTTGCTGAGTGTTGTGACCACAATGGAGTTCAATTAAATGATAAATCTAAACTGTAATCGTATTATATTATAATTATATTTGTCTCTTACATCAGTAAAGCTAAATAAAACGAAAAAAGATGTAATATAATGAGGTATATATTTCCTTTTAATATCAACAATAGCTGCCACTGCTGTTGACGAACAACATTATAAGTACAAGCTGTGGGGAATGAGGAGAAATAATAGCAGGCATACCACAGGCTAATGAACAACCAGGACAAGTCTTTCTGCAGAATTTAGTTATCGTAAGAATATTTGCATTTCTTTCCAAAGACATGACAAGACATGTCAATTTTTAAGAGTGAAGAGGCAGACAGGAAACAAGAGCAGAGAGAAGGATAAGACATCCAACAAAAGTCTCCAGCTGGTTCTGAATCGGCAGCGTTGCAGTTAATGTGGCATGTACAGTGACCACTCGGCTGCCATGGCCCTAAAACATGTTTTTTTCTGGAGAGCTGCCGGTTGTGGCCACTAACTAACTAACTAGACTGTATTATTACAGTCTGCTGAAATAAAATGTTTCTTACCTCCAGATGCCCTTGATCTCACTTTTGACCCAAACTCAGCCCACAAGAACCTCCTTCTCTCTGAAGATAAGAGAAAAGTTACCTGGGTGGAGGAGGAGCAGCCATATCCCTGTCACACAGAAAGGTTCGATCACTGCCAGCAGGTGCTCAGTGAACAGGGTCTGGACGGGCGCTGTTACTGGGAGGTGGAGGCGTTGGAGCCCTTCAGCATTGGGTTAACATACAAAACCATTGACAGAAAAGGGGATAAGAATGATTGCAAGTTGGGACGCAATGACAAAGTCTTGGAGTCTGATTTGCTCTAATGATGGTTGTTATGCTCTGCACTGCAACGACAAAGTCCATGTCAGTGTATCTTCTGTTTGTTCACGCTCCAGTCGGGTGGGAGTGTATCTGGACTGGCCAGCTGGGACTCTGTCCTTCTACAGAGTTTCCTCTGACATTCGAACCCGCCTCCACATCTTCAAAACAACGTTCAGTGAGCCCCTCTATCCTGCTGTTGAGCTTCACACTCATTCCTCTGTGTCATTTTGTCTGCTAACGTAGGTGAACTGTCACTGTTTTCATGCAAGCAACCAAGAGGCCTAGATTTGCATGTTGATGGTCGGGACACGTCCCAAACAATCACGGGAGGACTGAATTGTTCTTACCAATATTTTTAGCAGTCTCGTCAGAGTAATGAGATTAGCTACAGCATGCACTAGATATCATTATTTTGCATAGAGAGTCATTTTTCATCTTCCTGACATCATTACCATGTTGAAACATGATATCTGGTTCTCTCAGAGTCACAGTGAAGCAGAGGTTTCATTCAGTCACTGAAAAATCGTTTTGGCTTAACAAATGCAGCTTGATACAGAACGACAGAGAGATACAGAGCTTTAGTGGACTGTTAGTCTACACCTACACTTGATTCAAACACCTTATTAGATCAGGAGGTTGATAAAGGTTAAATTAATTATATTATTCTGTGGAAATGTAAAAAAAGTTTTTTTTTTCACAAACCACTTACTTAGATAACATTGGTAGCTCACAACGTATCCACAAGGTAACAGCAGTCAGAGTAGTTTTATATGATCATAGCAGTTAACTGGCACCCAAAATCATATTTAAGAAAGTTAAATAACCACCCCCAAGTTCAAGATGAGTCATCAGAAAATACTGTTACAGTTTACAGTAAGAGAAAAGACATTTTGATGCGAAAATACACAGACAGTATTTATTTAGCATGTTAAAAGAGATGTTAAAAAGAGATAAATGGTTTAACAAAGTCCATAAGTTATAGTCAGTGTAAGAATAAATCTGTTCCTTTAATGTATTTAATATTTCAGTCTCAGATTGCAATACTAAAATAAAAAGTAAAACAGGAAAATCTATAACAAAAAGAAGCAGTGAACACAAACACATTAGCGTGGGTTTCAAAAGTGTCCCGACCAATCTTTAAACTACACTTACTTGCTTTCCGGCACCAACTCCAGAGACCTGATGCTCTTGTTTTTAGCGTTATCCATTTTTAATCCCTGTACTATAATTTCCCATAAAAAGTCTAAACTCACAGATGTATCCCCACAATTGGAAGATCCTGGTATCTGTCATTGACTTAGATTTGTAGATTTGACTGTCCAACATTTAAATGTACAGATATATGTAGCTTTTACATGTACAGCTTTACAATGGACTTATACAGAAATTATACAGGTTTGACAACAACCTTTAAGTTGTTGTTTGATCAACGTTTGGATTTTCATTTAGTTTAAGTTGTTCATGTTTGATTACTTTTATTTGTAAGTTTGTAAGATAAGTTTTATCATTCAGTTTTTAGTTTAATTGTACAAATTTGACCAAATAACTTTTAATTGTGGTCATGTTTAGCATTTTGCTTTTGTAAATAACTTATAATTATTCAATTTATTAATACAGTATGACCGTGTAGACAAGCAGATCCGTACGTTGTATTAATCAGTAGGTTGTGATTATTATTCATGGCTGCAAGTGTAGATGTTAATAAGTGTGGTGTTATCCTTTTAGTTGTTTCAGGTTAGTTAGTAACGAGATCGCTCTCGTTTGTCCTTAACAAAGGGAAAACATGGAGCCACTTTTCATGTTGTGCCTCGTTTTACAGAGTCAGATAAAGGCTGATCCATCTGTGCGTTTAGACTTTACATCTATGTTAATGGGAAAATCTGAGAAACTGCACATTAACCTTTGACAAGCAAATGACACATCAAGGACTCCAGCTGCTTTTTCACTTGTCTCATCAAAACTTTGCTGCACTATTAATTTACGGTAACCTAACTCAAAGTATTTTCTGTATGAAACAGTGATTTTGCACTTTTATCCATCAGCTCAGTGGCAGAAATAGCTTGTGAAATTTAACTTTAATCATACCTTCATCTTTCTTTGTATCTATCATACAATGAAAATTCAGTATACAACCAAATTGTGCGTGGGTTAAAAAAAATTTGATTTTCATTTTCTCCCAAACTCAAAGTTGGTTTCTTTTAACCCCGACCACAGTTGTTCCCTAAACATACCCAAGCAGAATATTTTTGACCAAATACCAACTACTTTTTTTTTGCCTTCACCTAACAAAACTTTAATCGTAGCAATGGCAGAGCAATAATCTTTGTAAGTCATCCTGCCTGCAGGGGGTGTGAGATCAGACAATACTAGGTCATTTTTATATTCAGTGAGAAAAGATGCATTAGTGTTTGGTTTTTTAGGAGTTGTCAGATCTATATACATCTGTGCATAGCTGATTGTCCTGTATAATCTCCTTTAAACAGTTTCATTTTGTATACCATATAAATGTATGAAATAGAAAATAGAAAGCTAAGAAGGCTCACAGCTCAGTTGAAAGATAAATATCAGCTCCATTAACCAATCAGTGACTGGCAGCTTTAATTGATACATACTGGAATCAGTATTAATGACTGTCGAGCTGTGTTAGCTGTATTAGCTTTGACTATATTGTATACATTTGTGTAACATGAATACTGTAGTCTTGTGCCGTGTTTGTTAGAGATGTTTTAACTTCTAGTAGCAGACTGTTAGCCATGCTAGCAGAATGGTTCTAGGAAATTTCAACATGTCAAATAGTTTTATGCCCCAAATCCTGCCAAACTGATAATAATCCCATCAGACTCAATTCTATTTTGTGTTCAGTGCTAATGTTAGCACGCTAATGTGCTAAAGCAAGATGGTGAACATTACACCTGCTAAACATTAGCATCGTGAAAATGTTTCCATCATAGAAGGTCTGTTTGACGTGTTGACGTTAGGATTGAGCTAAAAGCATGACTGTAGACTTTAAATTTGATTAAAAATGCATTCAAATGCACAAGTGTGAAATAGGAGTAAGAAAAATGGAAATATAAACCCTCTGAAGTTATAGTTCATTTTGGTAAAATGAAAAAATGAAAAATAATCCTTAAAAAAAACATACCCAGCATTTCAACAGTTCCTGTCAGCTGATTTGTGTTAGCTTTGACTTTGTGTTATATTTCAGTTATGTGCATGTTTGAATTCTGTGTGTTTGTGTTGTGTATGTGAAAGTCGTTACAACCTCAAGCTGTTTGCAGATCCTTTTATTTCACCTGAGTCAATATCATAGCAACACGCCCACCTCCTCTGCAGGGAAAACCCCACATCTTCAGACCACTCACCTCTTCCTTCTTGACGTCTCATTTCACAGTATTTAGTAGTAGTTGTGTGAGGGGGAATGCAGTTACAGCAGCAGAGTATTAAGACAAACATGAAGTACAAAAAGTACAAAAAATAAATATTAAAATATGGAAGGTAAAAATAAAATAAAATAAAAATAAAAACACAATTTTATGTATGTGTGTGTGTGTGTTCTCTGTATATACAGATTGTTACTGCACTGGATAATTGTACATGATATGAGTAAAGTGATCTCAAAAGTCTGCATTCAGTACCTTCATGTAAAAATATGCACCAAAAGTATAATTATTTATAATAATAATTAATAATACTATTTATTTATAATAATATTTATTTATAATAATATTTACGTTCCATTTTACTGCTGTAGATCTACCATGTTGAGCGTAAACTTGAGCTTTCAAATGGTTAATTTTGTTTAAAGGAACACTTTCAGCAACAGTCAGAATCTCCAAATTGCATCTTGTTTTATGTTTTGTGTGAAATCATGTCTGAAGTGACATGATGAGTGCCTGAAAGTACAGCACATAATTAAATGTACTAATTCCACCATTTGAAATATGCCAGTTTTGCAAGTCATGTATCAAAACCAATGAGAAATAATGTCACTGTCATTTCTTATAGAGCTGTTTGTAGTTTTTCAGCAACATGTTTTACACTTCAGCCTTTTCAAGAATCACTTATATCAGAATATTCCAGTAGTTTTTAATGTTTTTGTCTTGGTGACTGCCATGACCTCAAAATCTTTATGCACCAATAGGAATTTCTGCCTCAGACACCTCAGAAATGTACTTAAAAACATGAACTTGATTTATAATACAGATGTACAGGCAGAAGGGAAGGAAATATGATGTAGTTAGAAAAACATGAGAATACTTTTTTTTTTTTTTTTTTTTTATAAAACTGTACTTTGACGTGGAAATGATCTTGAGCTTGTCAGGTCCATGCCTGTTTCTGACTAAACCCTCATTTGTGTTAAAACTGAGTTAATTTGAGATTTGTAGATCAAAAGTACATAAGTTAGAAATTAACCTGTTCTCAGTATGCTCAGTATTTTTTATGAATAGGAAGTTCGAGAATAAATTGAAGACCATCTTTCTAAATGCGGCCCCATTACTTTTCAATATATAAAATTATAATGATTCAGTGTTGCGCTTCCATAAAGTTGGAGAATTCACAACAGACAGACTCAAAAAGAAAATGGTGATAAATGAAGCAGCAGTAAGCCCTGAAACTGATGGAGCCTACATTTCCCACAATGCAACATTACCACATAAATGTCTTTCAAAATCTGCTCACACAGCTTGTAATGTAGAAACTTTAACACTTACTTAACTTCACGTCCCTTAAAGTGACCTGCATGTTTGAATAGATACGTAAATTACAGTGATGAGTTTCAACTTTATACTATATAAACACACAAGTGAAGTAAAAAAGACAGAAAAACAGCTGTTTGGGGGGACATGTTGCACAAGCAGCAAGATGTAAATCATAAAAAGTAAAACTGCAGTTAATGTAGAAGAATTTAAAATAAAAGAGGTTCAGTAATAATCAAGTTGTTTATGTTTGAAACACTGCATTTTCAATTTCTCAATATTCAATTTTATCTACAAATTCTATGAATAAACATTTCATGGTTTCATGGATTTAATTACTTGCTGTTTTTACTGAGTGCAGTTTTTATTCTGTACTTCATTAATTTTATTAATTTTGTGTGTGTGGGTGTGAAGCACTTTCTCCAACATGTTTGCATTTTGTCTGATAAATGCTCTACAAATAAAGTCTGGTTGATTGATTGATTGATTGATTTATTGATTGATTGATTGATTAATGGTCTTTATAGCGTGTACAGACTGTATGAATTATATATTAATATTTCTGTCCACTAGATATCACTAAAGATCCATCTTAAATCTCAGGTGGAGTTTACCTGTTTTTAGGTCTGTTTTTGAGTTTTAAACTGAGCTACATCAGTAATGATGAACTATGTGAGACTTTCTGAATAAAACAGATATTCTTGATATAAGTGATCAGGTCGGACACCATCCGACCCTCTGTGTCACTGCTCGGTGCTGTTGGGGGAGGGGAGAATAGAAACCGAAAGTACGTCACAGGGACTTCCATATTTTCTCTTGGAGAGTGTTTGAAGAGGAAGGTCCAGAGAAGATATTTTGGATTTACAGAGAAACAAGTAGACAAACATCTGTCAGGTAACTGCAGCTGTGTTTGTCTCTGTCTGTCTGTCTGTCTGTCTGTTGGTGTGTTTTCTGTGCGCGCTTCAGTTTGGTTTCCTGTTTTTACGCACAGACATGCTTACAGCTAGTTCCGTTTTGAAAGTGCGCAGTAAAGTCAGACTCAGCTTGTCCTCGGTGCTGCTTCAGAGTTTTGATGAAATCGTTGAGTTTAATGAATATAAACCACGGAGGCAGTAAACTCTGACAGTAATCCGGTGAACAGACGAGACAATACGTGATGTTATTCTTAGTGTTTGTAAACATTGATGAGCTCATCTGCACATGCGCAGACTACACCCAAGAGACATATGGTTAACCTTGTGGTTTGAGGGGATTTTCAGTGAGGTATGAAACTGAAACTGTGGTTTAAAGTGTGTGTTTTTTTTTTTTTTCAAAATTAGGGTGCATATAAATTATTATTTCAACACATTTGTGACAGATATCTTAAATAAAACATATTGTATTATAGTATAATAAATATATAATTATATCATAATATATAATATTTAAACAATATTTAATATATTCTTATATATTATTATTATTATATGTATATATATATATATTTAAATGTATACTTCTACTTATATTTGACAGCTCTAGTTTAGCACGGATAAATTTTTACATATAAACCAATACGATAAGTTGACAGATTCCATTGTTAAAGACTAAAATAATGTTTTACAAACATTTTGGCTTGTCTGAAGTTTGTTATCATTTTATAAAAACTGTTCAAGGCTCAAAGAGGTAAAACATATTGTTCATAATGTACCTAAAGTAAGTCTGCATTAACAATACACAGGTGGAAAATGTTAAAATAAAATGATATCATGCTTAAATGTGTTCATTACAAATGTCTTGAAAAGTTTTTGAGCATCTGATAATTATTTTTCAGCTGCAGCAGTAAAAATGGCTGGGAAGAGGAAGAGATCCATCTCTTTGAGCCCTGAACAGCCAATCAGGTACTGTAATTGTAAAAGGGAAACTGTGATGTCTTGGACAAAGTAAACACTGTAAAATGTTTGTAGTCCAGTATTCATATTCATTCTTCAGGTAAAATCACACAAAATGTAGTGTAGTGCATTAAATTGAATCAGGTTATTTACTGTGTATATAACAATGCAGTCTTTTGTTTTAACTGTACATCAATTTCTTCTCTTAGTAGTTCACAGACAAGTGAAGATGAGTCCACGAGTCCCAGCTGTGTCTCTCTGAAGAGTGAGCGATCCAAGGACCAGCCTCTCAGCTTTGGTCTTGACAGGTTAAAACAGTAAGTCTAAATTTTGCACACTAATAATTAGTGGGTTCATATTTGTTGGGTATCGATGTGTTCTTGGTTGTTGAATAAATCAAACATAAATAAAAAGATTTTCTCTCATTTTAGTTCACAGTCAAGTGGAACTGCGCCCACAGCAATCAGTGTTGTTTCTTTGAAGAGTGACCAATCCAAGGGCCAACCGCTCAACTTTGAAACACAAAGGTCATTTAATGTTTCCTGTGAACAAAATATAATCAGCATCTCAAAGCACGTTATTGTTAGTTCATAAAAGATTCATAAAGAGATTTATTGTGGTGAAATAATTTAGTGTTCATATATGTTTTGTATCTTTGGAACTAGCAGAACGTCAGCAAGATTAGAAGAAATGGCTGAGAAGAAGATGCAATTCAGCCCTTCGAGCTCTGAACAGCCAATCAGGTACTGTAATAGTCATCATATTGGGAAATCGTGATGTCATACTGTATCTTACTGTGTATAGAACAATATAGTCTATTGTTTGTACTGTTTATCAATTTCGTCTTTAAATAGTTCACAGAAAAGTGAAGACGAATCCACGAGTCTGAGTGGCGTCTCTATGAAGAGTGATAGATCCAAGATCCAGCCGATCAGCTTTAAAGACACAAAGACACAAAGGTAATTCAGTTTATTCTGGAAACAAAATATCTTGTGTGCAAAAAAATGTTCATGAGGAGATTGATTGTGGTGAAATAATTTGTGATTGAAGTTCATGCATGTTGTACGTTTCTGAGACCAGCAGAACGTCAGTGAGAATTGGAAGATGCCTTCATATCAGTTTTAGAGTTAGTTTGTTGTATTTTTTGAGTAATTGATACTGAGGGTGTAATTGTACATGTATGTATTTGTTGTGCTTGTTTTGTACGTGAGTTTGGTTTTCTATGTTCTGCAGGCCAAATAATTACTGCTGAATAAGCTTAATATGCTCCAGTTGTACCTGAGGATCAGTTTAGTTAGCCCCTTGATCTATAGCTTATACAGCAAGTGTCATCAGTGTGGTAAACGCAAATGAAAAACGAGAGCTTAGAGAGCCTGACATGGGATTTTATTATTTGTGAGAGTTATGGTTTTCCAGTAAATTACATTGTCACTGGACAGAGGTTAGGGAATGGTGTGTAAAGCCAAGGGTCAAAGGTCTACAGGCCATTTGTACCTGATGTGGCATAAATGACCTAATTTAAAATATGCTTTGATTTCACTCTGAACATATCCTTAGACCAAAAGGCTTCAGGCTGCAGGTCAAACATTGTGAAGGTGACAGTGTTCGTAAATTGAAAAAACAAAAGCAAAAACATCAAACATGGTGTCACTCTAACACACATGACACACATCTGGTAAGACTGATGTGTTGTTATTCATCACCCTACAGCCTGTTGACTGAGAAGCCGTCTATCTGTTCAGTGTGTACGGAGGTTTTGAGGGATCCGGTCCACTTCTTGTGTGGCCATTGGTTATGCAAACAGTGTGCCAGCTCAGACGGGGACCAGTGTGATTCAGCAGCAGACTACCCGTGCCCAAAGTGTGGTAAGAAATTCAGAAACAATCCTGAACACTGCAGACATTGCTACTGCCTTTGCTGCTACCACAACTCATGATAGTGATAGACTACTTCATCAACATTATAAGGCATAAAATATTGACTGTATTGGTTTGGCATAAAGAATATTCAACCTTTTGTCTGATTTTGTGGTAGATTCAGGTTGTGACATTAGCACCCATGCAACTGCCAAATGTGGGTGGCATTCATCAATGACGTGCACACAAATACAAATCAAATGTGTAGTGCTGCTGGACCAAACCAGAATGACACTCTGCCACTTCCAATAATCCAATCTAATCATCACTAAAGCATATGCCATTCAAGAAAGCCAATAAAAACAAATGGCTAGTAACTTTGGAAAACCCCAACTAAAGTGGGTAGGTTCCCTGGGTAGGTTCACTTGACATTATAAGAAATTTGATTTTCTTTTTTGAAAAGTATGTACTGTATATTTACTTTTTAGGGTAAACAAACAGATGAAGAATGAAATTACTTGTGTTTTTTGCGTGACCTAGTTAAATTAATTAACCACTCATTTATTGTTGGCATGGTTTTGTTTGTTTCAGGGGAAATTCATGTTTTGAAAGCAAAGAAGAATCTTCAAGAAGAAATGCAAAAGAAATTTACTTTGGTATCTGAAGGTAATGGTGACCCACAGAGCTCCCTGAACAGAATCTACACAACACTATACATCACCAGTAGAGAGAGTGAAGGGCCACATGAAGAACAGACATTTAGACACGTCAAACGTAAACTGGAACGACGATCTTCTGAACAACAAGTCAACCTCAGTGACATCTTCAAACCTTTGCCCTGGTCAAGAGAAACCTCCCAGAATAGTCCTGATGAAGGGTGTTGCAGGCATTGGAAAATCATTTTCTGTTCAGAAATTCATTCTTGACTGGACCGAGGAGGAAAAAAAACAGGACGTTGATTTCATTTTCATTCTTGCTTTCCGAGAGCTGAATTTGATTAGAGATGACAAAAGCTTGCTTGAGCTCCTGACTGACTTTCACCCTGCACTTCGGAGTTTGAAGAATTTCAGAGGATTTCCTCAAAGCCAGAGTCATGGTGATTCTGGACGGCCTGGATGAAAGCAGACTTCAACTGGACTTCGAGAACAAGCCGGTAACATCTGTCAGTGAAGTAACATCTGTTGGTAATGTCCTTGTAAACCTCATTCAAGGTAACCTTCTTCCTCATGCTAAAGTCTGGATAACATCCCGTCCAGCAGCAGCCAATCAGATCCCTGCAAAGTTTGTGGACATGGTGACAGAGATAAGAGGGTTCAGTGACCCACAGAAAGAAGAATACTTCAAGAGGAGGTTTAGTCCTGACTTGACCCTTGCAAACAGGATCATTTCGCACATTCGCTCTTCACAGACTCTGGACATCATGTGCCAGATCCCCATCTTCTGCTGGATTTCTGCTGTTTTATTTCAGGAGATCTTTGGAGTAGACGAGAAGGCTGAAACTCCTCAAACTCTTACAGAGATGATGGCGCATTTCCTGTTTGCCCAAACAAAACGCAGAAGCAGAAAGTACGACAAGAAGACTGAGGAAAACAATGAGAGACTTCTGAAGAAACACAGAGAATTCCTTCTGAAACTCAGCAAGCTTGCATTTGTTCAGCTGCAGAAGAACAACCTCATCTTCTATGATGAAGACCTGGAAGACTGTGGCATCGACATAACAGAGGCAACCATCTACTCTGGATTTTGCACCGCAGTTTTCAGGGAAGAACAAGTGTTTTCCCAGAAAAAGGTCTTCTTCTTTGTGCATCTGACCATTCAGGAGTTCTTTGCAGCTCTTTTTGTCTATGACTGTTTTACAAACAAGAATACAAAAGAGCTTGGCAGCTTCCTGGATTTGAAGGACAAAGAACATACTTTACTTGATCTTGTAAAGATGACAGTTGACAAAGTGTCTGAGAAGAAGAACGGCCACCTGGACTTCTTCTTGCGATTCCTCCTTGGTCTTATGGTTGAGTCCAACCGGAGAGTCCTTCAGGGCCTGCTGACATCACCAGACACAAGCCAAGAGACCGACAAGAAAATCTTGACTCACCTCAGAGCCATTCGTAGGAAGGCCCTCTCTCCTGACAGTTGCATCAACCTCTTCCAGACCATGGTTGAGATGAGAGATCACAAAGTCAAAGATGAGATTCAGGAATATCTGAAATTATCAGATCGTTCAAAGACAGAGCTGACTCCCCTGCACTGCTCTGCACTGGCCTACATGCTGCAGGTATCGAAGGATGATCTGGATGAGTTGGACATGAAGAGTTACAACACATCAGATGAAGGCAGAAGGAGGCTGATTCCAGCTGTGAGGATCAGCAGAAAGGCCATGTAAGTTTGTTTTCTCTGTAATGTGTAAAATAATCTGGTTGCAGTGTTTCTTTCACTCCAGTGTAGTGTATGTTGATATCTTCTCAGGCTGCATACATTCCCAAGAAACTCCTTTAATAAGTGTTGGGAAGGGAGCAGGTCCCTCTCTGTTCCCAAAAGAATTATAAACCTTTCCATCCCTAGACTAGCAGACTGCAGAGTCACTAAAGAAGTGGATTGAACACCTGGCCTTTGATCTCAAGTTGTCCCACGTTGCGTCTACGAGAGCTGGATCTGAGCAACAATGACCTGAAAGATTCAGAAGTGAAGATGCTCTGTGATGGACTGTCGAGTCAAAACTGCAGACTGAAGACACTGAGGTATGTGTTAGACCTTTATACAACAAATAATATAACAAGTTAATTCTTTCCACAGTCTCAGTCAGTCTGACATTCAACCCTGCTCAAGGGCTGATCAGATTCTTTGCATCAATTTGGGGATGAAAGAAACGCATTGTTGAACTGTCATGCTGATAAATCAAACTCTCTGTTTTCTCAGTTTGTCAGGTTGTCTGGTCACCGAGACAGGTTGTGCTTATCTGGCCTCAGCTCTAAAGTCCAACCCTTCGCATCTGATGGAGCTGGACCTGAGCTACAACAATCCAGGAGACTCAGGAGAGAAGCTGCTGACTGAACTGAGGAATGATTCACATTACATGCTCAGCAACCTCAGGTAATTATAATGCTAGAGTGCTAGATTTTTTACTTTTCTACTGACCTAAGTGAGATATGCTGCTGGATCATTAAGTTATGCAGAATTACATAAAAATGTTGGATGGCATATATAAAATTAAAAAGTTGTACTTGTCTGAATATTTCAGTATTTTTTTCACAGTCTTGCTCAAGGTGGAAGTCATCGTATGAAACCAGGATTGAAGAAATGTAAGTATCCTTGTAAATCCTGAACATTTGCTGAGTGTTGTGACCACAATGGAGTTCAATTAAATGATAAATCTAAACTGTAATCGTATTATATTATTATATTTGTCTCTTATATCAGTAAAGCTAAATAACACTAAGATATAATATAATAAGGTATATATTTCATTTTAATATCAACAATAGCTGCCACTGCTGTTGACGAACAACATTATAAGTACAAGCTGTGGGGAATGAGGAGAAATAATAGCAGGCATACCACAGGCTAATGAACAACCAGGACAAGTCTTTCTGCAGAATTTAGTTATCATAAGAATATTTGCATTTCTTTCCAATGACATGACAAGACATGGCAAAAGAGTGAAGAGGCAAGGGGAGAGAGAAGGATAAGACATCCAACAAAAGTCTCCAGCTGGTTCTGAATCGGCAGCGTTGCAGTTAATGTGGCATGTACAGTGACCACTCGGCTGCCACGGCCCTAAAACATGTTTTTTTCTGGAGAGCTGCCGGTTGTGGCCACTAACTAACTAACTAGACTGTATTATTACAGTCTACTGAAATAAAATGTTTTCTTACTTCCAGATGCCCTTGATCTCACTTTTGACCCAAACTCAGCCCACAAGAACCTCCTTCTCTCTGAAGATAAGAGAAAAGTTACCTGGGTGGAGGAGGAGCAGCCATATCCCTGTCACACAGAAAGGTTTGATCACTGCCAACAGGTGCTCAGTGAACAGGGTCTGGACGGGCGCTGTTACTGGGAGGTGGAGGCGTTGGAGCTCCTTCAACATTGGGTTAACATACAAAACCATTGACAGAAAAGGGGATAAGAATGATTGCAAGTTGGGACGCAATGAAAAGTCTTGGAGTCTGATTTGCTCTAATGATGGTTGTTATGTTCTGCACTGCAACGACAAAGTGTCAGTGTATCTTCTGTTTGTTCACGCTCCAGTCGGGTGGGAGTGTATCTGGACTGGCCAGCTGGGACTCTGTCATTCTACAGAGTTTCCTCTGACAGTCGAACCCGCCTCCACATCTTCAAAACAACATTCAATGAGCCCCTCTATCCTGCTGTTGAGCTTCACACTCATTCCTCTGTGTCATTTTGTCAGCTAACGTAGGTGAACTGTCACTGTTTTCATGCAAGCAACCAAGAGGCCTAGATTTGCATGTTGATGGTCGGGACACAACCCAAACAATCACGGGACGACTGAATTGTTCTTACCAACATTTTAGCAGTCTGGTCAGAGTAATGAGATTAGCTACAGCATGCACTAGATATCATTAGTTTGCATAGAGAGTCATTTTTCATCTTCCTGACATCATTACCATGGTGAAACATGATTTCTGGTTCTCTTAGAGTCACAGTGAAGCAGAGGTTTCATCCAATCACTGAAAAGTCATTTTGGCTTAACAAATGCAGCTTGATACAGAACGACACAGAGATACAGAGCTTTAGAGGACTGTTTATTTACATCTGCACTTGATTCAAACACCTTATTAGATCAGGAGGTTGATAAAGGTTAAATTAATTATATTATTCTGTGGAAATGTAAAAAAAGTTTATTTTACACAAACCACTTACTTAGATAACACTTGTAGCTCACTACGTATCCACAAGGTAACAGCAGTCAGAGTAGTTTTATATGATCATAGCAGTTAACTGGCACCCAAAATCATATTTAAGAAAGTTAAATAACCACCCCCAAGTTCAAGAGGAGTCATCAGAAAATATTGTTACAATTAACAGTAAGAGAAAAGACATTTTCATACGAAAATACACAGACAATATTTATTTAGCATGTTAAAAGAGATAAATGGTTTAACAGTCCATAAGTTATATTCAGTATAAGAATAAATCTGTTCCTTTAATGTATTTAATATTTCAGTCTCAGATTGCAATACTAAAATAAAAAGTAAAACGAGAAAATCTATAAAAAAAAGAAGCAGTGAACACAAACACATTAGCATGGGTTTCAAAAGTGTCCCGACCAATCTTTAAACTACACTTACTTGCTTGCCTGCACCAACTCCAGAGACCTGATGCTCTTGTTTTTAGCGTTATCCATTTTTAATCCTGTACTATAATTTCCCATAAAAAGTCTAAACTCACAGATGTATCCCCACAATTGGAAGATCCTGGTATCTGTCATTGACTTAGATTTGTAGATTTGACTGTCTAACATTTAAATGTACAGATATATGTAGCTTTTACATGTACAGCTTTACAATGGACTTATACAGAAATTATACAGGTTTGACCAACAACCTTTAAGTTGTTGTTTGATCAACGTTTGGATTTTTATTTAGTTTTAGTTGTTCATGTTTGATTACTTTTATTTGTACGTTTGTAAGATAAGTTTTATTAGTCAGTCTTTAGCGGTAGAGTTTGACCAACTAATGTTTAATTGTACAGATTTGACCAAATAACTTTTAATTGTGGTCATCTTTAGCATTTTGCTTTTGTAAATCACTGATAATTATTCAATTTATTGCAAATATAATACAGTATGACGGTGCAGATAAGCAGATCAGTACGTTGTATTAATCAAGTTGTGCTTGTTTTCATGATTTGAAGAGATGTTAATAAGAGTTAATTAATAAGTTAATAAGATGTTAATAAGTGTGGTGTTGTCCTTTTAGTTGTTTCAGATTAGTTAGTAAAGAGATCTCTCTCATTTGTCATGTTGTGCCTCGTTTTACAGAGATAAAGGCTGATCCATCTGTGCGTTTAGACTTTACATCTATGTTAATGGGAAAATCTGAGAAACTGCACATTAACCTTTGACAAGCAAATGACACATCAAGGACTCCAGCTGCTCTTTCACTTGTCTCATCAAAACTTTGCTGCACTATTAATTTACGGTAACCTAACTCAAAGTATTTTCTGTATGAAACGGTACCTTTGCACTTTCATCCATCAGCTCGGTGGCAGAAATAGCTTGTGAAAACTTTAATCATACCTTCATCTTTCTTTGTATCTATCATACGATGAATATTCAGTATACAACCATGTACACATGTATACATGTAAATGTGCGTGGGTTAACAAAACTTTGATTTTCATTTTCTACCAAATGTCAAATTTCTTTTAACCCTGACCACAGTTGTTCCCTAAACATACCCAAGCAAATATTTTTGACCAAATACCAACTACTTTTTTTGCCAAAACAAAACTTTAATCGTAGCAATGGCAGAGCAATAATCTTTGTAAGTCATCCTGCCTGCAGGGGGTGTGAGATCAGACAATACTAGGTCATTTTTATATTCAGTGAGAAAAGATGCATTAGTGTTTGGTTTTTTAGGAGTTGTCAGATCTATATACATCTGTGCATAGCTGATTGTCCTGTATAATCTCCTTTAAACAGTTTCATTTTGTATACCATATAAATGTATGAAATAGAAAATAGAAAGCTAAGAAGGCTCACAGCTCAGTTGAAAGATAAATATCAGCTCCATTAACCAATCAGTGACTGGCAGCTTTAATTGATACATACTGGAATCAGTATTAATGACTGTCGAGCTGTGTTAGCTGTATTAGCTTTGACTATATTGTATACATTTGTGTAACATGAATACTGTAGTCTTGTGCCGTGTTTGTTAGAGATGTTTTAACTCTAGTAGCAGACTGTTAGCCATGCTAGCAGAATTGGTTCTAGGAAATTTCAACATGTCCAATACTCTGTTTTATGCCCAAAATCCTGCCAAACTGATAATAATCCCATCAGACTCAATTCTATTTTGTGTTCAGTGCTAATTGGCAAATGTTAGCATGCTAATGTGCGAAACCAAGATGGTGAACATTACACCTGCTAAACATTAGCATCGTGAAAATGTTTCCATCATAGAAGGTCTGTTTGACGTGTTGACGTTAGGATTGAGCTAAAAGCATGACTGTAGACTTTAAATTTGATTAAAAATGCATTCAAATGCACAAGTGTGAAATAGGAGTAAGAAATATACTAAATATAAACCCACTGAAGTTACAGTTCATTTTAGTAAAGTGAAGAAAGAAAAAAAAACTTACTCAGCATTTCAACAGCTCCCGTCAGCTGATCGGTTTTAGCTTTGACTTTGTGTTATATTTCAGGTGTGTGCATATTTAAATGATGTCTTTTTTGTATGTAAAAATTTAACCTTTGCAACAGACCGTTAGCAACATTTCATTTTTATCCATTTTGCTATGCTTGTTTTTTTTTATTATTATTATAATTTTGTTCTTCAACCATTTTTTCAACTTTTACAGTTTGTACTTCACAGATGGTCTCACAAGTTCATGTTAAGCACTTTGTATAATTCCAAAGTATTCAAGTTTGTGGCTGATAAATCAGGTTAAATACAGATTCAATTTAGATCTGGGTCTTTATGATTGCACATTACAGATTTAAAGAAATGCACTGTCCTTTTATTCATAAGCAGCATATTAACATTTATGCTGGCATGTTACATGCATTTAAACATTATTTTGATATGTTACAAGGTTAATGTAATTTTAATGTATCTTATAACTATCTATCTTATTAAGATGTGCGTACTGAACGTGAAAAGTGTGTCATTAACCTCGTAAAGCCAAAATCAGTATGATGGTAATGAAACATCTGACGAACATGTCACTTTTACTGCTGGTCGTCTTTGCAAAGTGAGAAAACCTTTTATCAGATCAGGGTCTGAATATATTAAAAGACAGAAGAGGAGAGATAAATCATCACAGTTGAAGAATCATCACTAAAAAAGCTTCATTTTAATAGACTGATGGAAAGAAACCGTAAAGTGAGAGATTGTATTGAGTTACAGAAGCTTGTCGAACTGGCCAGACAGGATGTGACGTAGGACTGAAGAACTCTGTAAGAGTAAATAGAAAAGGGACAAAAAAGAGAATATAATGCGTCACCTTTATCCCATCCGGAGCTGTGTTTTCAAAAGTTTGTCTGGCTTCAGTGAGTTTAAATTGCATTGGATTGAGTGAAAGCTGTTTGTATATATTCTGATATATATGTATGTACATCACTTATTGAGATTAAAACTCAAAAAATGGCCATCTGAACAGTGTTGTTGTTTATTATAAATGATTGCTCTGTTGGTAGACTCGTACAATGACCCACCTGCTATGTCAACTCACTAATTTGAAATATTTTACAATGATATAAAAAGAATACAGATGAGTTTTAAGAATTCTTTTAGTTCTTTTCTTTTATATGAACATGAAGAACACTTTTCAGTAAGACCCATTTCAACAAAATTACAAAAAATCTCCCACACATTTTCTAATTTCACTGTTTTAGATTTACTTCTTTCCACTTAATAAAGAGTCATAATGTGATATTTGGAACGTTTTGTTATTTCCATTCACTGCTAGTGTTTCATAGCTTTTATAAAGGGAATTTCCTATGGTATCCACTGAGTCTCTTATTGAAGAGCCATACTCATCCCTCTTTATGACCTCGGCATCACGATGGTCTGGTATCAGTGAACTTAACCTAACTTAGGTTCAGTAAAGCATCGAAGTAAAACATCCAATGGAGACTGTGGATGGTGTTTATTCTTCAAATGAAATAAACATGTGGATAGGATACTTAAAGCCAGTCTTTACCTCTCTACAAAACACAGGACTAATGACAATTTAAGATAATGCTCAAAAGAAGTCGCCCTTGTTGTTAATATTTTCCTCCACTAGATGTCACTAAAGATCCATGTTAAACACAGCAGGATCTCAGGTGGTGCTCAACAGTTTAAAATGAGTTTTAGAAAAATTATATACAAATAAAGTCTAATTGAATGATTGAATGATTTTTTTAATGTGACTGTGTAAATCTAATAATGCAATATATTACATTTTTTAATAATAATGAGCTCCCTGAACAGAATCTACACAGCATCATACATCACCATTAGAGAGAGTGAAGGAGCACATGAAGAACAGACATTCAGACACTTCAAATGTAAACTTGAACTACGATCTTCTGAACTATCAAACAACCTCAGTGACATCTTCAAACCTTTGGCTGGTCGTGTATGAATGGCGTCTGTATTTGTGTCTTGATATTGTCCACTAGATGTCGCTACATCATCATTATCATCATCATTTGTAGAAACTGCTGAGTTTGGCCTCTCTGACTCTTTTCTGTTTTGTCAGTTCACCTCTAGAGTAGGTAGTACTGAGATCTAAAAATGTAAAAGTACTTCAAACATTTTACTCGAGTCAGAGATCCATATAGTACAAGTGAGTATAAAAGTAAAACTTTCCATTTTGAAACATTTACAAAGCAGCAGATCTCAGTTCAGTGAGAGACTCTGGAGTCTCTGGTTCACACCACATTTCCTAAAGTGATCATTTCCAATGACTCATGCCACAGCTGCATTGATAGCTCATGTTTTCAGTTTCGGTTTCCATTACATCAGAGTACCACCTCAGCGTGGGTGGGGTCGTCGTATAGTTTTGCAACGCTGCCAATTGCCGAAACTCCAGACGACGTCATTTGTTAACTGCATGTTACACAAACACGAAATGACTACGGAGCAATGGAGGCCACCAGACAAAGAAATGTCTGCACCTCGTCAAGTTGCTCCGCGAGGGTTGATTTCTGTGCAGCCATCTCTGATCGTGTTCGTTGTTGTTATTGCGTTTTAAAAATGGCGCGGTTGACTCTTATGAACGAGTCGCTCTCCCGACGCATCTAGTGACGTCACATTTTCGGCTCGACTCAGCTCGCTTGGAACCGGCCGAGTAGGTACTAGAAAAGTACCTGCTACCAGGTACTAACACGTGATGGAAACGCGTAAAAAGTGCCAAATCTGCCAGTCGAGTCGAGCCGAGTAGGTACTAGTGGAAAAGGGCCAACATACAGAGGGAGTGCTTTGGGGAAAGTAAGTTTCCTTTTTATCCCTTCGGTGTGTTTCCTCTGGCGGTGGACTGGTTCGTGTCGTGGTTTTAAGGTGTGTGCCCTTGGTGTGTGTGTGTTGTGTGTGTTTAATGTGCAGCACTATCATTTTTTGCATTTGTCGGCACATTTATCCAGCTGGACTCATAAGGTTTGCAGAATTTTATTCCACCTGTAATCAGAGAGCACTCTTCCTTCTCATTTCAGAGGCACACACCCCACCTCCTCTGGAAAACCCCACATCTTCAGACCACTCACCTCTTCCTTCTCATTTCACAGTATTTCAGGTGTAGACGGGGAAGCGGTGTATGGCAGGAAGTAAATCAAAGTTTGTTTGTTTGTTTATTACAGCAGCTCAATATCAAGACAAACATGAAAAGAAGTACAAAAAAATAGATATAAAAATATGGAAGGTAAAAATGGCATAAAAACACCATATACATTACATATACATACCTTCATGTAAAAATATGCACTGAATGTATAAATATTTATAATAATTATTAATAATGATAATATGAAACATGCCAGTTTTGCAAGTCGTGTATCAAAACTAATGAGAAATAATGTCACTGTCATTTCTTATAGAGCTGTTTGTAGTTTTTCAGCAACATGTTTTACACTTCAGCCTTTTCAAGAATCACTTATATCAGAATATTCCAGTAGTTTTTAATGTTTTTGTCTTGGTGACTGCCATGACCTCAAAATCTTTATGCACCAATAGGAATTTCTGCAGCCAAAATAAATCAGGGAAACATCATCTTTAAAATAAATTGCCCCCAAAATCTAGATTACTTATTGTCGTTTAGCTTTAAGTTTATCTTAGCTTGACATTTCTCCTTTTCAGACAGATTGAAAATTGTCTCCACTCCATAGAAATGGCTGAGAAGAAGAGGAAACGACCGGCTGTATCGTCTGATGAGTCTTTTGATGAGTCAGACAGCTTCTGCAGTGAGTCCTCAGCGAGGTAATGCAATCTTTAGTTTGTCTTTAATATGACACACCAACAACAAACAAAAAGTTGAGCAAAAAGCAAAAAGTATGCAGTACAAGTGATGTTACACTAGAAGCATATTGTATAAAAGCAGAGCTGCAGTCTTTGTCGAGCAAAGACTTAACTTTTATTGAACAAAATATGAATAATGACAGCAGTGACACCATTTGAATTCTGACTCTGTTCCTCTGTGACCTTTTATTTAATCATTTCATACAAGTTCAACTACATGAATTCAGCTTCACAACTTTAGAAAGCTCTGTTTCTCTTCACAGTACACAGTGTGTTTTAGCACATCAAGTGAAAGTCGTGCAAATATTTAACCTTTAACTTTTAGTGGTGTGTGGTACATTAAACTGAAACTTGTACTTATAATAAGAGCTCTCAGTGAGGTGCTTAGGTTCTGTCAGGGTTGTGCCTTGTCATTTAATCTGTTTGTGATTTTCATGCACATTTTGTAAGCCAGTTTCAACAAAACTGTATATTATAAACTTCCTTCCTCTTAGTTCACAGATGAGTGCAGCCAAGTCCACACGTTGCAGCTACATCTCTACAAAAACATCTACAACTTCCAGTAATGTCTCTTTGAAGAGTGATAGCTCCAAGTTTGAGCCTGTTTGTTTTCATCATGAAGAAACACACAGGTAATTTCAGTGTATTCTGTACATATTTAAAACCTGTAATGGTTTTTTATTAAAAATTCATAATGAGACTGTATTGATGAGCCATTTGACTGATAATGATGAATGTGTGTGTATTTGCTTTAGGATAAGGATGAACATTTTGCTCAAACTTAAAAATTTTTATCTCATTTGATTGTGCTGTGACTCTTTTGGTATCAACTCTCATCCGTCCAGTGACAATATACAATTACAATATACAATTATGCCACATTCAAGACACTCTTTACATCCACTCTTAACACACCTTTACACTGAAAAGCTTGAGACAACAAGAAAAATAGCATCAAGTCTTTGATTTTGTACAATTGGACATTCACCTTGGTGGCCTCATAGAAAATGGTATCACTCTAAATGGTACCAGAATAAACAGCTGTAGTTGACTATGTTGCTCCCCATCCTCCTGATGAAGAAGTGTGTATCTGAGAAGAATAATGTGTCATTTGTTCTTGTAGACAGCAGAACAGGGAGGCATCCAGTAGTTCAGTGCGTATCGAGGATCCAGTCCATTTCACCAAACTCCACAGAGATACTGAGGAAGGCATGTGTAAGTTCAAAGATGTACTGCACAGATGTACTTATACTGCTACTAGTAAGGTCTACCAGATACAACTAGTAGTACTATTAATAGATTAGTACTTCATGATGTCACAGGTTACGTTTAAGAATGATAATATTCATTTTGTGGTAGGCTCTCTTGACATTAAAATGGATTAGAAATTTTGGTTAGAAAGGTAAGTTAGGTCAGGTAAAGAAAATGGTATGGATGCTGCCTCTCACTCACCATGATCATTTAACTTTGTTGGCATTGACATGTCAGGTTACAGGTTTCATTCAGACGGTTTATTTAAAAGAAATAATTAGTGCTTGGCATATACTTTAGCCAACTGAGGCAACAGGCTGATATTTTGAACAAAAAATGACTTTAGAAGTTAAAAATAATCATTTTATATTTCAGTTACAGAAGAAAACATCATTTCTAAAGGAAAGAGGATTCTTAAAAAAGCAATGCAAAGGCAATTCACTTTGACATATGAAGGTCATGGTGACAAGCAGAATTCTCTTAACAACATCTACACAGTACTCTACATTACCGCGGGAGATAATGGAGATCCATGTGAAGAACATGTGTTCAGACACGTCAAACGTAAACTGGAACGACGATCTTCTGAACAACTAGTCAACCTCAGTGACATCTTCAAACCTTTGCCTGGTCAAGAGAAACCTCCCAGAATAGTCCTGATGAAGGGTGTTGCAGGCATTGGAAAATCATTTTCTGTGCAGAAAGTCATTCTTGACTGGGCTGAGGAGAAAAAGAACCAGGACATTGGATTTCATTTTCATTCTTGCTTTCCGAGAGCTGAATTTGATTAGAGATGACAAAAGCTTGCTTCAGCTCCTGACTGACTTTCACCCTGCACTTCAGAGTTTGAAAATTTCAGAGGATTTCCTCAAAGCCAGAGTCATGGTGATTCTGGACGGCCTGGATGAAAGCAGACTTCAACTGGACTTCGACTTCGAACAAGCCGGTAACATCTGTCAGTGAAGTAACATCTGTTGGTAATGTCCTTGCAAACCTCATTCAAGGTAACCTTCTTCCTCATGCTAAAGTCTGGATAACATCCCGTCCAGCAGCAGCCAATCAGATCCCTGCAAAGTTTGCGGACATGGTGACAGGAGATAAGAGGTTTCAGTGACCCACAGAAAGAAGAATACTTCAAGAGGAGGTTTAGTCATGACTTGAACCTTGCAAACAGGATCATTTCACACATTCGCTCTTCACAGACTCTCGACATCATGTGCCAGATCCCGATCTTCTGCTGGATTTCTGCTGTTTTATTTCAGGAGATCTTTGGAGTAGACAAGAAGGCTGAAACTCCTCAAACTCTTACAGAGATGATGGCGCATTTCCTGTTTGCCCAGATGAGTCGCAGAAGCAGAAAGTACGACAAGAAGACTGAGGAAAACAATGAGAGACTTCTGAAGACAACACAGAGAATTCCTTCTGAAACTCGGCAAGCTTGCATTTGTTCAGCTGCAGAAGAACAACCTCATCTTCTATGATGAAGACTTGGAAGACTGTGGCATCGACATAACAGAGGCAACCGTCTACTCTGGATTTTGCACCGCAGGTTTTCAGGGAAGAACAAGTGTTTTCCCAGAAAAAGATCTTCTTCTTTGTGCATCTGACCATTCAGGAGTTCTTTGCAGCTCTTTTTGTCTATGACTGTTTTACAAACAAGAATACAAAAGAGCTTGGGAACTTCCTGGATCTGAAGGACAAAGAACATACTTTACTTGATCTTGTAAAGATGACAGTTGACACAAGTGTCTGAGAAGAAGAACGGCCACCTGGACTTCTTCTTGCGATTCCTCCTTGGCCTTATGGTTGAGTCCAACCGGAGAGTCCTTCAGGGCCTGCTGACATCACCAGACACAAGCCAAGAGACCGACAAGAAAATCTTGACACACCTCAGAGCCATTCGTAGGAAGGCCCTCTCTCCTGACAGTTGCATCAACCTCTTCCAGACCATGGTTGAGATGAGAGATCACAAAGTCAAAGATGAGATTCAGTAATATCTGAAATTATCAGATCGTTCAAAGACAGAGCTGACTCCCCTGCACTGCTCTGCACTGGCCTACATGCTGCAGGTATCGAAGGATGATCTGGATGAGTTGGACTTGAAGAGTTACAACACATCAGATGAAGGCAGAAGGAGGCTGATTCCAGCTGTGAGGATCAGCAGAAAGGCTATGTAAGTTTTCTTTCACTGTAATATGTAACATATAATAAGTACATGATATGTACATATTATAAAATAAAACGTATTCTCTTGTTGATCAGTAAGGGGATATGTAGGGGGAGTTCGAGAAACAGTTCAACAATCCTACAAGTTCTTTGTTCGAAGCATACTGACACCT
This sequence comes from Scortum barcoo, assembly GCA_023238725.1. Lineage (NCBI taxonomy): Eukaryota > Metazoa > Chordata > Actinopteri > Centrarchiformes > Terapontidae > Scortum > Scortum barcoo. Next base: position 5,225,793 of record CM041532.1, read on the forward strand.
CAACAAATAGCTGTAATCCTTTAATGAACATGTTTGAAGGATTCCAAAGAGCAGGATGGTCTCCCTTCATTTCATAATAGTTTTGCTATTACGTTTTATTAAAGTGTATCCATGGTCTGTTTATAAATCCATGCAAAAGAAAGCTACTTCTTAATGACAGTATAATATCAACATCTATCCCTAGATTAGCACACTGCAAAGTGACTGCAGAGTGGGTTGAGCACCTGGCTTTTGCTCTCAAGTACCTCTACTCAGCTCTAAGAGATCTGGACCTCAGCAACAATGACCTGAAAGATTCAGGAGTGGAGATACTCTGCGATGGACTGTCCAGTCACTGCTGCAGACTGGAGACACTGTGGTATTAGCAGATATATAAAGTATGTTAACAGACAATGGTAATGGGTGGACAATGTATTGTCCTTCTTTAACCCACTGCAAGTTAATGGCATATGTATTAGCTCTGTGCTGCTGTGTTCTAACAAAAGTTGTTGTTGGTGGTCTGTTCACAGCAGGGTTATTTTGGCATAATAACTAACAATAAATAACTATTAATGATCACCCTCTCAAAGGATTTTATTCTGTTTTTCTCGTAGCATCAGAACTCTTTATTGTAGTTGTAACTATGAATGTCACTGCATGCAACCATTTTCCTGCTACCTGCTGTTGTTTTTAGCCACTCTAGATTACTTTAGCGCTTTAGTGATGGCAGTATTGGTCAGTTAGTCCCCAGAGAATGAATCCTATTTACATTCTCCTGACATTTAATCCAGCACCACCATCAGGTCAAAGTTTTTCAATTTTCCAGTGAATTTTTCCAGTAGATTCCTGGAAATATCTGCAAAATGAGTGATTTTTATTCAGTGCTAATAAACTAACATGCTAACATGCTAAACTGAAAGAGTTAAAATAGTAAACATTGTACCTGCTAAACATTAGCATGTGAGCATTATCACTGTAAATATGTTAGCATGTGAATGTTCTTTCAGAGTGCCCTTGTACAGCCTCACAGAGCTGCTAACATGGTTAGCTGGCTAACTGATGTTTAGAATGTATTTTTCCTGTTTAATACATCCACCCTGTACATAATTTGACTTGATATTTCTTGATAAATGAGTTCTCTTTCACCTGGACAAAGACCAACCAGGCTGCCAACAAGCCAGTGTATATTTTTAATTTCTCACTTAACAACATCTCAAGTCTGTTTTAAAGTAGATATTATATTGTCTGTCCTTTCCTGATTGTTTAACAGCACCAGTTCCACAGTGCCCAATCCCACTTATGGGTTTTAAGCCATCCATCTTTTAACTCCATCTTTGGTGATAATGCCTTTTATCTTACACCTGTCTCCTGGTATACCCAACTCTGTTTTCTCAGGTTGTCAGGTTGTCTGGTCACCGAGACAGGCTGTGCTTTTTTGGCCTTGGCTCTACAGTCCAATCCCTCCAATCTGACAGAGCTGGACCTGAGCTACAATAATCCGGGAGACTCAGGAGAGAAGCTGCTGACTGAACTGAGAAACAATCCACAATACAAGCTCAGCAAACTGAAGTAATAGGAGAATACTATGCCACCAAATTTCTGCTGTACTGAAAGAGTTATTTAACAATACATTCTAGTTACTGCTTTCATTTACCATCATATTGCAATCTTATAACTTATCTGAAATCACAGGTACCTTATCGTCTGATGTAATTTTACAAATCTAAAAACGTTTTTATACTTTAAGTTTTTTTCTTCACAGAACTGAACATGGTGGAAGTCACAGGATGAGACCAGGCTTCAAGAAATGTAAGTATTTGTTCGTGGGAATGGTAAACAGATGTGGTTCAAAAGTAAGCTACAAAAACCATAAATGTGAAACTTTCTTTATACATGTCCTGTGGTTCAGCAGTGGTTTGAACCCCCTTGGAATAAAGTTTTTTCTTACCTCCAGATGCCTGTGACCTGACTTTGGATGCCGACACAGCCCCCAACCAGCTCCTTCTCTCTGAAGATAAGAGAAAAGTTACCTGGGTGGAGGAGGAGCAGCCATATCCCTGTCACACCAGAAAGGTTTGATCACTGCCAACAGGTGCTCAGTGAACAGGGTCTGGATGGGCGCTGTTACTGGGAGGTGGAGGCGTTCGGACCATTAAGCATTGGGGTCACATACAAAGCACCTGATAAGAAAGTGGATGATTTCAGGATGGGACACAATGACAAGTCTTGGTGTCTGGTTTGTGCTGATGCTGGTCATCACGTTTTGCACAGCAATGAGAGAGTTGATGTGCCTTCGCTTGGATGGCGCTCCAGTCGGGTGGGAGTGTATCTGGATTGGCTGGCTGGGACTTTGTCCTTCTACAGAGTTTCCTCTGAGAGTCGAACCCGCCTCCACACCTTTAAGACAACCTTCAGTGAGCCCCTCTATCCTGCTGTTGAGCTTCACGCTCATTCCTCTGCGTCATTTTGTCAGCTAACGTAGGTGAACTGTCACTGTTTTCATGCAAGCGACAAAGGGCCTAGATTTGCATGTTGATGGTCGGGACACGTCAACATTTCAAATTATTTGATTAAAAAACCTAAACCACTGTTGCATTTGTAGCGTAAGAAACTTAAGAACTGACTTTACACTATAAGACACTGAAGATGAAGATGAAGAAGTACTGTATACTCTCAAGTTTCACTAAGTAACTAAATGTGCATCTCAGAGGTAGTAACTGATGTTACTGCACTCGACATCTGAAGTAATTAGTACATTAATCAGTTAGTTGAATGGCAGAAAATTATTCTTTAATTCTAAATTTTTGTCATATTTGCAGGAAAATAGCTCTTGTGTGTAGATAATACCACATTTCAACAAACATTTCAGGTAAACTAATGGGCATATTTTGAAGTTTTCTGAGATTTTATAGACAAAACAAAATCGGTTCAATCCAATAAAATCCTGAAGTCCTGAATTGCACTGCCTGCTAAAAAACTAAACAACCAATCAATACTGATACTGCACGCTAAGAGATAAAGGAGTGATGATAATACATTGACCTGACTTCCTTAAATGAAGCTGTGCTGTTTTCTAAGCAGACCGGACGGTATGTAGCAGACGAAAACTCATAAAACCATCAGAGATTTGAAACTTGACAAAAGATGACTTGCGAGTATCTCTGATTATTTACTGTGGTTTTCTGACATCATGTCATGATATTAGGTTTAGTTAATCTACTTTATCAAAACTTGAACTGGAACTTTTGTTGTTTTTTTCTGTTTATAAAGACAGAATTAAATGTTGGCAGCTCAGCACAGAGTAACTGTTTTAATTTTTTGTTTGGAGTTTGTGATTTTTTTTGTTTATTGAGTGACGGCAGATGTGTGATATTGAAAATAACTTGAAAAGGAATTGATGCTTGGGGCTTTTTTTTTCAGCAATGTGACATGTAATTAAGATTGCAAAATTCAAGGAATATTTAGGGTGGAAACTTTCTGTGGGAATTTACAGGGATTTATGGCAGAAAAGTAATCTGAAATGATTGGGATAATTTCTTAAGTGTTTTACTCACTTAAAAAAATCAGGTAAATTGTAACAGTCATATTTGTATTGTAGAGACAAGTAAATAATTAATCAAGAAAATAATTGTTTAATTACATTTTAAGAATTCTGAATCAAGAAACGTTCCCAGACTTCTTGTAACCTTCACAGAAATGATTGTGATGTGTTTACAGGAGGGTAGAAAATCCAAGAACATGTTGCAGAATCAAATTGTTGGCACCTCAAAAATTTGTTTTACATTTTGCTCTTACAGCTCTAGTAAGAATTTGTGACTTTTTAAGTGGTAACAGCTCTGTTATTCAAAATAACGTGTGTGAACGACGTGAACTAAGTGACTGTTTGTTTTAAATTTTGCTCTAGTTAGAATTTGTGTGATTAGTTTGTGTGTTAGGTGATGTCAGCTTGTGGTATTGTATTTGTGGTAGAAAATAACTTGAAAAGAAAGACCTGTAGGAGTGGACTGCTGTGTTTGGTGCTTCTCAAAGTTTTGTTCTTTTTCAGTGATGTGGTGTGTAAACTAGAGGTGCAAATTTCAGGGTGTATTCAAGGTGGAAACTTTGTGTGAAAATTAACAGGAATTTATGGGAATTAACAGAAAATAACATCTCACATGGTAACAGCCGACTAGCAAAACCTCTCTGAAGGTGATAACAAGTAATAAACTGTGCAATTTACTTTACTGTCTGCTGGCTAATTTAAAAAATGCAGTTGAGAAATATAATCATAAGTTAATTGAATGCATGTTGATCAGGCTGCAGTAATGATGACAGTAGTGTGGACTGCACACTTTGCATGGAAAAGGTTGTAATTTTACTTATTAAAAAAAATCTCACAAAATTCCTCAGATTTCTAGTATTCCTGAGCGTTAACATCCCTATGGAAATCCTGGAAATGTTACAGAAATTTACCTACCTTTGCAAGCCTATGTGTAGCCAGGTGCAAAAGTCAAAGCACTTTTATTTTGTTGGCAGCTTAAACTGAAAAAGCAGCTCAGATATCAGGAAACATCTTCACATAATTTTCATTGGTGGAACTTGGTTGAATCTTGTTGTGAAAATCTTTGTGTTTGTTTGCAGTGATACTTGACATTTCCTGTTTTTGAAAATAAAATTTCAGGAACTGAAAAAACAAACGGTGTGTTTTTTTGTGGGGATATGACCATTTTTCTTCATTATGACGCTGATGGTCTTCTTTAACATCAACAAATACATTTTCTAGTAACTTTTTGTATTTCCTCTTTGGCTTTTTTAATATATATGAAACACTCTCACACCATATAAAAACAGTAAAGATCAACACCTCCAAACCTTTCAACATTAGCTGAGAACACAAAGAAACACCATCATGTGTTAAATCATGTGAATGAATTTGTGAATTGTTGCTTAAATTAAATTGTTTTGGTGAACTGCTGCCCTCCTGTATTATCTGTGTTGGTTCATGTGGACTCAGACATAATGTCCGTGTCATATTTGGATGAATGGTTGGCTGGTTTGGCTCACAGTACAGGGCGTGGTCGTCTGGCTGCCTCGGGTCCCAGCTGTCGACCCCCCACACACACTGAGGGAGGGCGGGGCCTCCACGTCCATTTGTCACAATAAGAGCCCTCACTTGTGGAAAAGAAACAGAAGATGATACAGGTGTGATAAACTGTATCTGAAACACAATATCATTGAGTAAATTTAAGATGTGATGGGTGAGCTTTGGTAATGGAGTTTAAAATAAGAGTCCAAAGAAGTAAGAAGTCACACACATCGTTACAGAAGCAGTAAGCGTTGACAGAGTTTGAATTTCTGTAGTTTCCTTCCTCTGAGCTCATCATGTGCTGGTTTTGACCTCGAGTGAGATCCAGAGTGTTCCCAGTCTAGATAAGCTAACTCCTGACTGAGCTTCATATTTAATGCACAGACATAAATGATGCCAGAAGGCCAATAAATATATTTATCTCCTACTCTTGCTTTTCTAAGCTACATACATTAAATTCCACTGTTTTGCATCATCTTTTGTTGTTGTTTTATCTGATTTGATTACTGTGCTGCTGATATTGGATCTGTATTGTTGCGAATTATTAAAACAGTACTGATGCCTCCTACTTAAAATAAATATGAGTAAAATGACAAAAGTGACATAAACAGCCACGCCTCTTCTCAAACATTTATCCACGCCCACAACAGACTCATCAAATATTAATCACGCTAATGAATAAGAATTATTTATTACTTAAGCCATTAGAGTAATTTACCATATTTTATTAATTAGTTTAGCATCTTAATCACTTAATTATTTATTTTTTAGCAATACTGATGTTGCAGTAACAGATGAAGTGATATCATTAATACAGCAGTATTAGTGGCAGATGTAACAACAGAAGCAGTAAAAGTCACAGTAAATGCAGCGTATTATTTTTTAGTAATAGTTGTTGTGCCACTCCTAAGATATAATTTAAACTTTTTTGGTCAGAAAGTCCATAAATTAGTCGATGTTGAATGAAATTATACATAAACACTAACTGGTCACTTTATTCGATACACCTGTACAATCTAAAGCAACCCAATTCAATGCTGCTGCCAAAAAGTCCATTTTTATTGTTCAGGTTTTATTGACACTGTCATAAATGTTTTAATTCAATGATATCTTTCAGCCTTAAGTATATTGTATATTGAGAGAACAAAAAATGAGAAACACCTTGATATAATGTCGTCCAGCTCAACTCCACCTTTATATATATATATATATATATATATATAATATATATAAAATGTATATAGCTACAGCCAGCAGCCTTTTAGCTTAGCTTAGCACAAAGACTGGAAACGAAACAGAGAGAAACAGCTAGCCTGGGTAAAAGTAACACCTTTAACATTCAATTAAATTATTTCTTGTTTAATCAGTAATAAAAAAAAGCATTTTTACTATTTCCTGACTTTTGTTTTTACTGTTTCTATCATGTTCCAGTCTTTATGCTAAGCTAAGCTAAATTAAACTAACTTTAACTGCCTCCTGCTTCAATTTTAACTTCTCAAGCAAATTATTATAATTTCCAAAAAAGTCTCAACCTGTAATCTATATTTAATTACTGTCAGTCAATTTTAAATGTGAATTTAGTGAAAACATGTTTGTACTTACATATTTATTTGTTTTACTTTAAAAAAAAAATTATTGTATGTTTTTTTTATTTGATTATGTGGCCTTGCTGCAATGGTTAATGATAATTAGTGTGAATTTAGTAAATGCACACACATATATTTTAATAATTCATTTGAATTTTGTGAATTCATGTACATATATACTAAATATTACTGTATATATTATATTGTATATTATATTATTGTTTGTTTTTGTTCAGTTGTTTCTGTATTGGTTAATAATCATTGATTTGAATGTGTTTGAATGAGTTTTTATGTTTTTAATGTTTGTGTGTGTCTGCTCGGCTGTGCTGTTAGAGTCTCCACAATAAAACAAAGTGCATCTGAATTTCAGAGAGAGGCAGACAAAGAGAGAGAGAGAGAGAGAGAGAGGAGGAGCTGGAGCTGTCATCACGTTCAGCCGCGGATGAGGGCGGACAGGGCAGGGGGGAGGGAGGGGAGTCGAGCCGGTCTCTGCTGCAGCGGCCATGCTGCCGTGCGCCGCCTCTCTCTGTGCATCCTCCGCCGCTGCGTCCCTCAGCCCCGGGTCGGCGGAGCGGCCTGCCCCGGGCCGTACAGTCCGGATCCACCGGAGGAAACCTGCAGAGCCACGAACCGGTCTGACGGCATTCCCGGTAGGTGTCTCCCCTCGGCGTGTGTCGGTGCTGTCAGTGCGGCTGAGCAGGGCGGACGGATCCAACCAGCCCATCAGATAAAGGCAGATAAACAGGCTTTATGATCATCTGATGCACAAGCTGCTGGTTCTGCTTCCGCCGGACTTCAGTGCAGACTGTGTGGCCTCTGCAGGGCTTTACATGTCAGTGAAATAAAAGAGGGTGTGTTTCACTAACAGCCTCTTTGCATGCTTTATTAACCTGGAGTGCTTTCACATTTATTGTGCCTGCAGGAGCCGGTGGAAGCAGCTGCTGATGGTTTCCACCGGACCAAGTCTGAAAGCTTCATTTAAAGCAAACCTGTGTTCAGGATCTTTAAAATGAACGAATTCAGTATGCACCCTCCTGTCTGAAGGCTGAATGTGCTGCATATGATGTGATGGTGAGATCGGTTTCATCTGTAGACCTTGTGGTTGTCATTTCTTTTATTTTTTTATTTTTTGTCAGTGATGGAGGGATGCTGAGGAAGCTGGAGGTGTGACTGGGAGGATTGCAGGGACTCAGCGGGCTCATTCAGGATCTGCACTACAACACTGAGGCAGATCTGAGAGCACAGTTGGGTGAGACTGCAGGAAGGTCACTGCGAGGACTCGTCCAAATCACCAAGTAGGGAGCAGACGTTTGCTTGGATAACGGCGGATTTCATGCTTTTAATGTTCTTTATTCCAGCCTGAAATTAGCTGGAGGATAAACCTTTCTGGAAGAGACGTGCTTGAAATGATAGAGAAGTCAAAGTCTAATCCATTACTGGACAGTTTTGGTGACTCTGACATGGATAGTGTCCATCTACAGCCATCACAGCATCGAAGCGGCCTTTAGCAAAACCCTGAACCCTAAACTGATCATTTTAGGTCTCTTAAGTTTAAGTGAAATCCTGACCTTAAGGTTTGTGCTGTTTCATGTGCTGAAACAATCTCTTTCATTAAGTTTAGATTATAAAATTAATCTCATATAGAGACGGACGTCTGCTGTATTTTTACTGATAATACACGTGGTTCAGTTAAACTAAAGGCGCTACTGCCACACAGGGTACCAAAAAAACCTTTTTGGATTTACTTGTCGCTAACCGGACTGCAAAGGTTTTCAGAAGTTTTGAAAATCTAAAACCAAATTTTGCGGACCATAATTACACTACTAAAAGGCTCCTGGTTCTACAGTACTCTGAATGGGATTATAAAAATCCTGGTGCTAGAAAAGGTGCTACTGGTTCCACAGAGGACCCACAAAACTTTCAACACATCATATCAGGACTACACATCAAGTACAAGTGAGAAACCAGGTACCCAGGATAAAAGTCGCTGTTGATCACTGGAAGATGAATCTTGTGTAACAGGGACTCTGTTGAGCGCTACTGGACCAGTATTCACCATGTCTTTGAGTAAGACCCTCGAGCTGGAGCACTTTGACGAACGTGACAAGGTTCGCCGGGGACGCTCCCCCCGCACCAAGAGAGATGACTCCACCGCCAGCGCCGGTGGCGGGGGATCCGGCCCCAGCTCCCGGGGCAGCAGCCTGGTCCCGAGTCCCGCCCACAGCGCCAACTGCAGCTACTACCGGACCCGAACCCTGCAGGCGCTCACCTCGGAGAAAAAGGCCAAAAAGGTTCGGTTCTACCGCAACGGAGACCGGTACTTCAAGGGTCTGCTGTACGCCGTCTCCAGTGACCGGTTCCGCTCCTACGACGCGCTGCTGATGGAGCTGACTCGCTCGCTGTCGGATAACCTGCATCTGCCGCAAGGGGTGCGCACGATCTACACCATAGACGGCAGCAAGAAGATCACCAGCATGGACGAACTGGTGGAAGGTAAGCGTCCAAACTTCGTCTTTACTCTCACTGTTCACCATTAATTCACATTCTGCTTAAAGTAACAGTTTCTGTGAAATTCACACATCATATTTCTTGCTGAGAGATAATTAAGAAGGCCGATACAACTCAAAACTACATCCAAGGTCACCTGCTGTCCATAAAACCTCACACTGACATTTCAGGCTTTGTAGAGATTAAACGAACAAGATATACTTTCATTTTGGAGAGAGGGTTAGGGTTTTCTCCTCTAACCCACTTCAAAATATTTTCTCAAAACATCCAGCTGTTATCGATCAGAAAACGGTATCAGTAGTTTTGCCCCCTGTGGTGGTTTAGTAGGAACATCTGGAGTCGGTCATTGGGTTCGATCCTAACCCTTCTTTAATGGATTACCATCGGCTAAATGAAGCCAGATCCATCTCTGATATCTTTAGTGTGACCTCTTGATTGATTTCAACCATTTTGTTTCATTACAACAGTTTCCAAAATGTGGTGTTTATGAGGCCATGAGTGAAGGGCGGAGCGTCCCAAAAAACAAATAAGAACAAAACAGGGAAAGAAACTTGAATCTGGATATTTGTGTTTATTATTGGTAGATTTTCTTTTACATAAAACGTTTAAATTGATGTATTTCATGTAGTATTTTTAAAGTAAAGCTGTTACTGAATAATGTTCCCATTGCCACTTTTTTGAAGTTTCATAGTTTAAAGTGGGTGAATAAGTCAAAAATAGCTCATTGTGAATAAAATGTTTTGTCTTTCTTTTTTTACGGCTGCAGAAATCACTCAAGTTTTTTTGTTTTTTTTTATCTTTGCTGCCTATCAGACCTCTGTGTTGTCTCTCAGAGGAATAAATGGACTTCTGCTGTTCTGTAACATCACGTAACAGTCGACCACCACTGAGTCGTAACTGTCCAGACTACCCATCACTCTCTCCATCGATCTGCCCTCCTTAAACGTCCTCACTGTCTCCTTCCTCTTTACTCCCTGTCTGTCTTTGTAATGCAAACACAGCTGAATTATTTATTTTCTGTGTACATCAACAGCAGAATAATTAGTAGATGATCAATACTCAGACCACCAGGTGCATAGATCATTGAAAATAAATCAACTTTTTTACCTTGTGAGCTGAATTTTCTGGGGAAAATCTCAGAAAATCTTACATCTACCATCCAGTCAGACTTTTTACTCACTGGCATCCCATCAGATTAGACTTTTAAATGATCCCTGTTGTGTTAGTGTCCATTTACTGCTGTGGCCTGAACGTTTGGGGAATCAAACCATCAACTGTAAATGTATGAAAGTCAAAGACACAAATGAAATAAATGCATATACCAACATTTCTTTTTAGTATAGCAGCTGTGAAGTGCAGTCGGTCGTCTCTTCCTCAGTGTCCAAACTCGTTTAGACAGAAACAGACCAGCGGCTCAGTAACATCACTTATCATCAATATTGATGTGTGACTGGTTGTAATGTCGGCTAATGAGTGTTAGAGCCAGGAAGCCGTTCATCCAGAGCTGTACTCAGAGACAGATGCATCACTCTCATGCACTTTGTTGGAACTAATAAACTACAAGCAGAGCAGACCACGTTTGAATGATTTCTGAAGAGATTTAACTGACTACAACAGATCGGTGTATGATCGATCAATATCAGTCATTTCATGCGTCGTGTGAGCAGCTGTGACAGGACTTACGCGCCTTTATTTGACTGATTTTATATTCCAGTCTTTGAGTTAATGCCATGTTCTCGTCTTAGAGGAAAGATTACCATGTTTGTGGCCTGATAAATAACATTACATACATAAAATGTGGGTTCAATTACCCTGAGTGCCTGATATAAACCATGTTGATTCATTTTTTTTCCATATGATTAAGTGATAAATCAACTCTATTGGAGTTTTCAGTTTATTGGAGAAATCCAAAGAAACCCGAGCTGTAATTATGACTTGAATGGTATTTATTATACAAGTTACTTGAAGACTTAATTACAACAACACACATACTGAACCACTGATGCCACCAAACTTTTCAAGTTGAAGAGACTCCAAAGCTGAATGCTACAAGGGTCACAACTATTTATTCTTTTATTTTTTATTGTCAATTATTATTCTTTAAAAGCCAGAATATATAAAAAAACCCAGCAATCACTAGTTCCCAGAGCCTGCGGTTAGATCTTAGGATATCTTATTTTGCCAGCTAATGGTCAAAAATATTTAATTTACAAAGATTTAAGAGATTTTTAAAAGTTTGAATCCACAGTTCGTTTGGCATTTTTTCTTGATGAATGACTTAAAGTGAATTATCACACTGATTAAAAGATGTCATGGACAGCTCAGGTTGACCCAGCAGGCCGTGATAGTGTTGAAAAAAAAAACAACATAAAAGTTTCAGATTCGGCAGGAGCTGAACCCGACACCACGTCCACGTTTTCTCTGCAGGCCAGTCGACTCACTGAAGGTGTTTCAGGTACGTCGGGTATTTGAATAAAAACTGAGCCGACCCGTCTGGCTGGTTTGAATAGCAAAGTGAAGGTGGAGAGGCAAGGTCACACACACTTTACCTGGCAGAGTGTGTGTGAACCTGTAACATGTTTTTTTGAAGGCTACAGAGGCTGACAAGTTTGCATTAGAGGAAAAAAGGCAGGAAAGATAAGAGAGCTGTGCCTGGAGAGAGGTAGAGAGAGTTATAGAAAGACCAGGAGAGAGAGGGAGAGCCATTTTTAACCATATAAGGTAAAACAGGAGACACACTGTGATAGGCTGAGATTTAAACATGATTTATGATTAATTCATTTATTAGAGCCGCATCACTGACAGAGGTTAGAAAATAATGAGCATTAACGTCTGTTTAATATGTTTGAAATAAATCAGGTCATTCCTCATTATCATTGGTTCCACTTTAGTTGACTGTTTAAGGCACTTTGTGATGGATGAATACTGCGTTTAGGTGATTTTTAGCTTTTATAACGGCCAGAAACACAGGAGAGAGTATAAAGAGCTGATTAAAGTGTCAGGAGCTCTTCATCAGATCACTACATGTCTTTTTTTAAATTTACCCGTTACGTTAAAAATAAAGTAGCACGTCCATCCAGCTTTATTTTCAGGAGTTGGTCCTGAGTGGCTAACGTGACGAGCTGTACGTCGCTCTTTTAGTCATTTTATTTCATTTTAGGGAAGTTTGCTCTCTAAAAACTCAAGCTAACGTCGTGTTCACCAAAGAAACTATAAAATACTGCAGAACAAGTAAAAGTCCTCAATTCAAATTTAGGTGTAAATAAGGAGTGGATAAAGTACTCAATTCCTTTACTTAAGTAAAAGTAGAAGTACCATAATCAAAAAATACTGCAGTACAAGTAGAAACCTTCATGTTACTTTTGGTACTTTAATGTATTTAAATGGTGGAATAAGTGATCCAATAAAAGTATAAATATCATATTTCAAAAGTACGGTAATAGAAATAAAAGTCCTGTATTTAAAATGTTATTAAGTAAACGTACAAAGGTATTATCAGCAAAATGTACTGTAAGTATCAAAAGTACTCACTATGCAGTATTATCATAAAATGATATTATATTTTATGTTTTTAGCTCTAACTACAGGTGGATTAGTAAAGTACTGCATTACATCATATTAGCATATCATGTAAAAGGTTATTTAAAGTGTAAAATAGATGTAATGGAGTAGAAAGTACAATAATTTTGTAAATATTTTAGTTGAATTTATTTTCAAGTAAAATATGTTAAAATAGTATTTAATGTACTTAGTTACATTTTCTCTTGTAAAGTTAAACATGAAAAGAAGCAGCCAAACAGGGTTTTTATTAAAATAAGCCTGATGTTACATTTATTCACATCATACTTACATTACTCAGATGACCTCCACACAGGAACGATGCTGTCCAAGTATTATCATCATATTTTCTACGAGGACGCCGACTTCTCTCTGAGCGACACGTCGGTCAGAGCGATCGACTTAGAGAGAGAGACGGGAGTGAATCTGACATCTGCTGTCACTTTCACTTCATCCTCCACACACACACACACACACACACACACACTGTGTATTACTGCAGTTTTGCTCTGACTCTGAACTCACCGCTTCAACTACACTCACTCAACTACAAAACGGTAACATCTCACTTCTTTTGGATTATTTAACCAAATTTATGACAAACTACAAATTTCTAGAACAAATTTTAAACTTTTAGATTGATTTCCTGCGTACTCATGTCGTGTTTCAGTCAGTCTTTTCTTTTATGTTCTCGTGGTGATGCAGTTACAAATAGAGACCAGTCGAAGACGTCTCGGTGTGTTCGCTGAAAAGACACTTAAGATTCTTCAGAAAGACGCTAAACTGGATTGTTGGCATATATAAAGTTGAATAATGCCTGTTAATTGTCAAGACTAAAGATAGTCGGGGTCTGACTTTATGGGAGCAAAGTCGGAGTTTGATTTTAGTCTCTTTGGGTTTCGAGCTTTAAAGTCGGAATTCTGGGATGAAACTTATTCGTGGAATTCCGACTTTGAAGTTTGAGCTTTGACTGAAATCTCCAAATACTGACTTTGTTCTGGTGATTCTGACTTTGTTCTGGTGATTCTGACTTTGTTCTTGAAGTTCTTCCTTTGTTTTCAGAGTTCTGACTTTGTTCTAGGAGCTCAAATATGAATTTCTAAATAAATATCAAATACAAGATCGATCTGAGCTTCAAAATGTTATTTGTCACTTTTATTGAAATGTCTTTCTCTTTTTTAATCTCTTTTTAAACTTTAGTATTTTTTGAAAATGCAGTAATCTAAATGTTCTTCCTCTTCCTGCTCAGGTGAGTGCTATGTTTGTGCCTCCAACGAGCCTTACCGAAAAGTCGACTACACAAAGATCTCCGTCCCGAGCTGGAAGCCGGGCGCCAGCACCTGGGCCGGGCGCCTCCACCTCCGCCCGGCCCTCCACGGCGTCCACGGGGGTGTGAAATCGGCGAGCACCGGCGGCGGCTCCAAAGAGCGTCCCGAAGGTCGAGAGGGCCGCGAGCGAGAGCAAAGACTTCATCAAGCCGAAGCTGGTGACGGTGATCCGCAGCGGCGTGAAGCCTCGTAAAGCGGTGAGGATCCTGCTGAACAAGAAGACGGCGCACTCTTTCGAACAAGTGCTCGCCGACATCACCGAGGCCATCAAGCTGGACTCCGGCGCCGTGAAGAGGCTCTACACGCTGGACGGGAAACAGGTGAGAGGGTGATTTCCGGTTTTACTCATCAACAGGTGTAAAGGTCAGAAGGTCAGATGTTCAGCAGCTTTAGAGAAGAAAATGTTTGTTTGGCGTCAGCCCTTCAGAATGAAAGAGAGAGAGCTTCTGTCAGGAGCCATTCAGACATCCAGCAATCACACAGGCAGAAATCCAATAACTAAACCACACGGAGGCCAATGTCTGCACACACGGGAGCCAGGAAATAGACCTGGATGCAAGGCAGCTTCAAAATAAAACGCTTTTTTTTTATGTTTACTTTTTTTTGCTGCACATAGTTTTGTTAGCAGAGAAGACCAGTGTTGATGGAGTTAGTTGTGGCGAAGATGCTGAGGAGTCGTTGAAATGCATTCTAGGAAACATTTTTTGCTTTATGTGTGAGAGATGCTAATCAACAATTCTGTTATTTTCCAATGATTATTTTGTCACAGCACAATATATGAATACCTCACAAATATTCTTCTAATCATTGATTAGATCACTGATTTCTACCAAATGTCTCGGCTCTAAACTGACGGGTAATCGGACGAGTTGAGTTGAAGTGTTTTCAACCTGGAAATCAAATCACAGCCCTTCATTAGGAGAGGACTCCTGGAACATGTTGAACATCAGGATCGACTGAGCCTCTTTAAGGTCTCATTTTCACTTTTAGGGCCGAGAGTTGAGTCTCTTAATATTTGGTGCTTTTGGCTAAATGTGGTTTCTGTTTAAAGCCCTGAAACTGCAACAGTCAGCTGAAGAACGTCGTGTCGAACAGACTCTGATCCTCCCTGAAAACTCTTTTTTTGCACTCGAGTTAAAGATTGTGGATTTAAACGTTCGTCTGTCTGGGCTATTTTTACACAGACAGTCTCTGAAGTCGCAGATAAGAGCGTCGGCTGTGACACTGACGGTGGAGAAAAGCTGCAGAGAGCTTGTTGACAGTGAACGCAGCGAGTCCACGACCAGCCAACGAGCGCCGGCTCTGCTCAGATGTTGATGCGGCGTCGGCCTTCGGAAATTAGCATACCAACCTTCAAAACAAAAGCAGCCATTGCTGTGCATTCTTCTTGATAAACATCCAACTCAACTATTATATAAACATATATATAAACATCCAACTCAACTATATATTTATCCATTTAACTTTTTCTTTACAGCTTTTATACTCAGCTGATAGTATAATAAGAATAATAAAAGGCTATTAAAACAGAATTAAAGTATTATGGAGGTGAAGCAAAATGAAAACAGTCCAGCAGCTGAAAAACATTTCACACTACGTCAGAACGCATTTTAGTCCATATTTTGTGAAACTCAGATCATTTCAGTCTTTAATTTTAATAGTTTATTTTTTTTAAAGCAAAAATGCCAGAAATTCACTGGTTCTGACATCAGACATTAACATGGGTTCAGAGAAAGTGTAATGTACATTTTCCTCCATTTTCTGACGCTAAATTTAACTAAATGGGAATATAATCAGTTGATTAATCAAAGATAAAAGTTATTGTCATTTTGAGGGACAGAGCTGCATTAAAAACAGAAATACTGACCAGTGTACGCCTAATGAAGGCTTTTATTTTGAAGGCAGACTGTCATCAGATTAGGCTTTTATTGTGTCGGGGCTCAGACGGCTTCACTCTCTTCAGACTGAATGAAACATGAAACAAGGAGAGTGTGTGTGTGTGTGTGTGTGTGTGTGGCAAGGAAGGAAGGGGTTTCTACTGGATGGATGGTTACCATGGTGACCACACTGCAGTGTCAATGTGTGTGTGTGTGTGTGTGTGTGTGTGTGTGTGTGTGTGTGAGATGGGGTTTCTGTCCTGCTGCTTGAAGTGGCTGCACAAACTGAAAGGACGACGGGAGGACACACACACACACACACTCTCACCCTCTCTCTCTCACACACACACACACACTCACACACACACATTTCTGGAGGCGTTTTGTAAAAGTAAAATGGGGGTGACGGGACGGAGGAGTGAGAGGTGAAATCAAGGACAAACGGAGGGAGGAAGGTGTGAAGTTTGTGTGTGAATCTACAAGAAAACAGGGCTGTACTTCATTAAAAATCCTCTGTAGTACTACAGCACTGTTCTTATTAAAGAAATAATCTGTGGAAATGAGCACATTTGATTTGTGGTGCAGTTCGACGAGAAGATTAAACCTCTCTCATCTGTACGTTAAATGTGAAAATACATCCAGCGAGTTTACTGCAGTACTTTTACTTTTACTTTTACTCTGCTGTGTTTACTTACAGCTGCAGTCATGAGATTAAGTTGGAGTTTTAAATATGGTTTAAATATTTAAACAGTGTTTTTCAGGTGGTTTTACCTTTACAGATACAAAGAGCTTTTGCTGTTGTACCCCCGATATCAAGTATTTATTATTATTCTTCTGACATGAAGTACTTCAAACTACCTGTATATAAAGTACTTCATAGTAACTAACTGTATATAAAGTACTTTAAAGTACCTAACTGCCGTATCATTAATGTTTAAGTATTTATTGTCTCGTTCTGTCTTTTATATTTGCATTTTACTGCAAAAGTATTTAAGTACTAAATTAAACTCACAGTACTTTTGTAGTTTTACTTGGTTTGGTAGATTTTTAAAATGCAGTACTTTTACCTCTGACAGATTTTTTTAACTCAACAGTTTCTCTTTAACCCTCCGTCACCTCCGATGATCCCTGTTTTTCTCACCTCACCTGTTCCCCCGTTTGTCCGTCTGTCTGTCTGTCTGTCTGTCTGTGGGACATTTTGATGAACGAATTGCTTTTAATCCTCAAGACAGTTCTTAGACAGCACAGTGTGTGTGTGTGTTTCTGTGTGTGTGTAGAAGCGTTGCCCAGCTGTCGTCGGCTTTGTCCGTCACAAACACACACACACACATCAGTGCAGCGTTTCCAAATGTTTTAATTATATTGTATGTATTAATAAGTGTGTGTGTGTGTTTGCAGCTGACCTGTCTGCAGGATTTCTTCGGAGACGACGACGTGTTCATGGCGTGCGGGCCGGAGAAGTTTCGCTACGCTCAGGACGACTTTGTGCTCACACACAGCAGCAAAACACCGACGTTTGTTAGCGGTGAGACAAACACACATTTTATTTATTTATTTGTTTTTTTTTTTAGATGATTTTTTTATTTGGGTAGAACAAGAGGACAGAAACCTACGGAGGCTGAGAACGGCCGTGCAATTATTTTTTTTTAATGTCGTTATCTCTGAATATCAAATCTGTTTTTCTGCTGATAACTGGATAATTGTGTTGAACTCCAAAATGAGTGTGTGGTTCATTTGAGCACAGCTGATTTCAACCTTCAAGATCACTGTGATGACTGTCAGGGAGGATCCATAACTGATCAATAATTAAGGCCTAAATGTGGAGTTTGCTTTGCTGCAGTTTCTTCATTGGAGCAGACAATCTGGTTTTATAGTCTCCAAAGATGAGAGGTTGACCCATCTCTCTGCTTCAGCCAGCAGCTGCTCAAATAAAGCCGTTATATATATTATATAGAAATAATGAAGACATTATTAAGCTCATCCACTGTACATAATGACCCCCACAGCATCTCCACAGAGCCTACAGACACCTGCTGATGGAAACTAACTGGAGATAAACACACAAACATCACAAGGAACAAGAGGAAACACACTCTGATTTCTAAAGATAACAGCTTCATTATTTCATTATCTTAAGTTAAAAATTACAAGCACAGCCTTTCTCAGCTTCCATATAAAACAAAAAAAAGGATAAATAAAAGTGTGTTTTTGCATCTCATGTTACACACATGATCCAAATCTCCAAATCCACATGAACATGAGAGAAAACAAACAGATGATTATATAACAGATAAAAACAAACATAATTCAGTAAAGTGACGTTTCTGATCATGATAAATGTTCGTCTCTCTCCAGAGTGTCGAGCCAAATCTCGCTCCGCCGCTCCTTCGAAAACTTCGACCTCCAAGACGCCGAGCGGCTCCGGCTTCTCCTCCAAGGCTCCGCCCAGAGACCTGACCAGAGCGAAGTCTCCCGGCTCAGGTGTGACCTTTGAATCACCTTGAAAACGCTCCGTAGACGTGGCGAGCAGATAATTTTTGACCAATCAGGTGGCTTCTTTGTCTCATCTGTACAGCCAACGAGGCCTCGGGATCGCAGCTGGCAGGGAAGTCGACCCGGTCCAGCCCCTCCCCCACCAGCCCCGGGGCACGACGCAGCCTCAAGGTCAGACTGATCAATCGATCGATCGATGGATTGATTCTCTACGGTGTCATCACTGGGCCAAAATGTTTATTTATCTCATACTAAACTCATCAAGCATTTCTGTGGACTTCATTTTGTGACGAATCAGAAACTCACATCATGTTATTTCTTTAAAAAAAAAAAAAATCTCTTTCTACAGGTGTCTCCTCGCCGTGCGTCCTCCACAGATGTTAACGGAGAAGCCGAGCAGCTCGATGACGCCACGGTCGAAGGTGTGTGTTCACATTAGGGCCGACACTGACAATACTCAGATAGTTTTACTAAACTAAGCTTTCGAATACAGTAGACCTTCTTCTGCTCCGTGTCCACGTCTGACAGAAACAAACCGTAAATACAGTTTGTTTGAGGATGCAGGCTTTTCAAAATAAAATGCTGGGAATACTCCAAAGTTCCTGTACTTTTGAGAAAGTACGACCCCCCGAGCAGGAACTTTTTGGGGGGTAAAATAATGTCCCTGAACTTCATGTAGACCCTGTGGAGGAAAAACAAGTTCCTCCAAAGGTTCCAGAGGAAACTTCCTGTGATGGAAACGAGCCTTAACAAACCTTCACAGAAAGTTTTTGAGCTGATGAAACCAGCTTTTTGATAAAATATCTGCCTCATGAAACTTTAAAGAAATGTTCAGACTGTTGGACAGCTGCATGAAACTTTTGAAGCTTTGGGTTTTTAGTATCTAAGTAAATATTTTTAAAAACTGCATGTAAAGACGTGACAGAGGAAAAACCTGGAGCCTCTGCCAAGACGAGAGTTTGAAAGTCAACACACCGACTAAAGATCGAAACCCTCTGAGGCAGCAAAGACTCGGTGGCTCAAAGTGTAAAAAGGTGACATAAAACCTTTTTGACTTTTTGGGTTCAAAACTGAATTTTCAAACAGTGTTAATTGAAGCTGAGGCTGGCAGAGCCGCTCGGTCACATAAAAGAGGACACAGACTGGAGACTGAAAATTCAAATAAAAACATCTTCCTTCTTCTTCTTCTCACAGTTAACGGCAATCACTCCGTTTCCTCCTCCATCATCAACGAGAAATACCAAGTGGGCAAAGTGATCGGAGACGGAAACTTTGCTGTGGTGAAAGAGTGCGTGGAGAGGTGAGGAGCATGGAGACAGAGTACAGAACAAAACAACCTACAAATATCTTTTTTTGGACATTTCATGTCTTTATTTATAACATTTAAACGAGGTGTATACATCAGTTAACAGCAAAGTTTCAGCTTTATTGTCCAATGAAAGCAGCTTCCTCCATACACAGAAAATTTATACAGAAATGTTCAAATATTTTATAAACTGTATGTAAAAGAAGCACTAAAAACATAAATAAAAAGGAATCTGAAGTTATATTTGCGTATTGTATTTAGTATGTACTTTCACATACAGAAGCAGTGGACTGCAAAGATTTAAGGATGAAGGCAGAAATTTGTACAAACAAATGATAACAAGTCTTGAACAGAAAGTAGTCAGAATGTCTCTCATCATACAGAGCATTTTATTTTAGAACATTTGCTCATTTCAGCATCTCAAATGTGATGATTTGTTCATCACACACAGGTTAATGAATCTTTTGGGTTGTTCGGAAAAAACAACATGTTATAAGCAACGTTTTGTTGTTGTGCTTCGTCCGGCAGGTTGACGGGTCAGGAGTTCGCTCTGAAGATCATCGACAAAGCTCGCTGCTGTGGGAAGGTAACGCTGCTTTGCCACTTACACCGAGAATTAAATTACACAGTTTTAACCACACATGACCTTAAGCCAATTACAAACTGTACTGACAGTAAGGCTTTTCAAAATAAAGCCGTGTGGCAGCAACACGCACAGCTTTTTCTGATACACGTAAATCTTCAAATGATTATCCTGATGGTTTTTACATAAAGACAAAACTGTATTTTTATTTACTGAGGCTTCATCAGCTTCAGACGTTTTCTCCATCACATGATCCACAGATGTGACTCTGCATTACTTCATCAGCTGCTCAGATTTTAAAGCTGTGTGTGTGTTTCGTACGTCGCTCTGATGTTCAGAAATAACGAACGTGAAATTCAGTTGAGCAGAGCACCGTGTGTAGTTCAGGCGGGCTGGGAGATCAGAGAAGCCACTGAAGTGACAGACGAGAGTTTTTTTTTTTTTTTTTTTACTTTTGAGAGTGGTTTTATGTTTCTGAAGGTTTCTAAAAATACGTGTTTGTGTGTGTGAACAGGAACATCTGATAGAAAATGAGGTGGCGGTGCTGAGGAGGGTTCGACATCCGAGCATCATCCAGCTAATCGAGGTGGATGAAACGCCCAGTCAGCTGTTTCTGGTCATGGAGCTCGTCAAGGTTCTTCTTCTCTTTCTTCTTCTTCTTCTCCTTCTTCAGTGACGATGATAAAGAGTGTTGTTGAGAGTCAAGTGTTTTTCGTGCCTCTGCCTCCTTCAGGGCGGCGACCTGTTCGACGCCATCACCTCGTCCACCAAGTACAGCGAGCGAGACGCCAGCGCCATGGTGTTCAACCTCGCCGGAGCCATCAAGTACCTGCACAGGATGAACATCGTCCACCGAGACATCAAACCTGAGAACCTGCTGGTACACACACAGAAACACACAAACATAAACATACACATAAACACACACAGAGAAACACACATTTCTTTTATGTCCTGCAGGTGTGTGAGTATCCAGACGGCACTAAGTCACTGAAGCTGGGCGACTTCGGTTTGGCGACAGTGGTGGAGGGTCCGCTGTACACCGTCTGCGGCACACCCACGTACGTCGCCCCGGAGATCATCGCCGAGACCGGGTGAGAGAAAAAAACGAGTGGGAAAGTTTCCAGGTGATGAAGTTTAAAGTGACACTGACGTTAAACTCTGCGTGTTTGTGTAGTTACGGACTGAAGGTGGATATCTGGGCGGCGGGAGTGATCACCTACATCCTGCTGTGTGGATTTCCTCCATTTAGAAGGTCAGTGTGTACAGAGTGTGTTTCCTCTTGTTCCTTGTGATGTTTGTGTGTTTATTTCCAGTTAGTTTCCATCAGCAGGTGTCTGTAGGCTCTGTGGAGATGCTGTAGGGGGTCATTATGTACAGTGGGACGGCAAACAGGATGAGCTTAATAATGTCTTCATTATTTCTATATAATATATATAACGGCTTTATTTGAGCAGCTGCTGGCTGAAGCAGAGAGATGGGTCAACCTCTCATCTTTGGAGACTATAAAACCAGATTGTCTGCTCCAATGAAGAAACTGCAGCAAAGCAAACTCCACATTTAGGCCTTAATTATTGATCAGTTATGGATCCTCCCTGACAGTCATCACAGTGATCTTGAAGGTTGAAATCAGCTGTGCTCAAATGAACCACACACTCATTTTGGAGTTCAACAAATTATCCAGTTATCACCAGAAAACAGCTTTGATATTCAGAGACGACGACATCATTAATATGTGATCTCAAGATAATGAGATGAAAATAACTGCAAGCACGGCTGTTCTTGGCTTCTGTATTTTCCTGTATTGTTAATGAATTCATATATGTGACTATTATGCATCATATTAAGTCTTATGTATCTTTTATGCTTTTGACTGATGAATATTGTGAATAATTTTCATCATTTTGATCCAGTTAAATATCAGAGTTTGCCTCCTCTTCCTGTCCTCAGTGAGAATAATGTCCAGGAGGAGCTGTTTGATCAGATCCTCAGAGGGAAGCTGGAGTTTCCGTCTCCAGACTGGGACACCATCAGCCTGCCAGCCAAGGTACAGCTCACTCATACCGATTTACAGTAAAAATGTCACCAGATGGGGTTTACATGCTGGAGGGGAAGTCAGACATCAAAAACAAACTGTAGATAATTTAATGAAGTTTGTGTAAACAGCTGTTGGTTGGTCTGGTTAACTACAAAGCTTTAGTCATAAATGTTCTGTTTGAATCCAGATACTGTGTTTTACTTATTTAAGTCATAATTGTTCAAAAGTTTTGTTTAGAAGAAGAAATTGTTCAGCTGTTTGCAGCAGTAATAGAAGTACTCAGATCCTTTGTTTTACTTTACCATAGTGTAAAAATACCTTGTTAAAAGTAAAAAGTCCTACATTCAAGTAAACATACAAACATACTGCCATGAAAATACATATAAAGTACAAAAAGTCAAAGCTTTCATAATGCAGAATGGATCCTTTCAGTATACTATATATTCTATTATTATATTATAATTATTGATGCATTAATATGTGCGTCATTTTAATGTGGAGCTTATATTTGACTATATCTACTGTCTGCAAATCTGCAAACTACCAACTGGAGGTACCAAATAAATGTAGTGAAGTACAGTATTTCAGAAAATGGAAGTATTCAAGTACAAGTAACTCAAAATTATACTCATAATTATACTTAAGTTAACAAAAATTATACTTACGTTTACAAGTCAAACTCAGTAGATTTGCAATCGATTAAATAAAATGTGAATTCAGGCCGCTAACAGTCATGACCTGTTCCTCAGATGCTGATTAGTCAGATGCTGGAGGTGAACGTGCACACTCGTTTCACTGCAGAGGAGGTCCTGTCACACCCCTGGGTGACGGTAAGAACACACACACACTAATGATACACACTGAAACACAGTCACTTTGTTAGTAAAGCAGAAGTAACTGTTCTGTTGTTACGTTCATTTTCAAACTTTCAAACAAATTTATCAATAACTCAAGACCGTCTGTGTCCTTTTGCAACTCTTTATCATTTAGATAACTCCTAAAACAGTTAAAAAATGTCAGAACATTATTGCAGAATATTAATCTGTGTACCTGATGTGTGTTTGTTCAGGATGAGGCTCCCACAGACTCCAACACTGTGAGCAGCACTGAAGACCAGACCAGTGGAGAAACACTGGAACCGGAACACGAATCTCCAGTCCTGGAAACCAAACAGGTTCCCTCGCCTTTGGTCTAAAAATACATCCCCTTACATCGACTGGAAACCAAACGTGACACTGCTTGATCAAACGTCTCCCCTCCTCTGGTCTAGACCAATCCTAGAAAACAAAAAGTTCCCTCAAATCTGGAAAAGAAATAAACGAGTTTCATCACCTCCAATGTAGAACACATCCTCCTGTTTGAACTTGACCGGTGAGTTTTATCTTCTGGAGGCCACCACCATCCAGTGTAGGCTGAGACCTGTTTTCACCCACTGGAAACCAAATGAGATTTCTCAAATCTGGACTACAGTGCATCACATTTTATCGACTGGTTCCCTCACCGCAGTCATGTTCCAGTTCATCTTTTGGAAACTCATATCGCATTTGATCTTCTGAAAGTTTCCCCACCTGTGCTCCACAACTTCTCCCTGTTTCTTCTACTGAAAATCAAACCATTACCTTCATTTTTGGTGTCAAACATCCCCATTTATCTACTGAAAACTGAGCTTAAATCTGGTCTACAGCACACCCTGTTTAATCTACTGGAAACCAAACAAATCCCCTGATATGTCCACTTTAATCTACAGGAAAGTGCACGACTTGCCTCACTGCTGCTCTAGAAGTGCCCTGTTGCATCAAGTGGACACAACCTGTTTCCTTTGGTCTAGAAAACGTCCTGTTTCATCTACTAGATCCTGACAAGTTCCCTCACTCCTGGACTTAAACTTTTTCCTGTTTCTCCTGAAAACAGGTTTATATATCCTGGTTTATGTTGTGGTCTAAAATGTCTCCCATTTAATTTACTGGAAACCAGATAAGTTCCCTCACCTCTGGCCTTAAACAGGTCCAATTTCATGTTGTTAAAACCAGACAAGTTCCCTAAAATCTGGCCTGGAATATGCCCTGTTCTGCCACTGAAAATCAGTGGAAGTTTCCTCCGTCCTCCTTCAAGAACATGTCCCGTTTCACCTACTGAAAACCAAACAAGTCCCTTAAAAAAAGGAGTTCCCACACTTCAAGAATATTCCCCTTTTTCTCACCTTTATACAGAACAAGTTGCCTAAACTCTGGTCAAGAACTCATTCTGTCTTTTCCACACTCCTGATTTACTGGAAACCAAACAAGTTTGCCTGGCAGTCTGGAATTGCTTTATTTATTTATTTCTTTGTTTTGTCTCTGTTCGACACCAAATGAGTTTCCCTCTCTGTCTTCACAGATACTCTAGGACACTTGATCTCTGTTTTTTTCAATTTACCTACTGAAAACAGTCATCATCTGTGGTCTAGATCAGCATTTAATCTACTGAAGACTTTCACAAGTCCTGTTTCTGCTGCTGTACTGAAAAAGTATTTACATTCTTTGAGGAACTCCTCTAAATTATTGTTATTTGAGACATTTTGTTCTGTAAGAGGAGTCCCATTTTGGGTAATGAACAGTAATGAAGTCACCTCACTGCTGCTTGAAGGACACACCATATCAATACTGGGACACCATGAAGAAGGTGCTATTGGACACATCCTGTTTCATCACCCGGTGTCTCACGGGACTGGACCCATTTCCGGAAAATGGCCCTTACCTCTGGTCTGAATGACACTTGTTCAGTGGTCCTGAAAAAGGTCTGAGACCACTTTCATAGGGATATAAACGACTGACTCATTAACAAACGTTCCCTCTGGTTTAGGGATTATTTTCTCTGTAGTCCATGCCGCCTGGCGACCAGGATGTCTTCCATTTATTCTGGGAAACGTCCCATTTCTCCTGCCTTTACCCTCCAGCTCTCCTTACGCTACCCTGAAGGATGTTTGTCATCGTCTACTTGGCGACCACCAATCCAAGGAGATATTTCAGTACTGTGCCTGTTTACACTGCTGATGAATTCTTATTATTTTAAATCTCAACCCTTTCTTCTAAAGGTACTCCGCAGACCACCATTGGCTGTATAGACAGATAAGGCTCATTGTTATGTTATTTGCAGATTTTCGGTAAAATAGATTTCATTTTTTGAGAAGGAGCAGATTGGTTTAAAGGAATAGTTTGACATTTTGGGATTTATGCGTTCTTGCCAATCTTATTAAGAAGAACTATTAAGAAAATCTAAACAGTTCAGGAGTTAAATCCTGTAAGTATTTATTAATAAATAAGAGCATAAAGTGTTCAGAGGTGTTTGGTAGGTATGCTTTTGAACTTGGAGAGAGCCAGGCTACCGGTTTCCACCCATTTTTGGTCTTTATGTTAAGCTAAGGCTAATTTCCTCCTGACTCTGATCTTGTCATCTAACTTGTGACAGTATTATTCAAAACTCAGTTCAGTTATGGTAGTATTTATAGTTTCTGAATGAGGTTTTCCTTTAACTTTTTAAAAGACTTTTTAAAAGATGAACCCCTTAAAACAATGAGCCTTATCTACGTAAACTCAGTGTCTCTTTGATGCCGCTGAAGGACACTTCCTATGACCCAACTCCCATCCTTCACCTTTTCCCTCAAACTTTGTACTGTAACTTAAATTAACCGAGTGACATCCAAACCTCACAATTTCAAAAACACTTTCAACAACCTTTCGAGGTTCTTACCTGCAGTATGACTGATGTAAAGGGCACGTTTCAGTCCAAATCCTGAGCTCCTTGCCTCTTCACCCACCTGCAGTTAACGGAGGATAAAATATGTTGTATATACTGTAAATATCACTCTGTTGTTGTCTCTGTGTGAGTCAGTTGTGAAGTAGGGAAACAGTAGCAAGTTTGAAGAAAAAAATACTACAATGAAAAGAATCTCATCATAGACATAATGTGTCAGCAACCTGAAAAAACCTTGTTTTTCTTAAAGAGCCAATGTATAGAAAGAAAAAAAAAAGATTTACCACATTGACATTGAAACATTTTAAATGTATTTTCACAAGTTTGCTCCGTATTCAAATAAAAAAGGCAGAAGAAAAAACAAGATTCAAGGTTTCTGAGGGATGCTGACGAACTGTAATGGAAGAGTTCTTACCTTTAAGTCGAGTCTCTGATAGATCTGGTAGCAAATGTTGCCCAGCAACAAAGGACTGGACCAGTGATGATCTCTTTCCTTATAAGGTCATGTGTCTGAGATGTGATATAGTGGGTCATCTATCAATCATATCGCTCCATCCATCATTTTTTCTGTTGATGTTAGTGGTTATAACAATCACTGAGGATGAAGGAACCGTGTGTGTGTGTGTAAATAAGTGTGTGAGGATATTTGATTTCCACAGTGTAATGATTTAACTATAAATTGTGTGGAAATGAGGAAAGCATGAGGTTTAGTGTGTGTGAGAGTTTTGTGTGTGTGTGTGTAACTGCATTAAGGGAAGGGGGTCACATTTTTAAAAACTTGAAAAGTTGTCATCTGGATGAACGCGTTGACCTATTGCAGTGTTATGACCTTACCACGACCTTTGAACTTAGCTCGACCTTTCCATGGCCTTGACCTTTGGCCGGAGCCACTGATGAAGAGTTTGGCGAGGATGTTCTGTTGAAGTCATGTTGCAGACTGAATGGAGGACTAAATGCATCCTTTCCAACCCACTTCCCTCCCTGACAAAATTGTCATACTAACCACTAATTATTAGTATAACACTGACCATCGTCGACATTTCGGGCATCACACTACTGATTCAGCTCCTCCCAACTGAATCACCTTTTGCAACAACACAACGGTCAAACTCTTAATCAGTGGCTCGGCCTTTGACCTTCTATGCCTGCTATGAACCCAGTAGTCTTAATTCTTTTCTCTTTGCTTTAAACCAAACCAAAAGGAGCCTTCTGTTGATGATGTTAGCGGCGCAGCCACGCCCGGGTCAACAAGCAGCTGAAGTCTTTTGTGTTTATATGACTTTTGTGTCAATAGTACAGTACTTCCTTACAGACATGGTTTAGAGGTGAGAAGGGAGGGCAAAGATCAGACTCTTCCTATGTTAAGTAATGTTAAAGAAGCGTATTGGTGGTTTTGCATGTTCTGGCCAGTTGTGAACATTTTTAGACTGGCTTTGGAGATTTGCTTCAGTCCATTTGAAAAATCTCAGTTGATTCCATTACATGTACGTCAATCACATAACTAACATCTTTTTTTTTGTTAAAGTAATGTGAATGGTGTGTGGTACTGTGGTTGCAAGAAACAGTTGGAAAGATATCTTAAAATCCAAAAATTGCTGCCAAAAATGCACCTTAAAGCAAAACTGCAGAGTCAGAAAATCAATTGAACCCAGCAGTCAATTCCTGAATGAGTTTCCTTGAATGCAGCTTGCATACGTAGCACCGTGTGGCAGTAACTTAACTTTAACAAAAGCTTTTTGTAATGTACCGAATTGAACTGAAATCTAAAAATCTAAAAATGACTGGAGTTTAGAGTGATTTGACCCGGGGTGGCTGCAGTTAGGCCCTTTATGTGTGTTTTTATCTAATGCAAAGTGTTTGTGTGTGTATGTGTGTGTGTGATCATTTCACGTCATGCCTCATTTTAGACAGGAACTGATTTTTTTTTTTTTTTATTAAGTGCAGTAGACAAATTAGGATTTTGAACCAAACTGGGCTGGTTTTCCTAAAAAGAATCTCTGAGTGTTGATTTATGTTTAGTTCAATAAGCTGAGACATGGGAAGCTTGAGGATTTGTGCTGAATCATTTAAGAATTGAAGGAATTATATACCTCATCAGTACAAAGATTTTTTTTTTTTATTTAAAGGACAATCTAATTTCTTGAATGACCACACTGAACCTGGGAGCTAAAAAACAGAAAAAAGCCTTGTGACATTAGGTGTCTAAACATTTATTTGCTCATTAGCTCAAACTTCCTCAAAGTTAAACGGAGATGCACCGTGAATATTTTAAAATCTAAATTAATGCTGTCTTTCTTCTTGAGATGCTTTTAGGAAAACGAGTCCTGGGTTGAAGTGGGAGGAGATGTGAGAATTCTTGAGAACATGTTGTAGACATGTTTTAATGCTAACAATGATCTGTAATGTGACGTGTGTTGATATGAAACTTGTATGTTTGTCGGGATCAGGGTGCAGGAAATTGGTGAAAAGAAAAACCCTGATCTGGATTGAGAAAAGATGCTTTCAACTGTGAAAATAAAAACTTGATGCAGTGGCATCATGTTAACCTGCTTTGTCTGAGTTACTTTTGTCTTCCTACCGTGACGATGCATTTTATCTACTGTACATAATGTAATTTATAAAGAGGGAATAAACTATTTTAAAGCAGTATTTAACAGTTAAATTCTGATATTGACAGCAGAAGCAGACAAAGATATTATTTAAGCCTTTTCCTATGTGAATTATAGATGTAGAAGATAACTTGAGAACTATTTTGAGGCCAAAGTATTTTATATTGGAGTACTTCTATTTTCTATTTTAAGAGATGTTCTACTTTTCCTCCACCACATTTGTATGAGTTGGTGTTATGTTTCAGATTTTACATTTCTCATCAAATACAGTGAAATACTGACAGTATCACCTTTCCTTATTTTCTAATCTAATCTGACAGAATGAAAAAAAACACAAAACCAAAGAGGTTTCCACCTGACAGCAACACAAAACTTTGGCCAAAAGTATGTGGATAACTCGAACTTTCAGTGCAGGAACCTTTTTCACGATTTAGGCCTCTTAGTTTCAGTGATGGGAAATCTTAATGCTACAGCTTACAGTGATCTTTATACAACACTGTGCTTCCAATTTTGCGGCAACATTTTGTATTAGTTTCTTTCCTGTTGAAACAAGAAACGCCCCTGAACACTTTTGGGATGAACAGGAACACCAAATGCGAGGCAGACATGATCACCCAACATCAGTGTTGGTTTCCTCCCACAAATCCCCATTTATAACAACAAAAAGTGTAATTGTGCAGCACAAGGTCGTAAGGAAAAAGTGAGGAGTAAGATGATTTCAAATAGACGCTCATTAACTTCTAATTGAGACCTGCTTTCCTGCTTTGCCTCACTGCTGCTGACCTGAAAGCCAAAGGAGCTGAACTATTTTTTTTTTTTTAAACAAAGTTTTTTTCAATCAGCTGCCCTGTATTGCCAAAACTCAGTCTTAAATGTTTAAATGAGGGCATGACACGTTGCCAAAGTTCAAACCAACTGTAGACTTGTAAATCTGGCCTATAAATGCTACTAAGGTTCCAGCTGCTCCTTTTTTCCAAACAGATTCCCACTCTGACTGCATATCTTCTGGTTCTTGCCCCTTCATAAATGCGACTCATTGTGCTGCAATGAGCAACAGCTGACAAGGTACTTTAATGCAGATCAGCATGCGAATATAAAAAAAGAGGGTTCGGAGACAGTCTCTGTTGTTGAGAGCTGAAATGGCGCAGCAAGGACATCAGACAGTCGAGGTGAAATTCAGCTGTTCGATCTGTCTGGATCTACTGAAGGATCCGGTGACTATTCCCCTGTGGACACACAACTGTGAACAACATGAACTGTATTAAAAGCTTCTGGGATGAGGAGGATGAGAAGAAAAAACCCGCAGCTGTCCTCAGTGCCGACAGACTTTCAGCCCGAGGCCTGTCCTGGTGAAAAACACCATGTTGGCAGAGTTTAGTGGAGGAACTGAAGAAAGACTGGACTCCAAGCTGCTCCTGCTGATCACTGCTATGCTGGACCTGAAGATGTGGCCTGTGATGTCTGCACTGGGAGAAAACTGAAAGCTGTCAAGTCCTGTCTGCAGTGTTTGGCTTGTTACTGTGAGAAACACCTCCAACCTCACTACGAATCTCCTACTTTTAAAAACACAAACTTGTAGACGCCTCCAAGAAGCTCCAGGAGAACATCTGCTCTCGTCATGACGAGGTGATGAAGATGTTCTGTCGCACTGATCAGAAGTGTATCTGCATCCTCTGCTCCATGGACGAACATAAAGGCCACGACACAGTCTCAGCTGCAGCAGAAAGGACTGAGAGGCAGAGAGAGCTCGAGGTGAGTCGACAAAACATCCAGCAGAGAATCCAGGACAGAGAGAAAGATGTGAAGGAGCTTCAGCAGGAGGTGGAGGCCATCAATCGCTCTGCTGATAAAGCAGTGGAGGACAGCGAGAAGATCTTCAGCCAGCTGATCCATCTCATCCAGAAAAGAAGCTCTGATGTGAAGCAGCAGCTCAGATCCCAGCAGGAAACTGAAGTGAGTCGAGTCCAAAGAGCTTCAGGAGAAGGCTGGAGCAGGAGATCACTGAGCTGAAGAGGAAAGACGATGATCTAAAGCAGCTCTCACACACAGAGGATCACACCCAGTTTCTACACAACTACCCCTCACTGTTACGACTTCCTGAGACTACAAACTCACCAACACCAAACATGTGTTGTCTGCAGTACTTTGAAGATGTGATGGCAGCTGTGACAGCAGCCAAAGATCAAATCCAGGACATCATCACTGAGAAATGGTCTCTAGTGGAGCCTACAACCAGAGCTGACTTCTTAAAATATTCACGTCAAATCACGCTGGATCCAAACACAGCAAACAATTTTCTGGTTTTATCTGAGAACAGAAAAATAATCTTTAATTCAAATAATAATAATAATAAGCTTGATTGATGCAAGATTGATACTCCATATTCTCACCATCCAGACAGATTCATTCACATATCTCAGGTCTTGAGCAAAGATGGACTGACTGGACGTTGTTATTGGGAGGTGGAGATGAGCAGACCTGCTGCAGTAGCAGTTGCTTATAAGAGTATTGGCAGATCAGGGGACTTAAATGTAAGTGCATTTGGATTCAATGAGAAGTCCTGGGCATTATATTGTTATGATAGTTATATCTTCAGACATGAAAACCGCTCAACTTGCATCTCAGGTCGTAAATCCTCCAGAGTCGGAGTGTACCTGGATCACAGTGCAGGTATTCTGTCCTTCTACAGCGTCTCTGACAACCATGACTCTCCTCCACAGAGTCCAGACCACATTCACTAAGCCTCTCTATGCTGGACTTTTCCTTGGTGGTTCAGAGGGAGACACTGCTGAACTGTGTGAATTGAAGTAGTTATCAAAGAGGCTGAGGACAGTTTTATTACCACAGAAATGTGTTGTAACTTCTGGAGGACGTGAATGCAGTTCATGTAGTTCACTGGTGGATGCAGTTCAGCTGTACAGAGACAATGATTTGACCCACAGTGGCTGTGATTGATAATCAATAATCTGAGTGACTGTTAAACTTGATCATTTGGTGGAGTCTGTATTTCTGTTTAATGTTTTCTGAGTGTGATAACTAAGATAATTACATATCACTGAGTAATCTTTTGAATGTAAACAGAACTGTTTAAAGCTTGACTGATGTAAGTTTAAAGAAGTAACATGATTTTTTTCTGTCGTTCAATAATTTTAATAGAATAAGCAACTAAAGCATGTTTTATGAGGTATTGTTTTAGGGAGTAATTATCAAATGATGAATTTCAGTAAACTATAATGAATGTGTAAAATATAATACATTTGTGTCTTTGATTTTCTACATTTATAGAATCAGTGTTTTTTGGGGGGGGGGAAAGTTTTATTCTTCTAATCATCCAGCCATTATTATGTGAATTAAGCAGCAGAAATACAGAATTTTTAATGCATGAAGTTTGAAATTTTGCTCTGCAACTAATACAACAATTAATACATAAAGAAAAGAAATAAATAATATTAATATTATTAAAAAGTGTCAAAGTTTTATTTGTATAAAAAAGTTTGACTGTTTGGTTCTACATCAAATATCTCTTACAAAGCGGTTCATAAATCTTTCATTGCATCTATCTCACTCGTACGCACAAATTTGTGTTGCCGTCATTTGATTTGTACAAAAAGAGTGTAATAAGTTAAAGATTCCACATGTCAGATTTTCTCTTTGACGAGTAAGAGTATTGGCAGATTAGGGGACTTAAATGCATGTGCATTTGGATATAATGAGAAGTCCTGGGTATTATATTGTTCTAATAGTTATATCTTCAGACATGACAACCACTGAACTAACATCTCAGGTTCCCTGTCCTCCAGAGTTGGAGTGTACCTGGATCACAGTGCAGGTATTCTGTCTTTCTATAGCGTCTCTGACACCATGACTCTCCGCCACAAAGTCCAGTGTAACGTCCTTTGACACAGGGAGGTGGACTCAAATGCACGACTGACCAGGTTCAAGTGGTAACAAAAAATATTTTAACCTTAAAACAAAAGGCGCTCACAAGGAGGATGAGGAATAACAAAACTGTCTCTGACTGGCTTGATTTTGCCCACATGGAACGTGGGATGGACCTTCAATGACCTGGGAAGTCTGAGATGCACAGAAACGGGGTTAATTACTTTTGATATGGAAAAGTGACCCACAAACCTTGGAGCCAGTTTCTGGGCATCTACATGAAGTCTTTGGTGGCAAGCTATACCCTCTGGCCCGGCCTGTAGGAGGGAGCTGGTCGTCTGCGTTTGTCCGCTGTCATCTGGACCGAACTCTCCATGAGGACCTGCCGAGCACCAGCCCAGATCCGGCGGGGACCGTGACCTCTTTTTCATTGGCTGGGAACAGGGGAGGCTGGCAGCTGAGGGAAGGGTATTGTGGGCATATTCCACCGAGGTGAGGTGGTCGCTCCAGGAGGCTTGGTTCTGGGAGATGAGGCATCTTAAACAGATCTCCAGGTCTTGATTTAGGCTTTCGGTCAACGGGCAATGGTACTAATGTTTCGAATGAACTTTCTGTAAAAATTAGCAAACCCCAGAAACTGTTGCAACTTTGTTTTTTTACTGTCTGGGGTAGGCCAATTAGCTACTGCACTGACCTTGGATGGGTCCATCTGTACGTGATTAGTAGTAATAATGTAGCCCAGGAATGATACAGAAGCTGCATGAAAGTCGCATTTTCCAGCTTTGACATAGAGTTGGATTTTCCAGCAGCTTCTGGAGGACATGGCGAACGTGAACTCTATGAGTCTCAGGATCTGGTGAGAAAATGAAAATGTCGTTGAGATACACAAAGACAAAAACATTCAAAAACTCCCTCAATACATCGTTAACAAATGTCTGAAAAACAGCTGGGGCGTTGCAAAGTCCAAAAGGCATTACTAAATACTCATAATGTCTGCTTGGAGTGTTAAACCCTGTCTTCCATTCATCTCCATCTCTTATCCGAATGAGGTGATAAGCATTTTGGAGATCTAGTTTGGTGAAGACTCTGGCTGTTTGAAGCAGTTCAAAAACAGAGGAGATTAGCAGAAGAGGGTAACAGCTTTTTACAGTAATGTCATTCAGTGGGCTGTAGTCAATGCATGGCCTGAGAGAGCCATCTTTCTGACCCACAAAGAAAAAACCTGCCCCAGCTGGGGATGAGGATGGGCGGATTATCCCAGCCTTTAGTGAGGTGGTGATGTACTCGTCCATGGCTGCTCTCTCTGGCCCGGAGATGGAGTAAATGCGTCCAGTAGGGGTGCACCGGGTAGCAGGTCAATGGCATAGTCCGAAGATCAATGAGGAGGGAGTGGCATCGCCTTAGACCTGTTAAACACCTCTTTTAAGTCGTGATAGCAGGAGGGTACCTTGGACAAATCTGGGTAGTCAGAGTCAATGTCTGAGCCTAGTTCAGTTTTCAGAGAACCAGAAAAGTCAGGCTCATGAATAGTCTTACAAGACCTAGCTCAATATTCCCCCCACCCCTTAACCCTGCCTGAGAGCCAATCGACATGAGGGTTAGCACCCCTCTCAAAGCCGGCGCTGCCTCTCCTCTTGAGAGATCTTTGTCCTCCCCAGGTGTATCAGTTCCTCCAACACTCGTGGTGGTGCCGTCTTGGCTGAAACTGGTGACATGGAAGATGAAGACACCCAAGAAGGATGAATCCGTGTAGAGTGCCCCAGGTGGTTGGGGGAATGGCTTGCCATCCGATGCCACTTCTTCTCCCTCTCTCGGATCCTGTTACCCACACGGATCGCAGTCGCTATGATGGCTTTGAGATCTTGACTGAGCACTAAGGGAGCCAAGAGATCTTTATTGGTTCAGCAAGACCGTTCATAAAAGCGTCAATTAATGCTGGTGTGTTCCACCCGCTATCCTATAGTATGGAACTCAATGGCATAGTCTATGACCTGACGGCAATGCTGCTTAATCTGCATAAGGGCCCGGGAGGCTTCTTTTGCAGACGAGGTGTGATCAAAGATCTTACTCAGGGTCTCCTGAAACAACATGAGTGACTGGCAAGTGTTGAGTTTCGGGACCACTCAGCAGTAGCCCAGGCTGCGGCTCTGCCAGTTAAATGAGAAACCATAAAGAACACCTTGACCTGATCTGACACAAAAACAGCCAGGTTAAGCCTAAAATGCAGATCCCATTGAACCAAGAATGTCCTACAGTCACCTGTGTTCCCTGAAAACTTCTCTGGGGCAGCCAGACGTTGAAGCAACAGGATTCACTCTCGGAACAGCAGCTGGACTCTTGGCGGATTGCATTCCTGAAGTGGCTGTTCCCAGGTGAGCGAGAACTTGGTGTAGTTGCCCTGCTAGGTGGTTAATTTGAGAGGTGCCTGAGGCTTGAAGCTCCCCCTGACACTCTGTGAGATCCTTCACTCCCTGGCTGACTGAGTTTAACTGCGCCTCGTGTTGACTGATCTTAGTGCCCTGCGCAGAGAGGGCGTCTTGGAGTTTCTTTTGCTCAGCTGAGTCCATATTCAGGCCACTTTGTTCAGACCACATTCATTTAGCCTCTCTATGCTGGACTTTTCCTTGGTGGTTCTGTTTAATGTTTTCTGAGTGTGATAACTAAGATAATTACATATCACTGAGTAATCTTTTGAATGCAAAAAGAACTGTTTAAAGCTTGATTGATGCAAGATTGATACTCCGTATTCTCACCATCCAGACAGATGCATTCACATATCTCAGGTCTTGAGCAAAGATGGACTGACTGGACGTTGTTACTTGGAGGTGGAGATGAGCAGACCTGCTGCAGTAGCAGTTGCTTATAAGAGTATTGGCAGATCAAGGGACTTAAATGCATTTGCATTTGGATTCAATGAAAAGTCCTGGGCATTATATTGTTATGATAGTTATATCTTCAGACACGAAAACCGCTCAACTTGCATCTCAGGTCGTAAATCCTCCAGAGTCGGAGTGTACCTGGATCACCAGTGCAGGTATTCTGTCCTTTCTACAGCGTCTCTGACAACCATGACTCTCCTCCACAGAGTCCAGACCACATTCACTAAGCCTCTCTATGCTGGACTTTTCCTTGGTGGTTCAGAGGGATACACTGCTGAACTGTGTGAACTGAAGTAGTTATTAAAGAGTCAGAGGACAGCTTTATTATCACAGGAATCTGTTGTAACTTCTGGAGGATGTTCATGTAGTTCATTGGTGGATGCAGTTCAGCTGTACAGAAAGTGATTTGACCCACGGTGACTGTAAATTGATCATTTGTCTGTATTTCTGTTTTTATGTTTTCTGTGTGTGATAACTAAGTTAATTACACATCACTGTGTAGGCCTTTGAATGCAAACTGTTTAAAGTTTGATTTATATTTTATTGATGTAAATTAGCAAGTTTAAAGATTTTTTTTACTGTCTTTAAATATTTTTAAGAGATTAAGCAACTAAAGTATGTTTTGTGAGGGTGTTATTTTAGGGAGTAAAAAAGCATAAAAAGCACAAAGCTATTAGTATTTGTTGGAAAGAAAAGTATAAAAGCTAGTTACGGTTAAAATGACATTTTTTGCAGGCTGATCTCTGGTCATTGTAAGAGGTCAGTATATCAACAGAAAACCACCACTGTAGAAATATAAAAAACAGCTGAACACACTTCCAAAGTTCAAACCAACTACAAACAAATAAAGAACAGCTTTTAAATGCAGCTAATGCTCAAATTGCTCTGGTTCCTTGTGTGCAACAGAGACCGACAACCCTTCCCTTTTCTCAAACGTAGAGTCGAGCTCTGACAGTACGTCTCCTGGTTCACGCCCCTTTCATAGATCTGTGGGTTTAGAGATGGGTAAAACCAACATGCCGTGTTGTGCAAGAGGGACGTTACTGCAGATCAGCAGGCAAATGTGAGAGAAAAGAGGGTTGAGCTTTTATTTGCTGTGAGGAAAGTGAAACAGTTTAGACAGTCTCTGTTGTTGAGAGCTGAAATGGCACAGCAGAGACATCAGACAGTCGAGGTGAAATTCAGCTGTTCGATCTGTCTGGATCTACTGAAGGATCCAGTGACTATTCCCTGTGGACACAACTACTGCATGAACTGTATTAAAAGCTTCTGGGATGAGGAGGATGAGAAGAAAACCCGCAGCTGTCCTCAGTGCCGACAGACTTTCAGCCCGAGGCCTGTCCTGGTGAAAAACACCATGTTAGGCAGAGTTTAGTGGAGGAACTGAAGAAGACTGGACTCCAAGCTGCTCCTGCTGATCACTGCTATGCTGGACCTGAAGATGTGGCCTGTGATTTCTGCACTGGGAGAAAACTGAAAGCTGTCAAGTCCTGTCTGCAGTGTTTGGCTTCCTATTGTGAGAAACACCTCCAACCTCACTACGAATCTCCTACTTTTAAAAAACACAAACTTGCTGACGCCTCCAAGAAGCTCCAGGAGAACATCTGCTCTCGTCATGATGAGGTGATGAAGATGTTCTGTCGCACTGATCAGAAGTGTATCTGTCATCCTCTGCTCCATGGATGAACATAAAGGCCACGACACAGTCTCAGCTGCAGCAGAAAGGACTGAGAGGCAGAGAGAGCTCGAGGTGAGTCGACAAAACATCCAGCAGAGAATCCAGGACAAAAAGAAAGATGTGAAGGAGCTTCAGCAGGAGGTGGAGGCCATCAATAGTCGAGTCAAAGAGCTTCAGGAGAAGCTGGAGCAGGAGGATCACTGAGCTGAAGAGGAAAGACGTTGATCTGAAGCAGCTCTCACACACAGAGGATCATATCCAGTTTCTTCACAGTTACCTCTCAGTGTCACAACTTCCTGAGTCTACAGACTCACCAACACCAAACATGTGTTGTCTGCAGTCTTATGAAGATGTGATGGCAGCTGTGACAGCAGCCAGAGATCAAATCCAGGACATCATCACTGAAAAATGGTCTCTAGTGGAGCCTACGACCAGAGCTGACTTCTTAAAATATTCACGTCAAATCACGCTGGATCCAAACACAGCAAACAATTTTCTGGTTTTATCTGAGAAGAACAGAAAAATAATCTTTAATTCAAAAAATACTCCATATTCTCACCATCCAGACAGATTCACTCACATATCTCAGGTCTTGAGCAAAGATGGACTGACTGGACGTTGTTATTGGGAGGTGGAGATGAGCAGAAATTGTAGAGTAGCAGTTTCTTATAAGAGTATTGGCAGATCAGGGGACTTAAATGCATTTGCATTTGGATTCAATGAGAAGTCCTGGGTATTATATTGTGATAACAGTTATACCTTCATGCATGACAAAAGCTCAACTTACATCTCAGGTCGTAAATCCTCCAGAGTCGGAGTGTACCTGGATCACAGAGCAGGTATTCTGTCCTTCTACAGCATCTCTGAAACCATGACTCTCCTCCACAGAGTCCAGACCACGTTCACTCAGCCTCTCTATGCTGGACTTTTCCTTGGTGGTTCAGTGGGAGACACTGCTGAACTGTGTGAACTGAAGTAGTTATCAAAGAGGCTGAGGACAGTTTTATTACCACAGAAATGTGTTGCAACTTCTGGAGGACGTGAATGCAGTTCATGTAGTTCACTGGTGGATGCAGTTCAGCTGTACAGAGACAGTGATTTGACCCACAGTGGCTGTGATTGATAATCAATAATCTGAGTGACTGTTAAACTTGATCATTTGGTGGAGTCTGTATTTCTGTTTGTTTTCTGAGTGTGATGACTAAGATAATTACATATCACTGAGTAATCTTTTGAATGCAAATAGAACTGTTTAAAGCTTGATGTAAATTATGATTTTATTGATGTAAATTAGCAAGTTTAAAGAAGTAACATGATTTTTTTCTGTCGTTCAATAATTTTAATAGAATAAGCAACTAAAGTATGTTTTATGTTTTTTGTTTTGAAAGTTGACAATTCATACAAAAAGAAAGAAGAAAAACACAAATTAATATATTATTAAAATGTCTGAAAGTTTTATTTGTATTAAAAAGTTTGGCTCTACATCAAATATCTCTTACAAAGCGGTTCATAAATCTTTCATTGTGTCTTTCTCACTCGTACGCACAAATTTGTGTTGCAGTCATTTGATTTGTACAGAAACACTTAAAACAGGTTATAAATGTCAGATTTTCTCTTTGACGAGCTGCCACCAAAATAGTCATGATGACGCCTGAAAACGATCGATTGTGTCAAAATACTTGGCTTGGCTTGTACTAATTTTCTGCGCTCACATAGTTTATTTTACAAATATTCAGTGTGAACATTTCCCCAAGTCTTTCATGACTGTCAGATAATGACTTGTTTGAGAATTGGAAGATTAATATTCATTAAACCAGCACTATCTACGATCATCTGACTGCATTTTATTTAGTAGATTTAGCCAAAGTTATTTCCAAATAAAAGCAAAAGTTTAAATTGGCCTTCTCAGACTGTAAGACTTGCATGGAGAATAACAAAAATGTAAAAATGAACTTACTTTCCTTTATTGTGAGCACATTTAAAATGAAACAAAAAAACAGGAAGTGGCAGAAAAGGCAATAATGAGCAAAATGCAGAAAAGATGAATTCACCATTGTCACTGCTAATTTGCCGACAGCTCCTTCAGAGAAAATCCTGCATGTTGAATCTTTAACAAAAACAGTTTGGGCTGATGAATTAGACTCATCATTCAGTCTGAAATGTTTTTGAGATGTTTTAACACAGGAAACATGTTAAGAGAAAGACGGAGCTGCACTGTGATGAGAAAAAGTTCAGTACGATGAGGTTGTGACAGACAAACTTCCTCATGTTGGTACGTTACAACACGGCACAAAACCGCCTCATGATGCTGCTTAAATACAGGAAATCAAAGAGGAACTGGTGTGGACATTAAACAGCCTCTCAGTTCCTTTCTGATTCACTCTAAATGACTTTTGTGTCTAACTACTATAAAGATGTTTTATGGTGATTTATTTGAGCACCACATGTGATTCTCAAGTTTTGTAAAGCTTATTTTCAATATTTCATCAACAGTTTTTAAAAGTTTGTGGTTATTTTTTGAGTTTGCTTTTGTTGAGCTGCTTGCTCTTAGCATCAAGTTTTAGTTGCATGTTTAAATCCATTAAATACAAAAGTACTTTACATTAAAATCAAAACATGAAGCTCAATTCTTGTCCAAAACCTTTCAGATGAAAACATTCGGCGCATCATGCTAACGTGTTACTGAGTGTGTGTCCACAAAGTTAGAAAGGACTTTGGAAAATGTTCATTAGTGACGTATAAGTGATCTGCAGCTAACAGATGAAAACCAGCCTTAGTGTTCCTCACGTGAAATGATCTGGTTTAGAGTCATGCATTTATAAAATAAATCTTTTTCTGTAAGAATTTATCTGTGAAAACATGTGCAACAAAGAAAAGGCCTTTATAAATATCTCCAGGTACCTACAGTGTCATAAAACTAAACATTTGAACTAAAGTGTCTGTATAAACTCATTCATGATTTCCAGTCATGAAAGTGGCACTTTTTTGGTCCTCTAATTGTTACAACTTCAAAACATTTAGCATCACAAACCTGCCTGCAGCTCACACTCACCTCACCGTCCGTCTCTCCTCCATCACCGTTAAAAACCTCCGACCTGGCAGCTTTTCAGCTTAAAGCTCCACATTATTCAGTTTTAATTCAGTTTTCTAATCTCCTCTGGCTCAGGATGGGAATAATGTTCATCGCTGCGTTAAAGATAAATGGGAGTTTTTAGTGAGTTAGTGGAGGTGAATTAGTCCTGCTGACTTCAGGCTTTGAATGCGGCAAGCTGGCCGGATTTTGGATCTGCTGACACGTCATGACATGTTTAAGTCTACGTTAAATATCTGTAATCAGACACAGAGAAGAAACATCTACATCATATTTCCCATCATGCAGATCGATTTGGGAGCTTCAGAGTTTGATTTTTGGAAAGTCCGCAGCGAACAGAGTCAGAGTAAATGAAACAGACAGGACAAGATGAGAATTTAGCTGCGTAACGTCGGTTCTCCACCGTCGTTAAGGCATGACAAGCCCGTCCTCTTCTTCATCGTCATGGCAACAGCAAGCAGTCTCAGTTGCCAGGGCGACGTTAAGTCAGAGTTGTCAGTCAAAGAGGCGATCCAATCACACCTCGGAGTTCCTGTTTCTCCAATTTAGTGACTGAGCTACCGATAAAAACTGACCAGGAGGCTTTAGTTTTCAAAAAGTGAAAAGTTTTAGGGGAGTGTGTGAAACGCTGGACCAGAATTCACGAGTTCACGTGGCTCTCTCGTTAAAAGCAGAAAAAAAGGACGCTGCTGCGTCAAAACCAACCAACCCGTTCACAGCGAGAGGCTGAAAAATAAACAAAGGAAAGTCCCGCTTTTCCTTATCTGCCTGTTTCGGGAGCTCCTCGTCAGAGAAGTGAGACGTAGTTTTTAGGCACAATCCCACGCTTCCCGCCCACAACTCCTAAAATCCACTGCTCATCCACAAACTCCACCTGAGTTAAGATGTCACCGACCTGCAGGACAACACAGAAGCAGAAAGACAAACAACAAAACACACTTAGCATGTTTTTTTCATTTTGGTGAGGAAATATACAGCTGCTGTTTGGACAGCTTGAAACACAACTTGATTTTAAACTTGAAATTAAAGTTTTGTTTTTACTGATGAAATTACATGCATCAGTATTTGCATAAACACACATGTAGTCTGCACAGAGAAAACATCTCTCTCTCACACACACCTTTAAAGTGAGCTCATCCTCGCTCTCTGCTGTGAAGTCAAACTTGGCCACGCCTTTAGCTGCCGACTGCTGAGCTGGGATTGGCTGAGCTGAAAAACAGGAAGGGGACACTGTTTTTAGAGACTTCAGCACACACACACATATTACTAATATTGTATCAGAAATGGTTTGTGTATTTTATTGAATCTGTGTTATTCAGCTGCTGATATTCAACATTTAAAAGTGTCCAAAGAAAATGAGTCTGTGTGTTTTGGTGTGTGTGTGTGTGTCGTACCCTGGCAGGGCTGTGTGAAGGCGGCGGGGTAAATCCCCTCCCTCCCCTCCAGTCGTCCTCTCCTCCACTCGGAGTCGATGTGCTCCGTCACTTGGATGAGCGCCCCCTTGTGGAAGGACAGGTCCTCTGCAGCCTGACCGGGGAAGTCGAACAGAGCCACGGCCCACTCCTGCAAACACACACACACACACACACAGATGTAAATTTGTAAATTATAGAAGTTTTCTTTAATCATTTTATTATTCTTATTGTCTGTATTGTTTTTATTTATTGTATTCTTTCTTACTTTCTCCCTTTGCTGTTGTAACACTGAGGGATTAAAAAAGGATTATGGTCTCTTAATAAATTTACACTGTATGAAATAAGCATGAAAAACAAAACATTGGGAACTTGTGTAAAATGGAGGGATGCTTGTGTAATATTTAAAACATGAGTGATCCCTTCGGCCTTTTTAATCTTCAGCATTAGAGGAGAACCACACACCTCTGAGTCTGAGTCCTTGGAGATCTTTGGTGCTGCCGAGGAGAAGAAAATAAACAGGTTTCAGTGCACAATGATAACGAGCTGCAGTAAACGGGCGTGCTGCTTCAACAAAACTTAAAAAATGTTAGCAAAGCTGTTCTTAAAAAAAAAAGGATCCCAAAATATTCAGAGCTGCTCCTTTCACAGTCCTGATGTTGGAGGAACAAAATGAAAATAAACCATTAGACTTCACTGTCCAGCTCTCCTGTGAATTATAGACTTATATCTTTAATAATCAAATACAATCAATCAGTCAAGGTTTCGGCTCATCAGTACCTTCTGTCACGGTGGTTTCCACGGACGCCGGCTGCGTGGGCGGCGGCTCGATCACCTCGGTGAAGTTCAG
The DNA here is from genome assembly GCA_023238725.1 of Scortum barcoo. Classification (NCBI taxonomy): domain Eukaryota; kingdom Metazoa; phylum Chordata; class Actinopteri; order Centrarchiformes; family Terapontidae; genus Scortum; species Scortum barcoo. Next base: position 5,268,244 of record CM041532.1, read on the forward strand.
GGGGAAGATTCCGATTCGCCCGTGGATCTGGCCCCGCCCCCACTCCTGCCCAATCAGCTCTGAGAGGGCGATGACGTCACCCTGGGAGAAGGTGAGCTCGTCCGTCCTCCTCTCCCTCAGATCAATCGAACAAGGCGACGCCTTCAGGCTAAATTTCACCGTGGGCACGCTGCACACACACACACACACACATTAAGAAATAAACACTAAATAAAACAAATGATGGACGACCTTTGTAAATAAAGTTCCTGTTGCTTCATGCGTGTAGTTCTAGCGTGTTGCGTGTCTGACCTGACGGGAGGAAGGTCCGGCTGTTCTTTCAGCTCAGCAGGCGCCACAGGAAGAATGGACTACATCACAGAGGAAACACAACTACTGTCAACAACTTTAACTTTTTAAAAACTTAAAAGTTTTATAGCACATTTAGAGCAGTTATAGTCTTTTTTTTTTTAGCTTGTTATGAAACTAATATATGATTATTTACATTCTATAAAATCACTCCTGCAGTACCTGGGAGTCTGACAGGTCGAGGCTCTCCAGGGCAGGCTTTGATTGGCTGCTTTGATCTTGCTGTGGTTGGGTGTCCAGGTCAAGGAGACACTGTGATTGGCTGATGAGTGGAGTGACGGCGGTTTGACCCCTCCCCTCACCTGACAGCTGCTCCGAGGGGCTCGGGTCGTCCAGGACGATCAGCACTTCCTGTTTCTGAGATGAAATTAAGAGGCAAAACTTAGAGGTCAAATATGTGACAGTATTTTTAGTGTGTGTGTGTGTTCATCTTACCATGTAGCTGTTATAGAGGGGGTGTCCAGGTTTGGGGCGGGGGGGCAGAGGAGGGCCTCTCTTTGCTCCCCTTTGAGACTGCACCTGATTGGCTGGTACAGGTGAGGGCGGTGACGATGTGTGTGAGGGTGAAGGCTGGCTGGAGGGGGAGGGGCTAGTTTTGGAGGGAGGAGGAATCATCTGACTGGCTGACGGGGTCGAGCTGACGGCTGGAGGCGGCGGTCGCCCTGGGATAGATTTGATTGGTGGAGGACGGAGGGGGAGGAGCTTCACACTAGAAGGCCTGGACAAAAAGAGTCGGGTTAATTTAATTTATGGCACAAAACAGGAAGACAAGCTGCTTTTCAAAATAAATCAGCTTTCTGTTTGTGATGATGGTGTGGACATAATCAAAACACTGAAAGAAACCAAAGAATTTATATTTTCTGCCTTTTTAAACCAGGTTAAGTTCATAAATGCATAATTAAATTTTTATTTCTCTAAACAGAAATTGGTGCCATCATAATGTCCACTTCCTGGACATCTGTGTATTTGGGAGTCAAACTCAGTTTAGTTGAACCTGCTGGCTGCAAAACCTGGAGAAAAATCAGAGCAATGCACAAAGCTGGTAAAAATAACTTAAATGTTGGAAAGTAAGTTAATCAAGTGTGTTTTCTTTATAATCAAAATGGAAATCAAAAGTGTTACAGAATTATTTATAATATATAATTATAATATGAGTCTAAATGTATTCAATTATAATATTATATTATATTATTAATATTATAGATAATCACATTTGACTCTTTATAAACTGCTTGTTTTTTACATTTACTTTCACCAAACTGCAGCGGTGTTATCTGAAATGAATCACAGAGCGACAGCAGACTGTAAAAACTGATATTAAACCCAATAATGAGCAGCATAATTCAAATTTAATAAACAGGCACTCGTATGGGACAGTGGAGTCACATTTCATCCCTCTTCATCTCTTTCTTACCGCGGAGGCAGAGGAGGGTCTGAGGAGTTGGCAGCATTGGTAGTGTCTGGTTTGGTCTGGATCACGGGGCCTTTCCTCAAGGCCGGAGCCGGAGCCGGGACCGGGGCTGGAGCAGGGGTTGGAGTTGGGGTTTTGAGGCCCTGGGTCGGTACAGGGGCGAGTCCTGAAGGTTTGGGCGCAGTGGCCGGGGCTGCAGCTGCAGGTTTTGGAGGGACTGGGTTCAGATCCGGAGACGGCGGTGAGGCTCCGACGGGTTTGGGGGCCAGATTTGGAGCTGGAGGTGGAGATGTCAGACTTCAGTATTCGTGCTACACCTTTATCTCTTTAAAATGCTCAAATTAGCAGCTACAACAACACTGCAAAACATTAATACAACAACAAAGCAGAGTGGATAAAATGGAGACGAAGGAAGGAAATATAAAAAGTAAAAAACAAAACAGAATATGGCGTCTCACAAATATTTTCAGATCATTTTCAACATTATTTAACATCGTAAAAGAATATTTTGCATTTCCAACATTAATTTCTTGTCCTACTTTGGCTAACTGATGAAATATGAATCTCCTCAGACCAGTTTTACCTGGTTTGGTCTGTGGGTTTTATTGTGAAGCTGCTGCAGGCAGGCGGCGAATAATGAAGAGTTCAGAGGGTAATGGGGGAGTGACCGTTGAAAGAAAGGTTGAGATCTAAGTAAATAAAACACTCAGATATCATAAGACACGCTGCAAATAGGATAAAGTGAGAATTGGTAAATGCAGGTGTGTTTTTGAACTTCAGTTTCAAGCTTCGTCGTCTGCAGTCATTGAACTTTTACGTGTTTGTTGTTGTTATATAAACCGTTTACTCACGACCAGAAAGCATCACGCTACTGATAAATAATGACTTAACATTTATACAACATAGATTAAATAGGAAAACAGCACACACAGATTGAGTAAGTGAGCGGGTAAAGACGGAGGAATGAATGGATGAATTATTTCTAGTGATAAAGACATTTACAATTAGTTGTCACACAAATAATGGCGATTAACAATTTAATTGTCTTTTTGTGATACTTTTACAGGCACACAGTGGTGCTGCTGTGTTTGTAACTCAGCCTGAATCCATCCAGCGATGTGGTCGTTGGCAAAGGAGCGTCTTCAGCACTTGACTTTATTTTCACAAGTTAATCTGCAGTCACACTTTTATGCAACTTATCAAATCAGAGTCAAAATTATACTTCTACAGTATCCTTAAAAAAGTTTCACACACTGACTTTTTCTTTTGATTTAGAAACACGATTGTAGTACAAATGAAGATGTAGTGAATATGACGACAGATCAGCTGTGTGGTATGATAACTTTTATGGGAGACCTCTCTGTAAGTATGACCTCATACGAGCTGAAACAAAACAACCTGAAACTTAACGATCGCTAATGGTTTAGTGATCATGTAATAACTGAGACAGCAGATGTTTCCTGGTCTACACGAATTCATGTAGACACCAGTAAAGCCTGGCTGGTCAACTGATCACATGACTGGGCTGGGCTGAAAACACACACACACACACACACACACACACACACACTGGTCTAATACATCAAACTCACACAGCACAAACAGTGAAGGCTTTTTTCTTCTCACACAATCACATCATTTTTCTTTCACATGGGTTGAATAATACTCCCCCTTTTTCTCTTTCTCACTCTCTTTCTTTCTGTCACACACACACGGTCATTCTCACACACACACACACACACACAAACACAATGTAAAATCTCTCCACATGTTTGCATATTTCTGCAACATAATGAGCAAAGATTTGTGTCTCTAAGCTCTCAAACACGCCATTGTGCTAAAGCTTAGTGTTCACTCACACTCTCTCTCTCACACTCACTCACACTCTCTTACCACTGGCTCGGCGTGGTGTGGTCAGTGAGGCCGGTTTGGTCGGGATGCCCGGACGAACACTTCCTACTCTCACTGAAACAGAACAACAGAAATCAGAAGAAATAATAAAAAAAATGTACAAATACAAACAATAATCACATTGAGACCTGAATAAATAATACAAGGCAAGACACGACAGGCAAAATTATGTTTTTTTTTTTCATTTTGGTCTGTCCTCTTACAGTAGCAGATTAGTGAAAATAAAATGTCCAAAATTTTTATTTTTATTTTATTTTATTTTACAACACTTTGTCTAATAGTGAGTGTAAGTTTAAGAAGCGATTTAATGCTAAACATGAAATCTCATCAGCTGGTGTCGCCCTTTAAAGGCCGTTTTCTCAAAATGAGTTTTTTTTTCTCACACTCCACTTCAGCAGCTCTTAGAAGTTTTATTCCTGTCTTTATTCTGAGAGTTTTCACTGAAGGGTTTGTTCATGAATCTTTAACAGCTTGACTTATTGAATATTTCAGTCCTTAAAAATGGTGGAAATAGATTTTTTTAAACTTTTGTAATCCTGCCTATAAGGCTGCGATCGGTCGACCGTTTCTCCAACAGGCTAAAACAAATGTCAGAGATTTACAGTGTGTGACGCCATGAACAAACACAAGAGGTGGGTAATTCAGAGGTCAGAAACAGGTGAAAAATTCATCTTTTATCCACCTTTAAAGGTTCAAACACATTTAATTTAATACAAATATATGTTTTATATTTTTAACAACGAAAATAGAAGCAATTCTGGAAATGATTTTTGTTATTTGCCCTTAATGTGATCAGTAGTGAAGTTGAATGTAAAGAAATTTTTCAAGTTTGCTGTAGAAACTCTGTGGGAGGCGAAAACATAAAAATCCAGGTGGACAGTTTATTTGCAGAGATGAAGAGTCGCTTCCTCCGCTCTTCTTTCCTCTTCATCCACTGCAAGCCCAAATGTTTCCTTTGGTTTAGTCTGAACTTACAAACAGACTGTTTCAGAATCGCTACCGTCACAGTAAACCAGAGAGAGCTTTCAGGGTAAACAGAGGAGAGCGTTTGTCGGCATCATCTCACGTTTCAAATGATGCTTCAGCACAAATTAATCTGCATGAGTTCGTCCACTTTAATCAAATACTGAACACTGACGTCTGACCTGAACAAAAACATGGATGTGACTCTGGAGATTTCCAAAGTCAGCCTGATAATCCCTCTCACTTTTATCACCATGATTCACTATTTCAATGAAAGGAATCAGAGTGAATCTGCAGTGATTCAGCGGTCTGGAAACAGGATAACAATTTGTAGGTTAAATCCAAATTTTATACAGAGATTCTGTTATTTATGCCCACAACTGAAGGAAGTAACATCTTGATGAACGGATACATTTAATGAGAAATAACTGAGACGTTTCTCCACTATTTAAAAAAGCCTTTTTGCTAACATTTATTGATGTTAAATCTGGTCAGTGTGATATTAGCTGCAGAGCCTCATGATAGCGATAATCTGACTAAATAAAGTGGATTATCTCGACTGAAGCCGCTCTGCAAACAGATGTGAAGTTCAGTCGATGAGCTGACGGACACACGTTCAGGTTATCTGTTGATAAGCAGAGTAAGCAGGAAGCAGCACGCTTCCTCCAGAGCTAATGTAAATATTAGTGAACAGAAACACAAGTTCTACGGCTCAGTGAGATAAACCTTCATGTTTTACAGGGCAAAGTTCACCGTCAGGCATCGGGAGAGGACAGGAAGTTAAATCAGACTAATTCATGCAGCCTCCATCACTCTAACTACTACCTGCTCTGTAGCTTTCAGATTACACTAACATTGTGAATATTTTACACATTTATGTGCACATGCAGGTATAAATAACTGTACATCTTCCTTGCAAATATAATTTTGATTAATTTTCTTACAATTGACCAACTGATTAATCTTTTCAGCTCCATCGCTTTCAGGCTTTGTCACAGTAATTGAATATTATATAATTATAACAACTATAATGACTCCTTTATTTTTTTGAGATGTATTCAACTTTCCAAGCAGCTTTCTGATTTGGAATAAAAATACACAGTTTTTAATGCAGAACGGGTGAATAAGGTGAAAAAAAAAATAGATATCATTGTGAAACTTCCCCTGTTGATAATTTCTATTAAGGTAATTATTTTTTATATTACAAGTTGTCTCAAATGTTATGTTTAAACATGCAAATTAAACATTAAAATAATGATGTGCTCATTTGCATTTTCATCCTAAACAAATGTCTGAACTTTGGATGAAGCCAGGTCAAAGGTTTTTTACAGAGGATGGTTTGAATGTCTCTTTTTAATCGCTCCATAAATCAGAAAATATTGTCATGAGCCAAAAAAAAAATCTATTTCTGCCAGAAATAATAATAAATCAGTCGGTGAAAGATTCATGGACAAACCCCTCAGTAAAAACTCTCAGAATAAAGATGGGAATAAAACTTTTGAGGTTCGGTGGATGTAAGAGATGCTGAAGTGGAGTGTGAGGAAAAAAACTCATTTTGAGAAAACATTGTTTAAAGAGCGACACCAGCAGATGATATTTTGTGCTTAGTATTAATTCTCTTGTGAATTTTGAAGAAATCTGCAGATGTAAATAGACAACGAGTTGTAAAATAAAAATCTATGAATCTTTGGATGTTTTAGCTTCACTATTGTGAGAGAAGAGATGTTGTTGAACTAAAACAGTCGATAACCTCGTGGTTGTTGCCCGTCGTGTCTTACCTTAAAGTCGCTGAGCAGAATAAACTCACCCGTCTGGTTTGCAGCGTCCGGCGTCTCCTCACGTTCGGTCTCCATCTGAGCTCCACCGCTGAGCTCCACTGAGGGTCTCGGGGGCAGAGCCGGGGTGGCGTGCCCAGCGGCGGTGATCTTTTCCTGCTGTGGAGCTCCTACGCTGGCCCGTGGGGCGGCTGCAGGTCTGGGTGGAGGTTTAGGGTTGGCGGGGGAGGGAGCCTCGCTGACGGAGGGGGCGAGTTTGGGCGGAGGTGGCCTCGGGGCCGGGACAGGAGCAGGGGTACTGGACGGGAGGGTTTCTGTAACAAACTGCGGTTTTGGTGTAACTGGGGGTTTTTCAGAGTTTTTGCAGGGCTGGGGTACCAAAGCTGGGGCAGATTTCAGGGCACAGGAAGGTTCAGTGGCGGGTTTGGGGTTTAAGTCTGTCGAAGGACTCTCAGCTGTTTTCAAAGTCTCGATGCTCCCCAAGCACGCCGTCAACCCGCCATCTTCCCAGAACGCCTTAGTGGACGGTTTGTTTGCTTGTGAATAGTTTTTGGGTTTTGGTGCGACAGTGGGGGGGATGGATTTGGACGGTTGCCCCTGAAGACGAGGGCGAGGCCGGGGCTCAGGTCTCTTTGTGACAACCACGTCTCTGTTGTTTCCGTCTCCACTGGTCAGATCCGCCACCTGCTGCTGCTGCTGCTCAAAGGCTTGTATCCTCGCTTTCAGAGTCGCCATGTCCTCCTCGCCCTCTTCCTCGTCTCCCTCCTCGCTCTCTGATTGGCTGTGCCCGCTGCTGTCGCTGCGGCGGTCGGGGAATCCCCAGTCGTCGGCGCTGAAGGCCTCGAGCAGCTCCTGGAGGTACTTGCCCTGAACAACGCCCTGGTTCACGGTTTCAGCTCCTGCGCGGGCAGCTAGCGTGGCAGCACCGTCCTCACGCAGTTTCACCAAAGTCTGAACTTTGACCTCGCTGCTGATTGGCTGCACGCTGAGCCTGGAGCGGGGGCGTGGCCGGGGACGTACCCGAGGAGTCGCCGTGTCAACAGCAGACTGATCCCGTCGGTCAGTCTGAGCAGCAGAGGTTGAGGTCGGAGGCGAACACTGAGTGTGAGCAGCGGTGTGTGTTTCTGCTACCACGCTGTCACTGTCCAGAGAGGCGAGCGTTGATTGGCTGGTGGTGACGGTGATGTCATCAACGTGGTACGGTTTGGGAGGGTAAGAGAGACGTGGCCGTGGTGGTTTCACTGGTCTCCTCACTGCACACAAACGCACACACACATTCATTTTAACTTACAAATATAAAAATTTGTCACACAATCTTCCTGCTGGTTTCAGATGTAATGTCACACATTTGATGAACATTGATTAAAAATCAGATAAAATGCTGAGCATAAAGTGCAACTTACAGTAAGATGAAGTTGAACATCAGTGGTTGTGCTGAAAACGTTTAATCTCTCTAGGAAGTACAGGTGATTTGATTTTATTGTTTGAAGTTTGAAATGTTAAATGTCTAGAATTTTAAATCTGTTGTAAAAAGTCACAACCACTTAAATAAATAATCACCAAAACTTCATGTCCCAGCTGAGTCAGTAGAACATGAAAACTGCATTTTATACAAATCCATGGGTCAGAGTACGAGATATAAACTTTTGAACACTTGAACACTTTTAGCGGAGATAAATAACAAAAAGAAGAAGAAGAAGACAAACCCTCTGAACCCTGTGAGTCTTGAGGATCGGGGGCAGATCCTGGGTCAGTCTGGGTGGCGATGGTTGTTGTAGACGCTGGATGTGATGGTGAGGATGAGGAGGAGCAGGAGGAAGGAGGAGGAAGGAGTCCCTGCTCCTGTGTCTTCTCCCTGATCACCTCCTCATACGAAGGAGGAGGCTGAGGAGGAGAAATAAACAAATATAAATAACTGATCTTCTAAATTGTGAGGTTTTTCTTTTCTTACTGAACATCTTTGGATTTTTGACTGGCTACTTGATCTCTGGGAAATTATAATAATTACCAATTCCTGCCATTTTGCAAAATAATTAGAATACTTTGTACATTTCTGTTGGATGCTAAGTATGTGTTGGATTTGTTTTCCCACTAAATTTAACAAATATGAATTGATATCTTGTGAACATGAATGAGCCACCTGTATGGACGGAGGGATGGTGGGTCCCCAGATCTGTGCGGCAGGAGGGGGCGGAGGTGGGAATCCTCCAGAGGCTCCGGGGAACCAGGATGTGGAGGCCAGAGGCTCCGCGGACAGGATGGTGATCTGTGGTCGCCTAGCAACAGGACCCCACGACAGGAAGTCAGCAACGGAGAAATCCATGTAATTGATGCACATGACATGCAGAGGAGTTAATGTGATAGATTTGAAAATTACAACATAATAACTGTAACCTGAAAACATGCTGAGATGGAAATTACAGACAGCGTGCAGGAATTCAGCTTAATCTTTTGCACATTTTCATTTTCTCGTGCACGTCCATAAGATGTGCACGACTCTGAGGGGAGTCAAACACAGTCAGAGGTGGAGTAACGATGAAAAAATGATTTATTAATGTTTATGCTGGTTCACAGCCAAGAACCACCCGAGTGTGTGAAGCAGAGAGGAAGTGATAAACTGCTTCTGACAGTAAAACTCCTCACATGAAGTTTATTTACTGTAAACATCAAATCCTCCTGTTTGTTGACTAAAATATTCTGTTTTTTCCTGACTTGACAAACCAATTAAAGATCATCAACATAAAACAGTACGACTGTTTTTTCCGAAGATTTCTACACGTCTGAACAACAAGACGAGACAAAAACATGTGAAGAGTGTGACTCGCAGCTGTTTGGAACTGGTCTGACTTGTTGAAAACATCTCGCTTGTACCCTTACAGAGAGCAGAAATCAATGTGAACGAGCCAGCTCTACTTATATTTTTGCAGTTTAATATTAATCCAGCTACGTGTCTCACCTCCTGTCTCTGTCTCTGTCTCTGTCCCTGTCCCTGTCCCGCTCTGTCCCTGGTCTCTCTCTGTCTGTCTGTCCGCTCTCGGTCTCTCTCTCTGGATGACTCAGAGAGAGATGTCGTCCTGGTGGAGGCTAAAACAGAAAGACAGAAAGAGTTAAACATAAAACAACAGCAGCAAATCACGCCTAAAGGAAGAGAGCGACTCTGACAAAAACATAGTGATGAAAACCACGTGTTGTTAAAGAAGAGAGGGAGTGTTTTCATCTGCATCTGTAATCACAAAAACATGTTGTAAGAATGAGCTTCTTTAAATATTTCACTGAATTTACGCTTGTGTGATGTGTAGGAACGCAAATACACACGATATGTGCTGCTGTCAAGAAGCAAATTTAAAGCAGGTTTCAAGGTGCAGAAACAAGAAAATATGCATTTTAAGTACCAGTCCAGCAAAACAAAATGAAAGAGTGTGGCTGAGCTTTATTCAAACCCGCAGATATTTCTTTAAAATCTACTTTACCAACACTAAATTAGAGGAAAGTGTCTATGTTGGGTTGTTTTTTATGTAATAAAAAATGTACAGTCCTTTGTTTTAAAAGTGTTGACACTGTAAATACAGATTATGAAGAGTGTTGTGTGGTGTAAAAAATGGTGTTTTTCTATTTTAAAGCTACAAATGGGGAGTCTGCAGGACAAAAGAGGAGTGTAAGAGCTTAAAGAGTAAACTGTTGTGGCCTGGGAGCTACTGCCTTCCTGCCCATGATGGATTTTATTACCCCACAAAAGGTCAAAATGCATTTTTTCCATTTTTTTTTTTAAATCCACACTTTTCCAGGCCACGTCTCAAGTGGACGTCAGATTTCTACAAAGTCCTGTTAAAGAAATCTTTCCTCCGGCTCTCGCAGTTCAGACTGTAATATAACTATAATCGATCCTGACAAACTAAAATAAATTAGAAAAGACTGATCACTTCTGATGCATCCTCCAAACAAAACCAGTTTACTTGTAGGTTGTGTAATTCACAGGGGCCAGACTCTTTATTAGTAATTATTTTTAGGACACAAAACACACAAGAAGAAGAAGAAGAAGAAGTCGATGAGGAGGTCTGGGTGAATACTCACTTCTCTTGATGGCTGCTCTGATGGACGAGAGAGGACCTTGACTACAGAGAGGAAAAGAAAGGAATAAGAAAAAAGGAAAACATGAGTCACACCATTTCACCTCTTTTGCCTCCTCCTCCTCTCCTCCTCCCTCCCTCTCTCCCTCTTTTTCAGTGACAAACACACCCTGTCTTCAGCTTTCAACTTTATTTTTTTCATTTTGAGAACATTTGTTTAAATCTACTTTTAATCTTTCTGCCGGAGGTTCAACGACTTTAGATGACAAACATTTTCAGTACAGAGCAGAGACTGATCCTTCAGTCATCTGGAAGAGGAGATGTGATGACAGGCTTGTTTTTCACATGTAAAAATATTTATTCAGTATGTGCTTGTGGTTGACTCTGCCTTCTTAGACTCTGTAAAGACAAATATCTCTCTTGCGGACAATAAAAAATACCAATCAATCACTCAGTGGTGGGAATCGTCAGTCACCTCACGATTGGATTATTAAATGATTCATCATGCATTTTAGTTTCAAATTTATGTAGATGATTTTATTGTATCAATGCAGAATCACTCAACAAAGGTGGAAAACTTAATGGAAATGTGACCTTTCTGTTTGTTCCATGAATAAAAGAGAGGAAGGTCACAGCATGCTTCATCGTGATTTATTAGTCAAGCCTGTTTTCAGAGCATGTTGTTGCATTTTATTTTTATCCATACACCAACTTTTCCACCTCAAGCCAAGAGATATTTTGGGTTTGTTTTTTTCCATCCAGAAGATTTTATGCACAAATGTGAACACGCGGCAGAATATTTCACATTTGTTGAAGAGAATATGATGCAGCTGCAATGATTCACACACTAAAATAAAATATATACATTTTCTAACTAAAAAGACTTTCCTCTGCGCATTAACAAAAAAACATTTTAAAAAACCTGAGATAGATTTGCAGGATGTGTTCCTGGTAAAAGAAGGAGGAGAGACTGATGGTTGAAGACGTCTGTTCTGTAGATACAGATCATTCAGAGCCGCTGAGGGCTAATATCATTAAAAATATAAATTAAAACAGTTAACAAACATTTATCTAGTTTATAAAACCAAGCTGACTGCTGGTGGCCGGGTCTAACACATAAAAGCAGGATTTACGACTCTGTTCGATGTGTCCTGAACGCCACACAGCAAAGGGCTTTTTTACAGTCGTACAAAAAAAGAAATGTGGGACAAAACATTTTGTCCCATTCAAAATAAACACATTTTGGGGTGCTTTCTTTAACTAAACTGCTTCTTCGTGGTTTGTTAAATGTTGTTTTTTTCATCCTCGACGATCTTTTAGGGAGAAAGAATCTCCTGGAAACCCCAGAAAGAACAGATTTTGGAGATTTCCCTGATAGACATCCCCAGTTTATCAAATTCCCAGACTTCACCTGTCCTCCATCCAGACAGTCGGGATGATTTAAAAGATATTTCAGGATGAACGAGGAGCCAAAGTTTTTTGTTATTTGAGCAGAGAGGCGGCTGTTGCTAGGCAGGTTAGGAATCAACAGACTCACCCGGGTGACAGAAGGAGGTCGGTCTTTTCTGTGTTTCTGCCTTCTTAATGGTCTTTCAGTCTGTTTTGTTTCGCTCTGTCTCTCTGTTTCTGCTAACCATGAACAGACACACATGACTCACCCTAACAAACTCTGAGCTTCACTTTAAACCATCGATGGAAAAACACTCCTCTAATCCTCCCCTCTGCTTTTCACTGAAAAAGAAATAACACAGATACTGTTTGGAGGTGTTCATTCACCTCGATGGTTGTTTTTGAGTTTATGTTTCTTGTTGAAGTTTTCTTAGCTGATGTAGTTTTTCTGTTTGAGGCTTTTCCTCTTGAACCATTACATCACTTTAGGGTGTGTGCTGTTGTAAATGCAGATTCACAAAAAGGCGACTTTAGGCATCAGTTCACTCCAGGCTAACGTGGACCAAAGTTACAAAGCCTGCAGATAAATAAAGACACGTCTGGACAAACCTCCCTCTAAGGAGTTCATTCTTTGGTTGTACAGACAATAATGTCAGAAGTATGTGTGAAAAATGAAAAAACAGGCTTTAAAAGTGGAGTTTCCGACCGTTAGTAGTGTTTCTTTATGAATGGCTCCTTGTGGTTTGTACTTCTGTTTTAGAAATGATTAAAAGTTACCCGGGTCTCTGTTTTCTGCACTGTCTTATTATTATTTTACGATTCACGCTCTGATGACGACCTGTGGCTGAAGATACTTTAATAAAATACGAAGCTCTACTTTAACATCGGCTGATTTGATGCGGTGAAACTTTTTTCTACATCTAAAGATGGACGACGCATCTCCACTTCCTCCCGCTGTACAAAAGTGAATATATCTTGGATATGGGTGCCGCCATTTTGCACTGGTGACGTCATTTGCAGCCAGAGTCTGTGCAGTATTGAGTGAGGGGAGGAGCCTCTGTATCTAAGTCCCGCCCCCACCCCCGCCCAACTTGATCAGTAATCAGTAATTAATTTTAGCTAATGATCACCTGTTAAAGTTAAAGTTACATCTCCTCTTGATGTTTCTACTTTACATCACCATGACTACTTCACTGACTGACAGCTGTCAATCTTGAGACCACACCCCCTTTTTATAGCATCAAATAACTAATTAAAACCAAACTGATCAGAAAAAATGAACACTTAAACAAACATCAGCGTGATAAGAACTATCTAAAACAACAAAAACATATTTGGGAAACATTTACTTGATGTTTGATTTTTTGAGTTTTGAGTTTGTCCCATCTGCTAACATGGAGGGGGCGGAGCTAAGGAGCTGCAGCTAGCAGGGGGTGATCCAGATGTTCTGGCTGATACAAACTGATTTTTATTAGTGAGCTTGAGCACACACACTCTTTGCTTTTTTGCGAGTTTTAAAATATTTAAAAGGGAAATGTTCCACAAAAAAAGAAATAGATTAACATGTTAGCCTTCATGGATGCACACATTGTGTTTTGTTATGTCAGATTTCCAACACTTTTTGACTCTAAACTGCATCAGTTGAATCAAAGTTAGCAGTAAAAGTCAACTTCCAAAGAGCCATCGGAAAACTGACCTGTGATGTTAATACGCTGCTAAAGCAAATCAAACACTTCCTGTTGCTGCTTCCCAGTAAAAAAAGCAGAGTAAGAATGATGGCTTTTAATGTGAAGCAGCTGCAGGAAGTGTTGAGTTGCAGTTATTGAAGAAAACTGAGCTCCATTAAGTTTTCACTGAAGTTAAAGTTTGACCTACATCTGCACCTGACTGCTGACTTTATTAGCAGATCAGCTTTTAAACGTGTCCTGGTGAAGCAGGAAAGAAATCCTCAAACCTGCAACAAACACTGCTGAGGTGAATAAAAAAAGCCTAAAAACAAAAAACACACAAAAGCTACAGCTTCTAAAATGATTTCAGAGATTCTTTAGTTTGTGTGATGATTAATAAGCACAGTCGGATGTTTATTCCTTTCTATTTTTCGTTTCGTTTCTCATTTCGTTTTGTGTCTCTCGTTACCATTTTCTTCAGTGAAATAAACTCAAACTGAGGCTCTGTTCCTCCCATAAACAGACGCTGCCATTAAACCCTGTGACTTCTCCGGCGAGTTGCCATGCCAACCGGCCAACAGCCAAAATACTTTCAGGAGTGTGTCAGACCCGGAGACCAAAGGGGAGAAAAGTAGATCCAGCAGAAAATGCCGAGCTGGAGTTTAAACAGCGGGGAGTTTTCCTGCAGATCTGTAGAAGAGCTTTGTTGGTTTCTAAAGCTCTCGCAGCAGGTTGGAACAGCGTCTCACTCGCTCATTTATTGATTAAAAGGACAAAATGATCGTTAGACGTTAAATTCACGCTTTCTGCTCACATCTGGGCCCAGGTGAGACAAAGACGATGAAAATCTCTCACCTGTGACGATGCTCCGGCTTACGTCTGTCAGGACGACCTGTGAAAACAAAGACAGAAACTGAATTGAATAAAACTTTCTTTTTTGGACTCAAACGTGTGGAGAATCATAAAAAGACTTATTCTTTGGTCACGTATGTCCTGATAACATGAAATCTAACTTTAGATTTCATTTATGCAAACGATTTAACAACAGTATACAACACCTGCTCCTTGTCTTGTATATCATTTAAGTGCTGTTAAATACAAGTTTTTATGAGGACTTGTCTTACTGGTGTCCATCTGGTGATTAATACTGTTTTTCATACATGTCTGCATATAAAGTTCTCACGGATATATGCAAACATTCATGTACTGTCTCTTCTCCACACCCAGCTAACTGCTCTCTCCTCCCCTCTCCTGATTGGACAACGCTTCTACTTTGATGTCATATTTATTTATCTTAAACCACGATGACTGAAACCACAAATGTGTGTCACTTTATTTCAGATTATGTCGCCTTTAGTGCATGGAAAGCATAATTTATTTCCTTTTTTTATGAATTTAGGGGTAAGTTTTCAACTAAAAAAACTGCCAAATAACTAAACAATAGTAATAAATTGTGGCCTGAATTTTTCCAAAGTGAAAACCAGTCCTCCATTTTGATTAATAGTGGAAGAATTATCTTCTACCGCACAGGAAGTGATGCGTTTTATGTTTATAGCGCCACCTACAGAAACTACATCAAAAGACAATTAAAGAAAAATGTCATCACAGGTAACCTCTGCAGCTTATTAAAAAAAAGAAAAACACTCATGATGAAGATGAAAATAAAAAGAACTGGTGGGTTAACGTGTCCTCACTTGAACATCCTGTCTCCTCTTTTTTCAAACTGAACAAATATAAAAAAAAAGGAAAGTAGTTTGTCTCTGAGGTGCAGCTGTTTTGGTTTTTCTGCATGTGTTTGCATTTTCCTATTTCCTACCTCCTTCCTTCTGATAACCCGGTCCGGTCAGCTCCCTGTAGAAACACTGACAGTGTTTGTAGAAACTTCTGCAAAGATCCAAAAACGTCTTTCTGCTTTACCTCCTTTTATTCCTACTTTTTCCTCTTTTCTCTGTCTTCCTCTCTTCCCCACCTCTCTCTCTCTGTCTCTGAGTCTCGGACCGAACCGCCCGTTAGCTCTGCCAGGCTCCCCGATTGGCGGCGAGCGTGCAGGAAGCGAGGCCGTGGTTGGCCGCTGGTTGTTTCTGCTGCAGTCATCAGGAGCTTTAACGCTTCCAGATGTTCGTCCTGTGGCTGACGCTGCCTTCAAACACACACACACACACACACACACACACACACACACAAGCAGCACATTTTCCTCTGCACTCGTCATCCACTGGGCTTCTTGTTTGACACGACAACAAGGTCAAAGGTTAAAAGATCAGAGACTGTGACGGCTGATTCCTCCCCTTTTATTAACACCTGATCAAAGGAGGACACGCATGAGAGAGGTGTTGCTCGTTGGGATGAATCCAACTTTAATGTTTCTGTTCACTCCGACTGCTCCAATCGAACTAAATTAAACACTCAAGCAGCTGTTCTCATTCAAAAGCTTTGAGAAACCTCCAACAAACAAAATCCAGAAACTTTTCTCAGGAGGGGTGGAAACCAAAAAAAAAGAGAAAAAAGTGGACAAAATAGATATTGTACTTAAAGTTTTAATCTAAAGGATTTTAATAGTGTTGTTTCTCACAGCGTCTATAGTGGCAGGCTGTAATCACAGGTGTGTTTTTGGACTTCACTTCCCGAGTTTAATCCTCTGTGGTCACTGAACTTTTATTTGTTTGAGCGCCTTGGTAACTGTTTCCTCACTCAGCTCTTTAAGCACCAGAAGAAACATCACACTGCTTCACACAGATGAGCTGAAAGCTGAGAGTCGGCTGGGTTAAAAGCTCTGTAAAAAGCCAAACTTGTGATTTTTCCACAGGTCCTAATCAAACAATCAATCACCAATGTGTTCAGGTAGAGACTTAACAGACACTTACTCTAAAGAAAATCTAACATTATAAATTTAAATTGGTCATTATTGATTGCCTTGTAAAATGACAAAATCACCTTTCATCACCCAAATATATGAGATTTATTATTTATGTTACTATTATACAACATAGAGGAAGACATTTTTAAAAATGACAGATTACTAAAACAACTACAGATTATTTTTTCTGTTTGATTGACAAACCGATTAATCGACTATCTGCTTTAAGTCAGTGCCTCTAAATGTTTGCTGTTTGAAACCAAATTATCAATGAGAATTTAAAACACACATACATGGATTTTAATTTATTAATCCAAAGGGTAAACTGTGTGTTTGTTAAGGTGATAATAAGTCAGTGTTGTGCTTCTTGTTTCTCTCTCGAGTCGACTCCAATAAAAACTGAGACATTTATAAACAATATAATAATAATAATTATAATTAATATAATATTAAATATAGAATATTTTAATGGATTACGTTCACCTTTGACTTTGTCAGAAACTTTCTAACGTACTGTCGATGTGAAACAGAAGCAGAAATGTGATGTGAGACAACGTTTTGATTCATCGGTGTGTCTGTGTGAGACTTTATCAGATTAAAAAAGGAGCTTATCTGATAAAAACTGTCGGCTCATCACAATCACGTTTGAGTTTTTCTACACACCAACATCTGATTTTTTCCGTGTTTAAGCCTCTTTCCCGGCTGTACGGGTGTGAAATGATGAATTAACACGGTTGTTTTTGTGTTTGGACAGCATCAAATATGTCTGAAACTGAGGAGGGTGATTATTGATCAGTATTTTGTGCTTCAAAATAAAATCTGGAGGTTCCCGTTTAGTTTCTGTAAGACACTTCCTGAAAGATGAACTGTCGCCTCAGATCACCTGTCAGGTGAATGTTTACTTCTGTTTTAACTTGTTTATGGCAGACGAACTGGAAATAAAAAAACAAACAAACACGACTTCCTTTTTTAAGGAGATATTTGAGTAAAGAAAGAGCAATGTGGAGAAAATCCTCTATCCTGATATAAATGAGATTAAAATGTAAATCATGATACAGAAACATCTCTGAAAATTCAACCGAGGACCTTTTTCTTTCTGGAAAATCGAACCCTCGGATGTTTTGGTGCAACTCTTAAAGAGCTGAGTCAAGTAGTGCTAATAGTCGTTGATTATAACTGAATCAAAGTTAACTTAAAAGTAATAAATCCTCATTTTTACCACTGCTCACTGAGAGCGAATCAAGATAAAATGCTCAGAGCTGCTGCTGTTTCTACTGAAAACGCCTCCTTTATGTGTTGATTTAAAATAAATGAAGTCGAACTCCGGATGAAGATAAAGACTCATCTGAAGGCTCAGACACTGTTTAAACCTCAAAAAGGTGCTCAGACTTGTGTCGGGATTATTTGAGTTATTATTGATATAAAGAGTTGGTGGAAGAAGTATTTGGATTACACTCTACTATATTTCAGAGGCAAATATTGCACTTGCTATTTAAAGTAAAATATACAGAAGAACTTTATTAATCCCTGAGAGAGAAAATTCACAAGCTACCCCGATGATCTTCACCTCTAAATCTAAATAAAAGGGAAATATTAAAAAATGATCCCAAACATAAACTCAGCAGGGTGGATTTTACGCAATTATCAAACAAAAAGCTTCGAGGAGTTAAAATAGATAAGTGTTTTTTCCTGAACAAGACAAAGAGACACTTAAATTAGTGTGTGTGTGTGCGTGTTCGTGCCTGCATGTGTAAACTTCGACCCATATGTCGACATATCCGCATGTCCATACAAGAATTTATGGCTCTGGGATCAAGCAGGTCACACCCAAACTCATAAATACGCACAGTTTTTCTTCTTATCAGTCGCTGAGAGTAAAGTCAGTAGTTATTAAAGTAAAAGAAGCTCCCTTTTTTATCTTTAAAATCTACAAATCATGAGTCAAGCCGCAAATATTTATTAACGAGTGAAATATTTTCTTGATTAATCCACACCAGATGTTGTTTTGTCTATTAAATGTCACAAAAAAGTCAATAAAAGTTACTGAAAACTCAATTTGAGATATTAGAAAGGCTTCTTATGTCGACCAGCGCCTCCAAAACTCAGAGATATTTTATTAATATAACACAAATGAAGGAAAACCTGCAAATATTCACATTATATGAGCTGGAACGTGTGAATTTTGGCTTTTAAATGACTTAAATGATTAACGAGATATCAAAATACCTGCTTATAAACTTTTGGCCAACTGATTGATCAACTAGTGGTTAAATATCTCAACATTTCACTGAATTTCCATCCAAATTTCAGCACTTTTAAAAAACAAACTTGTGATTTATTTCCATTTTCTTGCACTTTTATTCATCTCGGTGCAGACTTACACGCTTGCACAGCTTTGTGGCTTTAAAACAACTTTGAATTCAGCATCTTTAGCCTGTATGTCACTGCTACTGTAGTGTATTTATACTTTATATATCTGAATAAATACTTTTCTCAGGCCTTTGAGAGATTTTACAGAGACACTACAAATATCACACAAATGTAGGAAGCACTGAGGAGCTCATAGTGGCTAACTGCACATTTAAACTGCGCAAAAATACTACAGAAATACTGCAATACTACAGAAATACTCAGAATTAGGAGTATTTAAGCTTTTTTTGAGGAAAAAGAGCAGACATTTTGTCATGTTATAGTTTGTATTTTAAGTGTAAAGTCACTTTGAGTTGTGACAGCTCGTTTGTCCCGCTCGGATCAATAAATTGGATGGATATCAATGGAAATAGATGAAAAAAAGGATGAATTAAGTTGGTTTTTTGCTGTTTTTGTTTACCTCCGGAGCTGGTGGGCTGCCGTCGGATCACTTGTTCCCGGCTGTCCCTCATCGTGTTTTCCTCCTCTTCCTCCGACCGAGCTTCGGCCATAATTCCCCGGTGTTTATCCTCACTTTCCCCCGGTGTTTATCCTCACTTTCCCCCGGTGTTTATCCTCTTTTCTCCCCGGAGTTTACTCTCCTTTTCCCCCTCTTTCTCCTCAGTTTTGCTGCTCCTCCTGTCCGTCTGGAGAAAATGGAGCCGTGTGTTTTTATCGTCGTTGACATCCAACAACCCGGGACAAGTTCACCCGAACACGGCCAACTTTCTGAGCCGAACCGAGCTCCAGGGCCGGTTTAAACCTTCTGCCCGGTGCTCGGCTGTATCCGGGCCGTGAAGCAGTGAAAAAGCGTGTGTTTTGTAGAAACAGTCCCGGTGTTTGAGTGGAGTTTCGGCTCCGGAGTTTCTCCGCGACTTCACCAACAACAAACAACCAACCGCCGGCCGCACGCGCTCCGGCTGCGTGACGTCACCGAAAAACACGCCATTAAGACGAGCGGAGGAATGTATGGAAGACAAAACTATGAAAACAATCAACAAAGTCAAAAAAAAGAATGACAAAACTAGTAACAAAGTGATTCACAAGAATTACAAAGATATTAAAAGTCTTAAAATAGTGATTCAAAAAAATTGCAAAACTACTAAAACATTAACAAAGTGATTCAAAAGAATTATACAACTATTAATCATAATTACAAAACAATTAGCAAAACAATAAAGAAAATACTGGTACAACAATTAAAATAACAAAATAAATTCAAAATATTGATAATTAAATGATAATTCAAAATAATCATAGGTAATGATACTATTTAAAAATGACAATTTTAAATAATTAAAAAACTAGTAAAAATATATTAATTAAAATATAACAGTTGAAAAAACTACAACACAATTAAAACAATTTGGAAAAAAATCAAAGATAATTTAATTAAAAAAGTAAAAGTAAAAGTAAAATAATTCCAAAACAATTAAACATTACAAAATGATTGAAACAACTACAAAATGTTCAAAAATAATTACACAATAATTAAAAACGTACAGAATATTAAATATTTACAGAACAGTTTAAACAAAACAAAAGTTGAAAATTTAAAAATTTTGTAAAAGTAGCACTTAGACAATGTAAAAATGCTCTGCTATAAGCAGTATTGTACTTATGTACAATTCTGAGGTACTTTACTTTACTTTACTTGAGTATTTCCCTTTTCTCCTACTTCATACTTATACTACTTTTCAGAGGTAAATATTCAACTTTTTTCCTCCACTACATTATTTGAGTTACTTTGCAGATTAATTTGTCTTAACATTAAGCCCCTTAAAGTAATTACTTAAGTACAAGATTAATAAAGTTGTTCAACGTCTCACTACAAGTACTTGAGTACTTTTTTCTGTCAAATATACTTTAAGGATCCAAAGTAAAGTGAATGTTAGCAAATAGGTGAAAAATGATCTTTTTTTCTACACAGTTATGGGCGATTTTTGACCGGATGACAGTTCTGTACAATTAAAACGTCAAAAGTGTTTTAATTAATGCAAAGTATTAAACACATAAACACATTTTTGTACAGTGACACTAACATGACTTAAAAAGTAAAAAATGAGAGTCCGGTGTATCTGCATGTGTTGTCATTGCGAGCAGAGCTTCCTTTAAGGCTGCATGACTAAACAGTGAAATACAAACAGAGACTGACAGCGATTAATTAAGGAGGACCAGGCAGGAATGTAAACAGGTATGAGCTCGTCTAGACTGGCAGCAGCTGTTAACAATGAGACTTAACGTGTTTTTATTTGAGCTCCATGTTAAGTTTCATTTTGAGGTCATAATTTCATTTCTGTAACATGAAGAGACAAGCCGAGAAACCAACTGAAAGCACTGATGGATTTAAACACTGGAGTCATGATGTCTGCAAAATAAACCTTGAAATGATTTACAGAAATGGACTTTCAATGAAAAACACAAAACAAGTTGATTATTCTGTTGTATTTTTCCTTGTATTTGTGATTCTGGCAGCTTTATACGTTTGTTTACGTTTGTGCTAAATAAAAGGAAATCATGCATGTGGAGTAAAGACAGTTTAAAAGGTGCCAAAAAAAGAAGACAAAAATCAATCATAGAAGGTTGGGGGAAAAAATAACCAAAGTTTGAGGTACTTTTACTTTAAGTATATCTATTTTGTGTTTATTTGCTGTATATTTTTACTAACTTTTAAAAGGAATATGGCTCCTTACTGTCTGAATCTCTAGTGGTTGAATGCAACTAAGTACTATGATTCAAGTGTAGTTTACAGAAAGACTAAAAGTACTATCTTACTTGAGTATTGCTGTTTTATTACTGTAACATCTCATATAAAGAACCTTTTCAGTATACTGTAATAGAGTATTTTTAACTTAATAAACCACCGTTTATCAGAGCTGCAGTTATAAAGGACTTTTCAAAATAAATATTCAAGTAATTGTGAAATATTATATTTTTGTTTACAAACAATACATTTATATAAACACTCCCTGAAAACTCTCTCTGAAAAATCTCTGATTCATAGATTGTGCTTTTGCTTCTTTTAGTCACCTGCAGAAGATAAATAACCAGCATAAATAATTAAATCATTTGCAGTTTCAATAAGTCGCCACCAGAGAGCAGCACTGACACCTTCAGACAGCAGCAGGTGGACAAAGAGGAAACTAAAGAGCACTGACCTTTACTGTGAAAGGTCTGAAATCTGAAAGAATTTGATCTCTGTCGTCACCAAATCTGTGAATCTGAACAAAAATGTGTATGTGTGAACTTAAAATACACTTTTCTTTTCCTGCAGTTGTGTGAAAATGTCTTTGGTTTGGTCGGATTTATTTATAGAGCAAATTTAAAAACAACATGTGTCGACCAAAGACTTTTCAAATACAATTAACAGACTAAATTAATTAATTAATTAATTAAATCGTGAAATTAAGTGGAGATAGATGAAAAAGCTCTGAATATCATGTTGTTTTTTTAAATTGCCATAAATACATCACCATTAAACTTTGTATGCCAAGTGATGTTGCTTTATGTCAAACATTGTTTTTTTTTAAAGCATTAACTGATACTTCATGATAAAAATGATAAAAAATTGCACTTTTTAAAGCAAATAGCAACACATAGTTTAATTTCAATACATTAATATGCACTTTTTATGTTAAATGGTGGTACTTTTTAACTTCAGTGACCTAAACATAGATGCAGCCCACTTTATTTATTGTTTTTTTTACTCCTTTAAATTAATAAATGACCAAACGAGGTCACGTTTGAACCGGATGATGTGTGTTTTGTTCTAACAGCAGATTAACGGCTCCTGCTGAGCTCTAACACCCGTTAACCTGCGTTTCCACGGTGATTAATGGAGCAGTATCACACAGTGTGTGTGTGTGTGTGTGTGTGTGTGTTATTTATCTGTTGTGAGGACAAACTGTCACACTATGGGGACAATTAAAGCAGGTTCCTTCATGATCAACCATTTATTTGAAAGTTTAGAGTTGAGTTGGAGTTATGATATATGTCATTCATAGACAGTACATACTGTGTATTACTGTTATACTACTTTAATATACAAAGACAATCCTGCATCTTACTGTACATCATATAAAATGATATGCTGATTTGAAATACTAATTCAAAGTATTTTAGCAGGCACTATCATACAGCGTATACTGTCTGTGGTTTATGACTGCCTCAGTACATTTTTGAAGTATTTCCATTTTCTGCTACTTTATACTTTTACTCCACTACAGTTCAGATTCAAGATTCAGGATTTTATCATCATGTGCGCAACAATTACATGAAGCAGTCGATAATTATAATGAGACTCTTAATGCTCAAAAACATTTAGAAAGAAAAAAAAAACATACAATCAGAAATAAAACTAAATATAAATAATAAATTAAAGTAATAAAATAAAATATGGACCTGAAATATAAATCATACAACTAAAATAAAATCTATAACTAAAGATAATGTACAATAAAAAACAGATAACACTGTTAGTGTGCTAAACTTAACAAAATAGTTGCTATGGTTTAATTAAGTGGAGAGAGGAATATTGTGCTTTTTACTCCTCTACATTTATTCATAATCAACAAATACATCATGATAAGATAAACAAAAATGAGCTCCACCTTTACCAGCAGCAACATAATATATATTATTCTATATTATTCTGCTAAATTAAGACTTTTACTTTGGAAGAGGAAGTTTTTTTGTAATATATCTGTGTATTTTGTAAATGCAGCTCAGTATCTGTACTGCAGTATTAATAGTATTACCTCTAAATCACAGCAACGTCGATAAACCCGGAAGAGGGCGTGGCTTCCTGTCTCCATGGGCGGGGCCTGACGGTTACCTAGCAGCCAGCAGCGCAGTGATTGACAGCTGAGCGGCTTAAAGCCCGAGCAGCGCAGCGGCGGCAGAAACGGGCCGAGACGGACCGTGCCGGGTCAGGACGGGAAGACCCGGACCGGGACAGAGCTTAGACCACTCTTACTGAGTGTGTGAGGGAAGAAAGTGAAGTTAGAGACACTCAGAGTCCATCTGAGAGCGGAGGAGGTGAAACCGTCTGTCAGCCTGCAGGTAAACAACAACAACAACACTTTTATTATTATTATTATTATTATTATTATTATTATTATTATTATTATTATTATTATTATTATTATTGTGTGTGTGTGTGTGTCATATGCTGTCTTATCACAGTTACTGAGGTATAAGAGACGTTTTTTACTATAAAGTCAGATTAGAAAAGAGGAAACGTGTCAAAGTAAATAAAGAACAGAAACTTTTAGAATAAAACAGCACAGAAACGATCAGTAACGAAGAGAAAAGAGACAAGTAGAGCAGAATAACACTGAGTAAAGCGATGAAAAGAAAGATTAGATATATAGATACAAGGTCATGAAGACATAAATCATAAAAATATTGAGGTCAAAGATGATTTATTCAACTAAATCAATAAAACTGAGCACAGAAAATAAATTTAATCCAACAAAAACTAAATAAAAGTCATTTATCTTCAGAAAAGTAGAGCTGAAACACCTCATTCAGGCTGGATTAGAAAAAATAGTGATGTTTAATAGAGCATCTCTTTTATATTCTACTTTATTCTACTGAGTGTGTGTGTGTGTGTGTGTTTTTGCTGAGTAAGTACGCTGGTACACCAGTGAGGTGTGTGTGATGTAAGACGTATTAAGGTGATGCATGTGTGTGCTCACACTCACTGTCCAGTGGCCCTCATTGACCTGCACACACACACACACACACACACACACACACACACACACACACACACACACACACACATCACACACACACTGCTGCATTGCTGCGTTCAGGGTCGACTGAAACTCAAACAGACTTGTGAGAAAGATTAAGTTGCTATTTACAGTGGTGGGTTTTAACTCAGTAAATGTACTTGAGTACTGTACTCAGTTACAAGTTAAAGGCACTTCATTTGTACTTTTCATTGTTTTGTTTGTGATAAACTTTTATCACAAAAGAGACTTTTATTTTTCATATTTTAAGCACTTTTTGTATCTGAATACTTCCTTCACCGCCGACACTCAAATCCCAGATATCAGAGCATCCTTCAACACACCTTTAAATCACATCTCTGATTCTCGTAGTTTAATGTAGTTTGGAAGTCAGTCATCAGTTATTAATAAAACACACAACTGCATAAAGGCTTAAAAGAGGAAACTTCACCTGACTGATGAACATGTGGAGCCTCAGAGTGAGAGAAAAGGCAGTAAAAAGTTATAACACATCAGAACTGTTAGCTCAATAATTAAAGTTTTAAGTAAAGATTACTGGAAAAGTAATAAAAAATATGCTGTAAGTGGCTTTTTTTAATCAAAATTTCCAAAAACGTACTTGTTTTGATCCCTCAGATGCTGCTTTTGCGTTGCTTTGAGTTATCTGTTGATATTTTTTACAGCTCGAGTGGACGAAGTGGTTTGAAAATGTCGTTTCAGTTTGAGGCTTGTTGATTGGACGCCTCAGAAACAGTTTCCAGTGAGAAACAAACAGCTGTGACAGTGAGGACCTTGAACGCATCGCCGCTCCACATGAGGGAGATTAACGCTGTGCAGATATGTGCTGCACACACATCAGGATCAGTTTGTTTGTCTCATCTGTGTGAACGCAGCAGCTCCTTCACTGATGGTGCGCAGGCCGTCCTGTAACACAGAGGTCGCAGGTTCGATTCCCACATCAGGAGGACTTTCATTAACACATTTAATCTAAAACTCAATCAGATAAATGTGAGGTGGATTAAAAAAAACTGGTCAGAAAATCTGAATGCTGTGTGTGTGTTTAATCTCTGGTTTGTGTGATGGCATGTGACTCTCTGACACACAGTGGTGGCTTGGGATTAAACATCACTGTCTCATCTCAGATTACTTCCCTCTCTCTCTGTCACACACATACACATCAGCACACACACCATAATGAAACCTTGATGATCCCAACAGGAAATTGGACCAAAAACCAACGGTTTGCCCTCACACACACACACACACACACACACAGATTATAGGCCCAGATGGTGAAGGATGGATTTGTGTGTGTGTGTGTGTGCTCAGAACTGAGAGCAGACAGTTTATGACCTCTCTCTCTCTCTCTCTCTCTCTCTCTCTCACAGGACAGCAGGCTCGCTCGCCCATGTGGCAGCAGAGAGGTAGGTGTGCTGTGTTTGCCTTTGCTCGGGGGAGGGGAGGGTAGGGTTTGGGGGGGTTCGGGGATTTCTTGGAGATCTCCGGTGGGAATTCGTGGAATGTCCCGGAACGCCCAGGGTGGGACTCGGACACGTTCCCATTCTTCCTGTTTGCTTGTTGCCGCCGACGACCCTCACTTCCTGTTTCGTCTTCGGACTACAGAGCACTGCGAAGAGTTTAAGGACAGAGAGAGAGAGAGAGAACATCCCTCTGTTGTTTTTCAGTATTGATAGAAATACAGTGAGACGATCAGCTGATTGTTTATTAGTGTATTGATCCTCTCCAGACATTTTAAATAAGTCTGACTTCATTCATACAAAAACATACAAATGACAAACCTACATTAATTATTAAATGACACATATATTAATATATTAAATGACAGAGTGGGAGGATAAAAATAGTTTAAAGGTAGATGTGCATGTTTTCCATGTTTACTGTCTTACCTTTGGGGCAGGCGTTGGATTGTTCATTTCAGCACATTATGCAACTTGAAACTTGCTGCAGATAGCTGATGATGACAATAAGAGCTGTACTTATATTTATTTAATATATTTTCTATTTTAAAGTCATGACTTGTTTAAAACTTCTCCTTGGTGAGTTAATCTGAGGTTACAGGCTGGACTGAAGTGTCCTGGCAGATATGACACATCTCTCCCTGCTAGCGAGGCTAAAAATAAAGTTCACTGTGATGGATTATGCACCTTTCTGAGGCCTCAAATCTCTGCAAGTTGAATTTCGTAATATAATGAAATGAAATGAAAACAGCGGCTGCCCGGAAGGAAGGAAATCAGGCTAAAAGCACGCTGCAGGTCAGGACAGATTGATTGTCTTCGTTTTCCCATGGGGGAAGATTTTTCACAGCCTGGAAACACACAAACACACACATCATACATGTGCTCATATATGTGCATGTGTAGTCATGTCCCTACAAATATCCTGAGATATTCTTACAAACTACATACATACTAGCTGCAGGTGACCCTGTTTTTTAGTCCTATATTTGTTTAACATTTTGTTAAACTGGCACCATTAAAGTAAGACAAATTAGCTGTTAGCTGCTACCCAAGGATGCGCTGTCACTGGATTACTTTAATACTGAAAAAAAACTTGAAAACATGTTGATTTTCTGGAGTTAAAATGAACATTTTTGGGTCTAAAAATGCAACAGCACTGTTATTCAACTGGAAATGGATGTATGTCGGCCATGTTTGCAGAAATATTGAACTATATTCCTGAACTGTGAGTAGAGGAATAATAAAAAAGTGTCTCTCCACCTCCTGCAGGCCGGCCGCTGCCCGTCCAGCCCAGGGAAGGAGCCTGATCCTGGGCTGAGAGAGCCAGCTGATGCCCCGTCATCCTCCACCCCGCACGCTCGAGTGGATCATGCTGTAGCCTCCTGACCGCCAGTCAAAATGATGGCCTCAGTGGTTGTCGGGGGCAACCGGAGGAAGTCTCTCACGCTGAGGGGGGTGGACCCCGAGACCTGTATGATTGTGTTTAAGAACCACTGGGCACAGGTGATCAGCAGGGAAAAACAGGAAAAAACTCACTTTCACATCCCACAGCTCTCTCTCCTCCATCCCTCAGGGTTTTTGCTCTGTCCTATTTTCCTCATAATGGTTGGCAGACAAAGTGTGTGATTGTATTTGTGTGTGTGTGTGTGTGTGTGTGTGTGTGTGTGCATTACTGACCCAGACTTTGGCCCTTAAACACAGGATCCATTTAGAGCAAACTGTCTCTCTACGCCAGCCAAGAAACGCACACACACACACACACACTGTGTCTGTCGGTGTGTGTGGGGTCCTTGTCTGAAGCAGCTGAGGTCAAAGGTTAACACAAGTCCAGACATTGAATTACATTCTTCTCTCTCTCTCTCCATTCATGTATTCATCCCTTGTTCACTGCTCCCACAGTGATATCAGATTTCCTGTAATAAAGAATGAAGTTTTGCTGTTTATGAGTGCAAATTAAATATCAATATTAAAAATGCAAAACCAAAAATGCCACATAAATTTCATGAATGAGAAGATTTTGTTAAAATTTCTAGCAGGTCATAGAAAAATGTGTGATGTGATGCTGTCTGAAGGGGCGATATGAGGCCTGAAATTTAGGTCAAATTTGGGCAAAATGAATGGAGCTGTCGAACACTACACCTTTTTTTAAACTTCAATATCTTTCAGTCTCACCACTAAGACAAACATAAGAAGAACTGAAATCAGCTTTTCACATTTTAACTTCTCGCAGGAAATTATAAAAAAAAAGGAAATTGGTTTTGGATTGGAATTCTGCATTTGAGGATGTTTCTAATGTTTGTCTGCAGGTGGTGAAGATCCTGGAGAAACACGAGCCGGGTCGTAGCGGCACCGGCGCGTTGAGTTTCCTCTCCGGCCACGGCGGCGGTGGCGGCTCTGGAGGTTTACGCCTCGGTCCCATCCCGGCTGACGAGGCCAGCGCCGTGCAGAACTACGTGGAACACATGCTCTTCCTGCTGATGGAGGAAGAGGCGGGGCAAGGTGAGAATAAATGAACTGCTTATCGAGCCTCTTCATTGTACTGGACCGGTTCTCATGCTGGTTCTGCTCTGCTGCCAGGAGGAGCGATGGGTCCCATCCTGGAGTTTGTGGTTCTGGAGGGCGTGATGGAGAGGCTGTTTCTGTGGAGCCTGAGGAGACAGTTTACTGAGGACATGAAGCTGGAGCAGCTCAGGATGTACCAGATGCTTTTATCTCAGGCCAGACAGCCGCTGCTGCACCACAAACCGGTTCTACGGCCGCTCATGATGATGCTGCTGGCCTCCTGCGCCGGAGCCGGCCGGAACGGGTGAGTCCGTTGGGAAATCATCTTTCTCCACAAGAGTCCAATGAAGGACTTGATACCATATGTCTTATGTCTTTGGAGCTGATTATCTTCGCACAAAAACTGGAAACATCTGCCCATCGCTCACTAATCAACATGTTAAATCTCACTTCTTTAATTAACACAAAGAACACGGTGTAAAAACAACATGTTTTGGCTTTATTGGGTATTCTGTGCCGGATTATGTCTTGGCTGGAAACCCTCCAAGAAAATGTTGAACGAGCCCTTTAAAGGTGCTTTATTGGTCTTTCTATTGCTTCTACAGCTTTAGAGACCAAAATCCAAAATAAAAGCTCTTAATACACAGAAGTTTTAATCAGTGTGTTTTTCTCAAAAGGAAAATGTGAAGCTAAATTAAAAATTTTACAATCAAACAATTTACAAAATGTTAGCTACATCACTGTCTTTGGCATGTTTAGATTGTGCTGAACCTGAAAGTGCTAAAAATAATTTATTTTTAAATTCAATGAAAAACTTACTTGATTAAGAAACTTTGAGAAACTTACAGACAAAACGAGCAGATTTAAGCCTTCATCCTGATGATGGCTTGTGCTGTGTTGCAGCCCTTAAATCTGTCCAACCTTTATTGTTTATTATCTTTACTATAATTAATTTACTTCCTCTTCTTTGTTGTGGATATATTCTTTTCTGCCTTAAGTAGCCAGTTTAAAGACAAACTTTGCACTGAAGGAGTCCTGGAGCTGCTTTATCTGTGTAATGACGTCTAATTGGTTTTAAGTGGTTGATTCTAATGTGTTGTAGCTGGTAAGATGTTTAAACAGTTACCTGCGTGTTTGCTCACCTGCAGACAGCGGCGGTGTGGTGGAGGCGGAGCTGGTCCTCCTGCTGAACCAGCTCTGTGTGGCCCTGGTCAAAGACCCCTCAGTGCTGGAGCTGTTCTTCCACACCAGCGAGGACCAGGGAGCCGCCAACTTCCTGCTCTTCTCTCTGCTCATACCATACACACACAGGTAGGTTTACACACACACACACAGGTATACACACAGGGGTACTTAGGTACACGTATAGGGAGGTATAGACACACACACATGAACTATGGTTAGGTAGATATAGGAAGTATTCATAGAGACAGGGTATAGAAACAAACAGGTACACACACACTAGTACTGCAACAAACCTTTATAGCACACACATTTAGGGTACATTCACATTTCGGCTTTTTTTTTTACACACTTACATCACACATAGTACAAAAACCCGACCTGTGTTGTCTCTTCCCTCAGGCAGGGTTTGGTCGGTCAGCAGGCCAGAGACGCTCTGCTGCTCATCATGTCTCTGTCGGCCTCTGATCCTCGAGTCGCCCAGCACATCGCCGAGAACACGTACTTCTGCCCGGTGAGAACACACACACACACACACACACACACACACACACACATGCACACACACACACACACACACAAACACTGGACAACCACACGTCAAATCGAGGACAGATAGTTTGGGTCCTCCATCACTTTAAACCTTGATGCTTCATTCCAAGACGGCTGAGAAAGGCGACGTCTCCGCCCGCCGTCTGTTGTTTCACGGTCATCTCGAGTCTGAGCGTCTACTCGTTGGAAATGTCAAGGATTTGTTCTGTATGAGCTTCACTCACTCATTAGATGTGAATCACAGAGATAAGCCCTCTCTATCGTTTGCGCTGGTGTAAAACCTGAATAAGAGCTGAAACTGTTTCACAACCTCTAAATACTTCACTGTTCTGCATACATGTGAGTTATATGGCACAGATTTGTGAGACCGGCCGTAAAGCTGTAAATTTAAAGGTATATGTGCTGCTGCCTTATCCCACAAAGGCCCCATCAGCTGAGCTAAACTGGGTTAATCTCCACATTCCTTCCAAATGCATACAAAGAAATAAAAAAGGCAGTTATGTGCTCCTCCTAAAACGTAAATATAATGCTTCGGGTCATTATATAATTTAAAATGCTCTTTATGAACTCCTTGATACTTTTATTTTTTATGAATGAGATGCCATTTAAATTAGTGGAGTTTTTTCGCTGCAGCTCCTCATTCATCTCCCCTCTGCATTGTAATCTCATTATGACAAGTTATGTAATAAACTAATGAGCCCATGCTGCGTCCTCAGGGAGTGTTAGAGAGCGATACAGTAAGAGAGAGAGTCCATCTAAAAACAAGGAGGATGAGAAGAAAACAGGGATGTATAGAGGGATGAAGGAAACAAACATGGACAAAAAAGAAGAAATGACCAAGAGAAGATAAAGAAGTATACAGAAACTAAAGGCTGAGACTTACTTTTGCAGGTATTTAGACATAAACTAAAGTAAAAGACAAGTAAAAGGTTGGACCAGATGGTGTTATAGGATCACCAAAGTTATTACAAATCATCCTTCAATTCCTGTAAATCCATCCAACAGTTATATTAGAGGTATAGTAAAGAGATATAAAAGAGATGTTTCAGTCTGGACAAATTAGTGAACTCAAAGCTGAGGCTGAACATCTCAATCTGTTCAGAGATCTTTCAGTGTGGACCAAAGGGATGAACCGACCAGCGTTATCCCAAGAGACATCCTAGAAATCTTAAATAAAAATAAAATAATCTTAAATATAAAATACATCTAAAAATAAAAAGATACCAAATGTTATTACTTTACTTTTGTTCTTCAGGTATGTGCTAAAGTGCAGTTTCTGCTCGTTTTTTTACTGCTCGTGTGTGAGAGCGAGGGAGCGTGTGTGTGTGTGTGTATGTATGTGTGTGAAAGGGCGAGCAAAGACACTGGCACGTTAAGCACGTGCATGTGCTGTGTGTGTGTGTGTGTGTGTGTGTGTGTGTGTGTGTGTGTGTGTGTCAGATTTAAGCCCATGTAGCCACACTCTGACCTCAATCTTTATGTAGAGAGCAGATTAGTAAACCGGCGAGAGATTGGCTCGCACACAGAGGAGGATTAGTAAGTCTGCACGTGATTGGACCGTCGCCTGATTGTTAACGAGACTCAAGACTGCAGCGGTTGATGTTGTTGTTGTTGACAGTGATGATGTTGCCTTCTCTCTCTTCCCTCTCTTTAAGGAGGAATAGTTCAATGATGATGATGGATGCCACTCTCATGTTTCTGGGGTGAATCTGAAGCTTAGCTAAGCATAAAGACTGGAAACAGAGGGAAACAGCTAACTTGAAGATAGTAAAATCCCCCTACCAGCTCCTCTAAAGCTTACCGATTCACATGACATATCAAGTTTGTTTGATCAGGACAACAAAAAGATATGAAGTGAAAAAAGTGTTAATGTGGATGTTTTTATCTTTGGACAGAGCCAGTGTTTCCAGTCTAGAGATATCAGTTTTCTCATCTAATATTTCCCAAAATGTTGAATTATTCCTTGAATGTATCTTTAAATGAATTAATAAATTAAATACATTAAAGTGAATGAATGAAACACATAAAAAAGAACACACTAATCTGCACTGGAATTTAATTCCCACAAAAGCCTGTGAGTGTGTTCATCCACACTCCTCACCTGTGTCCACGTGCTGTGTGTGTTTTCAGGTGTTGGCCACAGGTCTGTCCGGTCTGTACTCGTCTCTTCCAGCCCGGCTGCAGGTCTACAGCGAAGACTGGCACTGTCTGGACCAGGCAGACTGGCAGCAGGTAACCTTGAAGACCACACAGTGAGCGAGTGAATGAATGGATGATGAATGAATGGATGAATAGATTTATCAACAGCAGCAATGGATTTATGGTTAATGACAGAATGAGCTTAATACATGATCAGATCAATGAAAGACTGAATGATGATGATGATGATGATGACGCCTTCCCTGTTTGGATCCACAGGTTCCAGCTCTTGTCCACTTCCTGCATTCATTGGACTTTTGTAGTGCTGTTACAAAGGTAAAGGTAACATACACACACACACACACACAAAAAAATGCAGTGAATAGTGCTTCAGCCACCTTTCTTTACCATTTTTCCTGTCTGTATCCGTCCCTCTCAGGTCGCTCATCCCTCTATCCGGACTCAGTTGCTGGGTTACATCTACAACGGCTTCCTGGTTCCCGTCCTGGCTCCTGCTCTGCACAAGGTAGTCTAACCTCATCACTTCCATATTTTCTGTTTTCCCAAGCTGCTGATGCTTGAGAGGGCATTGTGGTGCTGCCAAACTTTTTTCATTTCCACATCACTGACATGTAATCACCACTAGAGGGCTCGTGTGAAAGTTATCTCTCCCCTGGTTTCCTTATTTTTTCTTACTGCAAGTTTAAAATTTCTATCAGTATGTAGATTAAATAGACTTTGCCTTTAATCTGTTGCATGCTTACATAAACATAAACATTACAAACATGTGTTGTAGCTGACGGTGGAGGAGGTGATGACCACCACAGCCTACCTGGAGCTGTTCCTGCGCTCCATCCCTGAGCCTGCCCTCCTCCAGACCTTCCTGTCCTTCATCCTGCTGCACACACATGACAACGTGCACATCCTGGACACGCTGGTGAGCCGGGTCAACACACCTTTCCAGGTAAAACACACACACTTCTTCATTCCCGTCTGCTGTTTTTATCCTTTATAATTCTGTGAGATGACCTTTGACCTCTTGTGTGTCCTTCAGCTGGGTACGGTGTCGCTGGCTCTGTTCAGGACTCTGATTGGTCTCTTCTGTGAAGATGTTATGCTGCAGCTGGTGTTCAGGTCAGTCTGCTTTTTTGCCTGTGTGGTAGCCATTTTTTGTGGAATGAAGCACAGTCAACTCTCATCTCTCTGCAAACTTTAATTTGTACATTTTCAACATCAGGTTTTATAAACTGTTTTGTGGGTCACATATTATATAAGTCAGAGGTACAAACTGTTTTCACTCTGAGATACAAGAATAATCCCAAATGCACTGCACGAGACCGGGTTATATTTAGGAGGAACTTCTTTGTTCTGGCATTGTACACTAGAAATGGATGAGGTATATGCTGGGACTGAGTCGTGTCTCTGTGTCCTCAGGTATCTGATTCCCTGCAAACACCTGAGCAGGAGGCAGCGCTGCTTCCTGAAGCTGAGAGACTGTTACTCCTCCAGCGCCGCCTCCTTCCTGCACCTCTTGCCCTCTTGGTGCCCTGGAAATGTCTACAACACAAACTCAGAGCACATCCACTGGCCCAAAGGAGCAGATCTGTCGGTGTCAGACAGTGTCGGGTACTGTCGCGGTTCAGACTTTCTGATGGATGTAAACTATCTCCACTACCTCTGGGATGCCCGCCAGGCCATCTCCATTTCCCATCGGTCAGTCTCAACTTTATCTTCCTCTATGATGGAATATGGGGATGGACTATAGATCAACCTAGTCTTTTTGTACCTCGTGCACAGTATCTCAGATGCAAAGAACAAATATAAACTTTGTCTCACCTAATATGGTGCAGAAAAAGGTAGTTCAGAAAATGAATAAGGTGAATAGGTGGGATTTTTTTTTGGCCACACCCGTCTCTAATTTCATTCTAGAGATTCAGTGACTACCCAAGAAGTACTCAAATGAGTCCACAGCTCATCAGACGGGGTACACCCTGGACTGGATGCCAGTCAGTCACAGGGCTGACATAGAGAGACAGACAAACCACTCACACTCACACCTAGAGGCAATTTAGAGTTGTCAGTTAACCTTGCATGTCTTTGGATTGTGGGAGGAAGCTGGAGTACCCAGAGAGAACCCACGCAGGCACAGGGAGAACATGCAAACTCCACACAGAAGGGCCCGTGTTCCCAGGGGCAGAACCAGGCAGAACGTGCCAGAACCCTCTTGCTGTGAGGTGACAGTGCTAACCACTACACCACCGTGTCGCCCCTTGTGAAGCAGTTATGGTCAAAATGGTTCATTGTTACAAAGTGGGGACATCTGCTGGACAAGACTTGGTACTGCATCGCAATTACAGCTGAGGCTGTTGAGAATGTTTTCAGACATTTGTCATACAGTATTGGCCCAAAGCATTGGAGAGATTTTGAAATTTTAACCTGATGATGGTGTTAGATGAAAAGACAATGAAAATATACTGTAAAAGTTAATAATGATTCTCATATTTTAGGGAAAAAACCAGCAAGAGATTATTTTATTTTATTATATTTCAGTTATTATGAGTTTTTTTGTTTGTCTGCAGAGCATGTCAGCTGTGGTCGGCTCCATATGACGGGGTCAACCCTTCACCCCAAGAATACCGATCTGACACACCAGCGGACGACTTAGAGGATGAGGAAGAGATCATACAGCGAGTCAAGAGTGACTCCATCTGCTCTTTGGTCACAACTCCTCCCCCCTTGGCCTTTTCCCCAACTCCATCCTCCTCAGATACCGTCTCCATGGGAAACCAGACAGGAAGAGCCAGCTCTACTCTGGAGCTGGAGTGGGATGACATTTTTGAAGATGATGATCCTTCTTTATCGGCAGTGATTAATACAACACTGACAAATGGCAGTGTGACCACAGAGGTTGACAGATGCAGTTCCACACCCGCGCCTCCTCCTCTACCTCCTCGACACATCCAGGAGATGAGACGCACCGCCACCAAGCTGGTTCATGGCTCCTATGTGGAGGAATCTGAGTTTCAGGACGATGTTCTGGTCTACGATCTCGTCTCCCAGAAAGACACAAAGTCGGCCATTTTGGAGCGAATCATGGCTGCAAATCGACGGGCACGAGGAAGCATCTCAAATGGCCAACGAGTGTCAACAGCAGCAACGACAACAACAATAACAACAATATTAACGACAACAGGGAGGACAGTAATGGAAACGGTTAACAGTATAATGTCGACAAGGAGGAGAAGTGAGGACGGAGGGAAAGAGGAAAGAAGATGGAGTCAGGATTATGGGAAGGAGGTGAGGAGAAGGAGTGAGGACTGTGAAAAGGATATGTGGAGAAGGAAGGAGGAAGGAGAAGCAGAGATAAAGAGGATAGATGAGCAAGGAGAGCCAAATGGACGTCTGTTTTTCACCAACGGTTTTAACACTAAGAATCACATCATCGACGAATGTGATGATTCCGATGAAAACAGCAAACCATTTAAGAACAACGGCAGTGACTTCACAACTACAAACAATCACATACACACACACCATAACACACAACATCCCACACCAAGTTTAGTGACAAACGCTTTACCCAATGGCCATTCTGAAATTGAGTCACATGACCCTTTGGTGTCTGCAGCCGATACCAAGTCTCCAAGTCCGCCTGCTAATAAAACCACTAGTAACGATGACTTCCTGTCGCGGTACCAGGAGCTCATGCTCTCTTTAGGGGTGGAGCCAGACTGTGATGACATCACAGACAACATCGGCACGTTCAGGAAACGGGTCCGAGCTCTGAGGCAAAAATTGGAAGAGGAGGTGGAAGGACTTGACACCGACATTGTTTTTAGCTCCTTGTGGGATGATAGAGAAGAGGAAGGGGAAGAGGAGGCGATGGAGGAGGAAGAGGAGGAAGAGGAAGGAGAGGAGAAGAGAAAAGGCAATAGGAGGCATGGTGTACCGTTTACAGGTCTGTGAATTAAATTAAATGTTAAAGTCATAAAAGAATAATAGAAAATTGTTGTTAAGTTAATATAGTAATGTATAAAAATGACAAGCTGGAAAATCTGGTCTAGTCTAGTTTACCACGTCCACTTAAAATGGTACAAATGCAGCTGTGTTGGTAAATGTATTTCTCACACATATTCTAATGTTCATTTCATTTTCATTTATCATTTCATTACCTTCCTACGGAAATCTTTTTTTCATACACGCTATGATTTGGAAAACATCCTTTTCTGTAGAATGTGATTTGGAGATTTTTTAAAAACAGAATCTATTTTACTGATTTTATATTGTTTTATTATTTCAGTTCTTTTCATTAATTTTTTAACTGTTGGCAATCTAACCGAAGTTGTCATCTAAAGGGGTCGTACAAGAAAATACCAACCAATATGATACATAATTTAATAAAGAGAAAAGCTGAATTATAAAAATCAAAAGTTATATTCAAATCAGCTTTGAAATGGCAATTTAGTACAATTAAACTTCATTTCTTCAAGTTGCTCAGGAACATGTAGAGGCAGTTATTAACATTGTGGATGAAAAACAACACAAAAAGCTAAAAACTAAATCAAAATTAACTTAAATTCATAGTTACCATTTTTTCCAGAATGTAAAGTTAAAAAATACCATATTTTTGTTTATTGGACAAATGTATTTCCATAGTTTTCTATCAACACTGACTTGCATTTTCCCATGACGCCACAGGTCCGTTCATCAGCGTCCTGTTGTCCCGCTTGGAGAACCTTTTGGAGAACTCCATTGCTGTGAACCTGTTGGTGACGGGTATCCTTTCCCAGCTGGCGTCGTACCCACAACCTCTTCTGAGATCCTTCCTGCTCAGCACAGATGCAAACAACCAGCCCAACGTACGCACACTGTACCAGGTAACATCCATACACACACATCATATATCTGCTTTCTTATTTCGGCTGTTTTAATGATAATTCTGTGTATAAATTCATTATTTTGTGTGTCTGTGTATGTGCATTCGTAGGTGTTGGTGTCGGTGCACAATCAGATTGAGCGCTACGTGGAGGCCCGACCGGACTACCCTGCCCTGGTCACTCAGGCCTGGAGGTTTTTGTTGGCTAAAGACCAAGACAGCAAGTTCAGAGGTTAGTGAACACACACATCAACACACATGTGGGATATGAAACTTAGATTTTTAGTGCCTGAAGCGGCAGAAAGAAAACTCTGCACCAGTTTGTTGTTAGCCAAGTTGCACTAAAACTCCACCAGGAAGTCAATGCTCCTGGGCGGGAAGTAGTCCCACACGTAATGCCATGTGAAATTGTAGTTGTCATTTTCCCTCTTTGGTTCTTTACAATATAACATGTTAATCAGTGAGCTTTCAGGGAGCTGGTAAGTGGATTTTGTTATGGAGTTATCTTCAGAGGGAGTCAAATCTGCTGTTTCTACCTGGTTCCAGTCTTTATGCTAAGCTAAGATAACCAGAATTGCTGCATGAAGTGGGCAGGAGTCAAGTCAGACGCAGCCCCATTAAATAACAATCTAAGAAGCACTTTGAAGTGCACTGATGCCTTCACGGTCATATTTCCAACACAGTGTTTCATGTTCTCCAGAGTCCCTCCAGCCTCAGGGCGGCGACATCATCCTGGACCCGTCTCTTCCTAACGGCTCCGTGAGGAACGCTCTGGCTTTGCCCCCTCTCAGCATCTTACCGCCCTGCCCTCCGATTCCCCCGCAAGCCAAGAACCGAGTGTTTGCCATCGTCCTGTACGCGGAGTTCCTGAAAGAGCTGGCTGCCATCGCCCAGGAGCACAGCATCGCGCCGGACTGTTCTGCTGAGGAATGATGGGAGTCCAGCTGTGAACCCACCTCAGAAATAGCTGTTGATGCACCTGTGAGGAGCCGAAAACATATCCAAGAAGCTGCATAGTGGCCACCAGCAAAAGACTGACTACAAGCACAAAACATGCACATATGTTACATACTGAGCCGTAATGCAACATGTGAGAGTAATTCATGTTGGTATTGTAATAAAATGCTGTTTTCATGCAGAGGTTTGTATGTACACTATGTTTATATTCCTGGCAGCACTTGAATATTTTGGTGTTTTCCCCATGTGAATATGAATCATATTTATATGTAGATGTAAATGAGAGTATTTTGAGGCTAAATCAGTGTTTTCTATACATTTGTGGGATTGGTGCAAATAGTTTTGTATGCTCTTTTCTAAAAGTTTTGCACTGCTCATTAGGAAAAAGTTAAAACATTTTGGAGATTTCTTTCAGACCTTATTTCTGCAGGGGACATCGATATCTTCTTACTCAGGATAGGAAACTGGATGCATAAAATATTATAAAACAAACAAACAAACAAACCAACAAAAACAGATAGATGTAACAGTTATTACACTTATCATCCCAAACAACCACAACTTGATTTTATGGAATATAGTTTTCTGCTAAAGGTTTTTAAATCAATTTGAAAGGCAGTTACAATTTAAAACAAACCAGATATGAATAAAAATATCCATTTTTCACACAAAAGGCCAACAAGACTTTTAAAACCCAGCTGTGCCCAAGAGTGATGGGAAGGTTTATTTAAATTTATTTCCTTCTCATTTCTTCAAAATGGCTCTTCTCTTTTTGGTCGCTGGAGTTTACTTCAACAGCTGGAAACAACAAATTTAATGGACAAATTCTAAACAAACCAAATCGAACTGGATGTGTCTTTTTTTACATCATATTTGTCCCTATTGTTTTGTTATTGTACATCTCTAGAAAGCACACGCTTCACCTGCATTTTATCCTTGGAGAGTTTTTGGTTTCCTTGTGTCCAGTTAGTGTGTGTAATCAACTTTTCCTCTGTTTGCCACAACTGGAATCGTCACTGCTGTGGATTTTGATGCTGAAAATGAAAAAGACGAGTGACAAACTTTGCATCTGAATCAAACAGGGAGGAGTCTGTGATCAGCTGTGTCTTCCTGGTTTTTATTTGTTCCTGATGTGTCTTCATATGCACACGCTGAGTAATGACAAAGCCTTACTTTAACCTACATGGAGATTTTAGTGCAAGAAACCAAGATGCAAAAGTCAAATGAAGATGGATATTATGTCTTATGCAAATATCAGATCTGGATTTATCTCAGTTGTACTTCTATCAATGTGAATTTTACTGTTTTACTGTGTGATTTCTGTTGAAAATGACTTTCATTTTTTGACCTTTTTCATCTGAAGAAAAGTGAAATTATTTGGCACATGAAACAGAAAATACTGTTCTTGTCCCAGTGTCTCACAATCTAGAAGATGCTGAGTTAACGGCAAAGCTTTGGCCGGTTTGATGTGACTGCATCGTTCACATGGCCAGCCTCTCAAACTGTGTTACCAGAGAGACATTATGAGATGAACCAACCTGACCAACTGCTCAACTGCTGAGTGTTGATACTGCCACCTGCTGGTGAACAACAGCTGGGACATGTTTATTCTTTTTACTGTCTCTCATCTCTGCTTTTGAAATAAATTATTGCCAAAAAGATGTGAAAATAATTAAACAGATTTCTAATATATGATTTTTAGAAGGCCATGAAATATTTCTTTTTGTATGTGTTAATTATTTACATGATGCAAAGGGTCCTAAATGTATTTGGTGGCAGCACATCTGCAGACTGCTGATGTAATGTAAGGCGAATAATCATGTCCTTGTTTGTGTTGTACAACACAGGAAAATGTGTTAATACATTGAATGGTGATGATGAATTCGATAAATAAATGAGGATGAAAATAAAAAGCGTGATTTGGTGACAGATCACATCTTTTGTTTGGTTTGGGGAGGTGCTGGAAAAGAAATATCTTTAAAGAAATAGTTCAAAATGTTGTGAAGAACACTTGCTTTCTTGCTGAAATGTCTGTACAGTAAATATGTAGCTGGAGTCCGTACGTTTACCTATAACGTATTTTAAAGTGCTTGCAACACAGCGTTCAAGTGTTGTCATGCAACATACGGGGAAGTGTGTACAATCTTTACTGTAGAACAATAGATGCGATATGTTTAATTTACAGTTTACTGAGTCGACAACATCAGCAGACGCAGTAAATCTGCTGATACCAGAGTCTACGTCTTAACTAGATGTGGTTACCCAGTTCCTCCTTCCTAGTAAATGGTGAACACTGAGACAGATATAAGTGTCAGGGGAAACACTGTAGCGACCTTCAGTCACCTGAAATAATTTGGAAGAAGGAGAGAAAGAGGACAGGAGGTGACGATGATGGCGATGATGAAGGTTTACCTGCTGATATGGACAGTCGGTGAGTGTGATAAAAGACTAAATGTGTGACTTTTGAACACCATCTTGATGAGGAGTGTCTGTCCCGCAATATAATCTTGGAAAAGTGTTGTTTAATATAAAGGCACAACTTTCTTCCTGTCGAATACAGATGTGGAATAATTCAGTCTGGAATCTGTTAATAATCAGTGAGGAAATATGTTGTCCTGTGAGTGGTGACTTTGTTCTGCTAGGTTTTGTTTTTTACTCCTTGGCACAAACTCACATTTCCCATATGCCTAATTTAGCTGGGTACCTTTATGTCTACTTGCTTGTCGGGTAATCTGGCCACAGTCTGCAGAAATGCAAAGTGAATATTAAGAGCTCAAAAAGTTGGCGAGAGAGACCTCGT
This sequence comes from Scortum barcoo, assembly GCA_023238725.1. Classification (NCBI taxonomy): domain Eukaryota; kingdom Metazoa; phylum Chordata; class Actinopteri; order Centrarchiformes; family Terapontidae; genus Scortum; species Scortum barcoo. The sequence goes on from CM041532.1 coordinate 5,309,265, forward strand.
GCACTTGATGATTTGACAGTAGGACAACACGAAGCCCTCGCAGATTTAGCAGGAACATGCTCTTTTATTCAACCCTTTATTCGTTTTTTCCCTTCATGTCCTTTCCGGGGATCCATATCTGATCAGCTTTATACTTTTTTTTCTCATACTGTGCCATTTTATCACTTCAATATTGTTCATGCTGTCTGTTTTTATGTCAGTTAATCACAAATTAACTATTTTCAAAACCAGTTCAGCCCGACACTTTCTCGAGAGTTTGTGCTCATTTAAAGATATGATGAAATGCAATATTCTCACTTAGATATACCTTTATCTTGTGAAAAAATATAGTTACTTGTTTTTCCATTCCTGAACTCAAATGAAACGCTGAAAACGAAAAATCACTCTTCCTCTGAATTGCTCACAGCTTTTAGATTTTGTAGATTTTGTGGAATTTTAACAACGTTCTTTTCTTATTTATCTGTAGGTGCTGCAGTCATTTTCTCAAGGGGAGAAGATTTGAGTTATATTGAAATGGATTTATTCAATTACACTTATTATGATTATACAGATGAAGAGTACTCCCCAGGTAAGCCCACTCTCCTCTGGTCTATGCTTCACCCCGCTGTTTTCTTTATGCAGTAGCAGTCATTGGTCCATGTGTTTGCAAGTTGGACTAAAAGATGCTCCTGTTTGTGCTTGCTAGTGTGTTAGCTGCTAGCTACAGTTGTTAGCCCTGCCAGTAGTCCCTACATCACCAAGTGTCTAAAACTACATATTTTACAAAGACGCATGGATAAACATAAGACTTTCTGGTAAAAATGCTTTTAAAATTATAGTTGCATTTTAATGTCTTACTGATGGTCTTTTTTTCTCTCTTTATCTACAGCTGCCAACAACACCTCTCACCCCTCCATCGCAGCTGACCTCAGTCCTGGTTTCTGTTCTCTTAGTTTTCTGCATAGTTGCATACTAAAAAAGCATTCTGAATCTTGTGTGGTGATTTCCTATTTGCTGAACTATCTGGAAATACTGTTAAGTGAGAAGGGTTGTTTTATTTTCTCCCGCTGCAACAGGACAGGATTGTTCTGGTTAAAATTCCTGTATGTGTATTTCTAATATAGAGCATTTTTTCAACTTTCAGACAACATCACTTTGTTTTTTATTTCACTGCATGTATCTTATGACTTTAGTCTTAACTTCAAAAATCTTACAGAGATGAGATCATATTTCAAATAAAAAGCTAAACTTTATCCGGTTCCAGCTTCCTTAAAGTGAGGCTTTATTCTCTCTGTTTGATAGCACGGTGCATTGAATGTCTTTGTGTTGGTCAAATAAAGTAAACAATTTAAAGATTTTACCTTTGGATCTCAAAACCTCTGATTTGTAGTGTAATAATTTAGATTAAACATGAGATAAGATCTTAAATTATGCCAGTTGTTGAGAAGAAAAGAATTTGAACTTGACAGCACCAAACATTTTTTACATTATCAAATGTTTGCAGATAATTTCCCTGATTTATAGAGAAGAATTTCCTTGTTGATCTAAAAGCAGGAAAATCTTCAAAACTAGATCCAAACTGCCATTCTAGTTGTGAGGAGCTAATTTCTTATTTTATATATCTATATTTTCATAATTTACAATTTCATACATACAACACCAGGGAAAAAGGGGGCGTACTTTCCTTTTTTGCTTTTAATACTTTTACTATTTTTACTTTTAATTACGTAATGTGTGAGTCATGAAAGCCAATCACCACCTAACCCACAAAATAGACAGACGTTAATCTACCACCTTACCTGACCGGATAACCTGATAATGTAATGGTGTCAGTGTCCGACTGGGCGACCTGCCGCAGTCTCTGCCACATCTTCCTTCATTTTGCATGCCAACCGTAGCATCATTTTTAACATTTTTCTGGCCACATCCTCGTTGCCTCTTTTGTCTTCTTCTTTTCTCTGACCACAGCCTGAGGTGACAACACACAAAAGCCTCTGATGCCACCTCAACGCTCTCATGATGACAAAGCTGCTGGGAGAAAGTGACAGAAAAGGGAAAACGAAGGTGGACGCTCACACGCAATGTTTTTGTAAGTTATATAACTCACTGGCACAAACCCATGCAAGCACATTTTAATGCAAATGTTTACATGCTGTACATAAATTGTCATAATGTGGAATTGCTGCTTTTACTCGGAGAGTTTACTTCCACCTCTTCTGATCTAAAAACCTGATGTTTACTGTTGATCATCTCTGAGGCGTTTTCAAACCAGATTCTGGAGAAGTGACATATTTTATTCTTGGGCAGTTATAGCGAGAAGAAACCAAAAACCTTTAAAAGAAATGCAAAATTAATCACCAGAGCTGGTTTTCAAAAGCTTTTAGTCTGACATTAGTAGTTTTCAAATTGAGTTGTAGGGGCTTTATTGTGCTCTGAAAGATCGTCTGTACTGTATGTCGTGATTGTGAAAAAGTTAGAAATAGTACCTAAACAGGTCCTACAGTAGCAATGTGCTGTGGAGGTGAAAAGCCAAAAAACTGAGCTAGCATCCTGTGTAGATCTGGAGCTAGCGCTGTGGTCGATGACTCAGTTCCTGAGTACTGACTGATACTGAGAGAGATTTAGAGGGTCGAGAGACATAGAGGGTGTTTTATATATATATATAGAGAGAGAGATAGAAAGAGAGAGAGAGAGCGAGCAGTGGCGGATTCGAGATGTTAAGAAATGGAGGCGGGCGTAGAGGAAAAGGTTTGCAGTAAAGAAAGAGTGGCAGAAACCAGAAAGAGCAAGAAGACAGAGGTGAAGAAGGGTAAAATGGAACAAGATGAACGTGGCCAAAAGTATATGGACACCTAAATGTTGCACCTATACGGGACTACTGAACACGTTATTTCAAAGTCATCTGCATTTTTCTGCAGCTTGAAAAGCCTCCTTCGGCTCTGTGAAAAGTTTCCACCAGATGTTGGCAGTGAGGTCCAGCTCTGAGGGCTCCACTTCATGCCAGATGTGTTGGAAGTTAGAAGAATCCTCTTGTCTAAAATATAATAATACAATGCTAAATTAAATGTTAAAAAGCTCTGATTCAACTCTGTTAAAAGACATTTAAAATTAGATGCAACTTACTGCCCTCATTCCCTTCATGCATGTTTTGTATTGCGGCCTTTATGTATCTTATGTTTTTTTCTTTTTTTTGCATGTTTCACTGTGTCTAATAAAGCAGCCAAGTATTGTCTTATCATTCCTATTAACATTTATATTATTTAATTGCATTGCATGCTTATGAGCCTCTGTGTTGTACGGTGTCTTGCAGGATGATATGTTTTAGTGTCATTTCATGTCTTTTCAGGGCCTTCAGGTGACAAACAGCCTTAAATAAACTAATAACTAAAATAATAAAATGTCACAATGATTCTGCGTCCACAGACTTTTGGCCATGTGGTGCTCTGAGACAGAAAAGAGACAAAAAGAGAAGAAGAGTCAGAATAAAGAAGAAAGAATTAAAGTATGGAGGCTTTAAGTGAGAAGCAGGTTGGATGAAAGAGAGAGAGCTGCAGAGATAAGGAGAGAGAGAGAGAGAGAGAGGAGGAAAGGGCGAGAGACACTGAGAGAGAATAAGGAGAGAGAGAGGAAGAGACAGAGCAGAGCAGAAAGCTCATACCGATGAAGTGAAAGTCGAGGTGGAGGAAGAGAGTCGTGGAAAAAGGAACAAAATAAAGAAAATAAAAGGACGGCCTCGCTGATGATCATCCACCATCTTTGTATATTTTGAGAGTGGAAAGTAAAAAAACTCGTCACCACGATGAAGTTTTGGAGTCGCTTCTGCTTCCTCAGTGAGTTCAACCTGCTTTCATCTCAGATTTAAAACATGCTTTTCTTTACTCGCGTTGTTCTCGAGTGGTATGAAATGTATGAACATGAAAGGAAAAATCTGATTCACTGATCAGTAAAAAAGCATCAGTGCATCTGTAAGTTTCTGCTCCCGCGCTCACTTGCTCTCCAAATTCAAAACTTTCAAGGTCCTCAGATCGTTTTTACGCTGAACGAGAAGCTTCGTGCTTTCACCCCCGATTGTACAGAGCTCTGTTGAAATCTCTAATTTTCTCACCTCCTCAGCCGTCCACTGGTTTACCAAAAGCTTCCAAGGCCTTGATTTAATCTTAAATGTGGTACTTGAATGAATTTAAGACTCATTCAAGGACGCCGCGTATGCAGGAAGTGGCACACAAATGCCACAACTTGAATATAAAGACCAAAACAGAACGACAGAAAAGTAAGAAGCAGAACATTTTTCATTTATTCTGCCTTAAAAGTGCAAAATAACACTGGTTTTAACACATTTATAGGTTTTTTTTTCTATTTAATATAAAACTAAAAACACGTGTAAAATATATTCATATATATATTGTAAAGTGGATATAAACTGTTTGATCCATTCATTTATCAATAATATAGGACAGTATGTAAATGTGAAGTATTTTTCTTGCAGATATATTAAATAACATGCATGAAACAGATTGAAATATAAAATAAAGCTCAATAAGCTTCAGTCACCAATGAGCCACATCTGCAGAGGTCAAAGGTCGAAGGTCACAGTAGTAGAAATAAGTGTGTAAATAAATTATTATTTACTGCTATGAGATCACCTGTCCGTCTTTTTGTTTGTTTAAATGCTCTGCTCACTTTTTCACACCAGCGTTTGTCTTTTTCACACGTTTTGAAAAAGGCAGCAGCTCTGCGAAGGCAAACTGAAACCTTCGTAATCAACTTTAAAAGAGTTTATTTAAGTATTAATCCACCTTCTGTTCTGCTGACTTGGCTAAAATCTGAGAGATTAACATAAACAAACATTTCTGTAGTGATGCTTCACCTCCTTCAAACACTACCTGTCACTCACTGATGCAGTATGTTGAGTTTGGGGCCTCAGATGATGACGTTTTAAACATTTTTTTCCTTCCTTCACCACTCTCTCTTTCTGTCTCAGTTCTCGCAGTTTCTTCTGTTTCCAGAGGACAAAATCATTCAACTGTCCAACCATCTAAAGATAGTGCCACCGATGCAGCAGGTACGGTGACAGCAGACCTGATTTAAGTGATTAAAGGTGGATCAAGGAGGCTGCGGTGCTTTCTGAACCCTTTTAAATCGTGAAATAGCACACCGGCTGCGAGGTCGGACATTTGCAGACTGAGAAGTGAGCGGGTTCGTAATAGTGACCTGAAAACACTCACACGGCAGGAAGTGTTTTCTGTTGCCATGACAACCTGTGAGCCTAATCAGACTTTTGCATATTTAATAACATCGTTTTTATTCTGGTGGTATTGATGATTTGACTTCTTGCTTATTTCTAATCTATTTCAGATGTTTTTGACACAAAGTGCAAAGAAACATTTAGTTTAAGTAAATTTGGCCTCATTTTCTACAAGCTCATTAAAGTAAAATGAATGAATTTTAATGTGAATATTAGTATTAAACATGATAAAACACTACTGTTATCATCACTACTTGTCGCAAAACAAGACCTCGGTCACTTTAATCACTTTACTCACATCATGTGCAATTTATCTTTCCGGTGCAAAATCAATCTGTATATATGGAGGATGTTTATAATGTACTTACGTTTATAGTCATTTATGTCATTTTTACCCACTATGGTTTATAGTTTATATTTTATATCTATTTTTTGTAGCTGCTTTAACAAGTGAATTTTGCCGCTGTGGGATTAATAATGTTTTATTTTATCTCTTTTTAGCTCATTTACATCAAACCGCTGCTGTACCGTCCTGTCTTACACTCTGTTTTGTCCTAAACTGTCCCATTTTGTTTTCTACTGTACTGTACAATCTTGAACTCTTCTCTTCTGTCACATATTGTCCTTTCTGGTCCTCTTGCATCTTGTCTAATCTCGCACTAAACTGTCCAAACCTGTTCGACTGTCCTCCTGTGTTGTACTGTACTGAACAGTCTGTCACGGCGCCGTGGTGTCCTGTCCTGTCGTGCTGTCTCATACACAGTCCTGTACATGTAATTTAATAGTTTGTGGAGTTTGAAGCGTCAAAACAAAGTTCCTGAAGAAGTCACGTTGGGCTCTGAGAAATTTATATGGGCATTTTTCACTATTTTCTGCCATTTCATTGACTAAACAGTGATCAAATGCAGTACAGAATGAATAGACCATACAGAGGATATTTATTTATTTATAGGATTGTTATTTTCAGCTTTTTTGACAATAAAATAACTTTGAAGAGATAATTGTAGAGAGTTATTGGGTTTCAAGTGTTTGTAAGTCATGTTTGGCAAATATAGTCTGTTGGATCCAAAATAAGTGACAATAAGAAATCTTCGCACATACAGTCACATACAGTCCTGTCCACCATTGTTGTCTCTTGTCTTTTCTTTTCATCATAACGCTGCATCAGGCTTGGCTCTGCTGTGTTTCGTAGCTGTGCAGGCCTTTCGCACCTTGCGTGTGTGACTGGGCCACATCCTGCATCAGTCCTGCCTCGCTGCAGTGTGAAGGGCCAGTGGTCTCACAGCGTTCAGACAACATCTGACTCTGCTTGTTTCCTCCTTGTCTGACAGGGACTTTACCCCCGCTGTCTGCAGACAAAACTCAAAATGAAACTCTCGGACCCACGACGCCATTCCCTTCTCCTTCTCCCCAGAATGAAACATCAGTGAGTAATACATCAGAACTGCATCCAGCAGTCTCCACGGTAACATGCGACTTGGACCAATTATCTTAAGACTTGTACCTCTTTAGCATGTGACCGTCCAAAAAAAAAAAAAAAGCTCTCAGCATGGTGGGGAGGAGTCAGAGCTGTGAGGTGATTAGCTTAGCTTAGCATAGAGACTGGAAGCGGGGGGAAACTGCTAGCCTGGTTCTCCTCAAAGGTTATCATATTTAATTCTGCAAAACCATTCATATGTTTCTGCTTGAGAATAAAGACATACTGTGTCATTAGCTAGCTTTAGAGGTGCAGGAAGGTTGGCTGTCTGATTTATTAGCTAATGTTGAATTATTTGTTATACTGACTGACTTTTTCTGACACAGACTTTGTGCTTTAGATTCATGTTCAACGGTCAAGGCAGTAATTGTTTTCATTTCAAGTCACTATAACACAAAAATCAACTTGTTAAGAGTTAAAAGCCGGCTGACACAAAGGAAAGGAAGAACACAAAGGAAATATAAAATGTCGTACCAGTTTTGGTTTGGTTGTATAAAAATGTTGTTATTCAGCAGCTGGCTCTAAAAGTTATCTGCCTTTTTATTGGCTAAACAATCATGGAGAAAATAAAAGCTTATAATACATTTATAATAGTGCATAAAGATGATTATTGCTGTCAACCTTTCAAACACAAGCTGTAATCTGACACCTTTTCCAGACTGAGGACTTACAAAATACATGGATATATTATGATGTTGACGACAATGGTACAATAGGAGGGGAAGTCAGCACATCAGCAGCGCAGGCGACGACGACCTCAGTCAGCAGGACGACGGGTGTTACTATGACAACAGCCAGTACCTCACCATCGCCAGGTACCTCGCTGGTGTCTTCCTGTGTGCCAAACCACAACTCTCACATGATCAGACGCTCTGTAACTGCAAGCTACACAAGTACACTCTAACACACTTAAACACACAAATAACACACACGTGCAACACTTTGCCTCATAGTAAGCATTACCAGGCTCGAATCCACACAGCTGTTCTCCAAATTTAGTTTCAAATAATATTTATTCATTGTTAAATTCAGAAAGGAAACCAGAAAATGAATCAGCAACTACTTTGGTTGTTAATGAATTTGTTAAATTATTTACTATTTCAATCAGAAATACCAAATATTAGCTGGTTGGATGATTTCCTTTTGTCATTTTTTAAATGAAATGGAAAATCTATGACGTTTGGACTGAAGACAACACCTTTGGGCCCTGTAAAGCAGCATTTTCCACTGTTTTCTGACGTTTTATAGCCAAAATAACTACTGCCTTTCTAATCCTGCACTATATTGTTTAAGAGCATCATTAGGATTAGCTCCCATCAAAGTGAAATACTATTGTAAATCTCATACATTATTTTGTTTTGGAAATGAGAAAATACTTTGAATTAACAAAAGAGGTATTTGTGCATCCGGCTGGCCTTGTGATTAAAGATTAAAGATAGAAGCCGGGGACTTTTATTGCATGTAATACCATCTGTCTGTTTAATTTAAAATATGACCAAAAAATGCCCCAAAGAATAATAAAAAGCAAGTCTGGAGGCCTGGTTGGAGAAACTGATATACAGAATGGTATCATCAGCGTAAAAAGGATACTGCAATAGTTATCTTTAAAACAAAAATTATACTACATCTGCACACCCTTCACATTAGTTAATAACTAATTAATAATATCCAATTTGCTCCGTTTCATCTATTTTATTCTGTTAACTGAGTCTAAATTTATTGTGCTCCTGTTCTCCACTGGGGGGCACCAGAGGCGACACCATGAAATGAGAATGTATTTGTTTGAATTGAATGACTGAACCTCAGAGTGCTGAACAGTAACCAGCTCTTTGTCTTCTTCTGTAATAGCAGGAAAAGGTGCTTCGTCCTGGGGTAAGGATTGTATTTTATTACATTTTGTTTTATTTATCAGGCCAAATCAGCATCTTCTCTTCTATTCTCTAACAAATTTGCCCCCTAAAAACATGTTATTCTGAAGTTAGGACATTGAGACTGAGAATTACTGGATATGAATAATTACAAAAACATGTCTGCAATTCTTTTTCTATGGTGAATGCAATTTACTCTATATGGAGCCCTAAATGTGTTCAGTGTTATATAAACAAGTACACAGTTGAATAAATACATTAATTAATTAGTTATTAAAGCACAATTATGACTGTTATTTCATCAATCTTACTTTCATAATAAGAGTTTTTTCAATTAAAATATAACAATATAGAGTATGAATAATATGTGTAGTTGGTTAATGCTCATTTTTTATTTAATAATGTCACTTTTCATGAAAGTAGTGTTATAATTTTACATTAACACTGAAAACTTTGGGGCTCTATACTCTTATAGTTATCAAGTGTGTATGTATTAATTGATTTGTGTCTTTATTTTGAGTTGTTTCATTCAGTGCCTCCATACTTCCTTATTACCACTGTTTTAAAACTGAATTGGCTTTGTACATGTGTCTCTAGGTTATGTGATCCTGGTATTGATCATAGTGGTGATCATTGTTCTGTGTGTCATCCTCTACATACTCAGGAGGGTCTCCAGGGTGAGTGTATGAGATTCAAAGAGGGAGGGTATTTTCCTTTAAAACACATTTTATATCCACTTAGCTCAGTATATAACAGTTATTTGAATACTCTTTTTAAAAAAAAAAAAATTCTGACTTGCTTGTTGTTATTTTTGTTCATCATCAGATGTACTCGTTTGACCTCCAGCGCCCGAGTCCGGTCGACCGCCTCAGCGAACCCATCGGCACCTTTGAGCCTGTCTACCTGGATGACCTGGGTGTGTGTTTGTGATTACGTTTAAATGACTGTAACATGGCTGTAGATGAGCATATCCTGACACGTGTGCTTTGGATGATCTGTGTTGTGTCTCAGATCGACCACCCCCCAAAGAAAATACGACCACAGATGACCTTTCACCTCCTGCAGTAGCCAACGGCACAACTCTACCACCGGAGGAAAATGTCTCCAGTGGAGAGAACGGTACATGAACTTTTAGTATCAATAACATTAAAATGACCTAATGGTTCATTTAGATTTTATTTGAATTCAGCCACTTGCAGGGTTTAACCCATCAAGATACCGATAAGCCATGCTAATAAATAAGGTCAGCTATATTTAGCTAAACACAGTCCAACAAAACAGCACCAGCATTTGATGTTTTCACAAGAGAAACAAGGTAAAAAAATGGATCTAACTTGGTTCAGTTTGCCACTAGAGGATATTAAATGTTGTTAAACTGAAAAAGTTTGGATGTGTTCATATTTTTTCCACCTCGACCCTCAAAAACTACAAAGGAGAGATTGTGGAAAGTTTGGTGCAACAAACCAAATAAAGCTAAAACCTCATCCTCACCTATTTTCATAAAACTGTGTGTTTGATCAAGCTGTGAGTTCAGTCCAAAAATTCTCCATCAGTTCATTACTGATGTGTTAAAAAGTTTGAATTCTGTCACAGGGTCTGTGAGGTTTCTCAGGTAGAAAATAGAAGACTAGCTGGTGAACATTTGGAGCTATTTTCTTAAGGAGGTGGTGGAGATCAAAAACTGAGCTAAAAGAGAAAAAAATATTGGACTTACATTCATCAGTTGACACAAACACAACAGCTACTTGCAAACAAGTGCTCCATATAAACTTAAAAGGTGATGAAATGTGTGCTAACAACTTGTTCACACTGCCCCCAAGTGGCTAAGTTAAAAAATCATTCAGTCATTGCAGATGGAGGTTTTTTGTACACAAGAAACATTTGCAGAGATGATTTCTGGGACATTTTAAGTCCTGTATTGTTTTTATCCTTGTTTAGAGTAACTTGTAATGGAGTTATTAGAAGTAAAAAAGTTCAGTTCTTTTTTATTTCTGCAACTTGAACGCAGCATTACCCAACATGTGCTCGGACAAATCTGAATCTGAATTATTTCACTAACACTAACAAACACACACAAAACAAGACGTTAAACTTTGTCTTACCTTTTCTTCTTGCTCTTTCTCCAGCTCCACAGGAACAGCCAGATGCAAACGGTGTGGAGTCTTCGCCCGCCGGTAACGCCAGTCCTTCGGAGGGCGACGACCCGGCTGATAAGAGATCCAGCTTGTTGGGCAGCACCAACCTGTTCTTTGACATCACCGGGGAGGAACAGCAGAACGGAAACAACAACAACCCATGTACATAAACACAACAACACAACACACAAACACAACAAAGTCCAGAAACCTTCCACCGATTGAGCAAAAACTCTGGAAACAGTCCTTCTGAAGATCCTCCAGTGTATTTAGTCATATGTTTTCTTCTGCTTTCTTTAGCGGTTTGCTCCAGTGACCCGTTCGTTGAAATAAACCTGGATGACCCGGCGTGGTGCGATCAGCTCCTCACCTCTCCTGAAGCTTCCTCCTCCGTCCTTCCCTTCTCTCCTCTCTCCTTCTCCTCCTCGTCCTCTTCATCTTAGTGCTGTCATCGATGACCCTCAGCTCGACGACCCTCAGGTCAACGTGGAGGCAGCAACGGTGAAAAATGTCCTTTTATTCCCCGGTTTGCTCGAATGAAGAGATCTGAACCAACAAGCTGCATGAACATCGAGAGCTAGCTGAAGCATTTTGTTGTGTTTAGGTGCACTGACCGAACTGGATAGCCTCATAATGTAGTTTTTTTAATTCTTTTTTTTTAACCCTTTTGTCTTGAGCTACAACAAAACACTCAAACAGTCAGCTCAGAAATAACTAGTATATAAATATCGCTATCGTCAGCCTTTAGCCTGTTTCACAAACTCTCAAGCTTGCAAGCTTTTAAAACTTTTTCTTTCTGTGGTGCGACAAAATAAAATTTTAACTGCACAACTAAAGAGCCACAGTCCCTGTAAATATCTTTTCTATATAAGAAAATGCAAATTTTTTTCCTTCAAATGCTGTTACATACATTTATACACATTTAAAATCTGAATTTTGTGAGGTTGTGAATGTGTATAATAATAATAATAATAAAAGTTAAAATGCTTTGAGGCTGTGTGGTTTCATTTGCTGTATTTTTCATGTTTGTTTTTTACTTTTTAAATGATTTATAACAAAATAATTTAAAGCATAAAAAGTACTTTGGGTAACTCACTTTAGAAGTGAGATAAAAATATGTGCTTTTACTTGTTTTACAAAACATTTCCTTTTTTTTTAAGTGCCTGGGACTTTCACATATTAATAGTTATCTTATACCTGCTTAAATACATCTACTTGATGCTCCTGAACGCATCATCAGTGGTTTTGTATTCTCTTAAGCAAGCCTACTCCAGACTTTGCATGTAAATGATTTTCTTGCTGGTTATGTTGGAGTATCGCACTTTGAGAGATGTATGGTGAACTTCAGGAGTTATCAGTTGGTGTTTTGAATTAAAATCAGGATGTGATGTTGTATTAAGGTAGTGGGTCAAATTAGAAAGAAGAACACCCCACACCATGACCATGGCTGTTCTTGACTAATTAAAACAGTGCTGTAATGATGGCTGTGTCTGGATTCATGGCTTATAAATCATCATAACATTACACATAATTAAAGTCTCTCTCAGTTTTCAGTCTGCAAAACCACCAACGTAATTCAGTTTGTATTTTAAACATGAGCTCTTTGCAGTATTACTTTACTGCATCACTTCCACACTGAACCTGCTGGTGTTTTTCCTGCTTTCAGACTTTTATGGCAATTAATCACAACCAGTTTTCTTTTGTCTGTTTCTGTAGTTTAGTGTTATACAAGAAAAGGTTCACTATAATAATTATCACAGAATAAATCTGGGAGGGAGGGAAATTTTGACTATTAGATGTGGTGTTGAATTATTATAGCTGAACAAATACTTAAATACATACATATATGTTTGTTTAATACTCAATTTGCAGGCAGATGTTTTGGTTATACCTTCGATCAGATCCTGAAAACTGCATCAGTTCTTCAATCAGTTCATTCTTTTGTGGCAATAGGAGTGAGATCTGCAGTCATGTTATATAAACACATTCAATAAACAATAAAGTGCATATGAGAGTGGTAGAGGACTAATAAAATCGGGGCACTCTGAAAGATGATTGCTCAGCCGACATTGTGATTCTTTATAAATGAATAAACTTTATTTATATATCACATTAAAAATATTTAGCCAAAATTGTAACAAAAATATGATTAATACTTCAATGCAAACTGTATCTGTGCAAGATTGAACAATTTCATCGTTCAAAACAGATGTAAACTTCAGTGCTGAATTTAAAAATAAAAAAAAATACATTTATTGCTTTCAGCATTCAAACCTGTTGAACATGTTCTTCTACGAACAAAAACATTATTATTCTTCAGCCCACTTCACCTATCTCCTTCCACATTTTTCAGCATAGAAACGGCATTCAAACATCGGTTTTTCCTCAGAATGGACTGAATCTCTGTGAATTCAAAGCCACATGTCAGAGGGTTTTGCCAAGTTTTGGCAAAATGTGCATGCAGTAGAGTGGAGAGGAGCACTTGTGAAAAGTCTCTCTTCATGGTAACCAGTGAAATTTTGTGCTGAAGGTTTTCACACAGCTGATCCAGACCCCTGAGAGGAGCACCAACCAACTGATCTACCCCCATTATAAATCAGTCATTACTGCAGTTTGACTGTGTGTTTGAGACTCTTACTTACAAGAGGAAAGGCAGGAGTCCCACACACACACACACACACACACACAGAGACAGTACTGTGTGTTTACAGACACCACACACACACACACACAGAGACATTCCAACTTTGTCAAGCACACACACACACACATTTCACACACAGACACACACACACAGACACACACACAATGCACACACACACACACACATTTTAAAGTCTTATTTAGTCATTCAAAATTTTAAACAGGACCTTTTTAATGCAGTATTATACGGGTATTATTTAACTTCTGAATCCCATTTATGTGAGTTACAGTCTATTTCCACTTTTCCATCTATTCATATTTCTTCAACTGCTTCTTTATAATAATTAAAAAATCTTAAAATATTCCACATTCCTCCTTCATTTTAGGTATCATTCATCTTTATCATTCAGTAATCCAGATTAGGGTAAGCCTTTCATTCAAAACAATTTTTTAAATATTGCACATTTTTCATTCATTTCAGGCAGCCTTCAGCTTCATTACTCAGATATCCAGTTTAGCATAACCTTTTCATTCAACAAATCTTTAGATATTCTCTATATCTTTCATATGTTTCTTCATAAAGATTAATAAACCTTCAAGTATTCCTCATTTCAAACATGTGTATGGAGTGGAGTATGTGGAGGGGTGTAAAGTGCATCACAGACTACCCCAGAGATGCCCAACCCCCATGTAATGTAATGCCTGGGATACAGAAGCTTAATTCAGGACAGGGACACATACGCCTTGTATTCAGAGGATCCAGGGACACTTCACGTCCAACGATCCAAGGAGTATGTTGGAGGGGCATAAAGTGCATCACAGACTGTAACACCAGAGATGCACAATGCCCCCATCCCCCCCCACCCCATCCGTGTGATCCCCCATGTAACGTAATGCCTGGGATACAGCTTCATTCAGGCCTCCATACAGCTTCATTCACCATAGACTGGGGTGTAGGTTGTCCTAATCATGTGGCCTTCTTTGAGAAACTTTGAGAAGCAATCGTACTTTGTCCATTTTCAGACACATCCAATGTTTAAAAATACATGATCATACTCTAACTGTTGGTGGGGACACCAGATAGAAGGTGTGGTTGTTAAGACATAAATGCCTCCATTCAAAACCTGGAGATCAGTAGCCTCCAAAGTCCACTTTGCTGATTGTTACAGATGAACTTCCAGGAGTTCTGTTTGATAGACAGAATGAGTTTCAGATTAAGAGCTGTCATATCCAAACACAGATAAAACAGTTCCATTTAAAAAAAAAAAGAAAAAAAAAAAGCTAAACATACTTCTCGATTTTTGACGTCTGATTTTTACGGCAAAACAGTACAAAACAGCAGCAGCTGCCTACTACCCTGTAATCGAAATGGCCTTATTTTGTGGCTGATTTGAACCTGAACGAAGGAAACATGAGTAATGTACTATGTTCAGTTATACTTTGGGGGGTTTAACACATCAAGTTTAATTTTTATATAAAATAAAACCTCTTTGTTATCTAATGTGAATTTCTCTTGGAGATCAATAAAATTAAATCAGTATCTATCTATCTATCTATCTAATGAAAACAAAGTGTTGGGGTGTACGTGTTTCTGTTCATACAATCAAAGTCCATTTTTTCCTTTGAGCTGGATCATAATTAACCAACATGATAAGACACGAGAAATGGTTTTAAAATGGTTTTAACTCATTTACTTGTTGTCTGTCTTGAAACGACGTGTTTCTTCCTTAAAAGCATAAGTCTACATAAATACATATATAACTGTTCACCATGTTGACTTACCTTGGCAAGTTAATTGTGTGTGACCTTATAAATCCTTCAGTAGGTGTTGTTGTGGTGTTCGCCTGGTAAAGCAAAGTAATAGTTGACTCATCCTCGTAATCTATTTGTTTGGGTCTTTGGTATAATAACAATTCAAGTAATATGGAGATTAATTGAGGATATCAAAATTCATAAACATCGTTCTAATAATAGCTTATATAAACACATTCAATAAACAATAAAGACACATTCAATAAATGATAATAAGCATATTAAGAAAATAATAATAAAAAGAAAATAAAATGTGTGTCAAAGAATTGTATATACTAATAAAATAAACGTGTTAGAGAAAATTTGCATGATTTTACTTTAATTAAATAACTAGATTAAATTAACCAAATCAGTACAGCTCTACTTAGACACCTTTGTCCATTAACATGACATACATTAAAACATGTAACGTCCACTGTCGTCCAAGCCATCTGACGGGTTTAGCAGCTCAAGTTTCAGTCTGTGATCGATGAAGCTGTCCTGCACTCGTCCTTTAAAATGCTCATGAGGAGGTTGCTTTTGACCATTTTTCATGTCGAATACAATCCTGTCAGTGGTAGTTTGAACACACGTCGATGTTGGTGCAGGAATATGTTTGTGATTGTTCGGTCCAGACTTGCTTTCATGGATTTGTTCTGTTGCCTGGTGGACGTGGTCGGAGCACATGCCACTGTAAATGACAGAGAGGGAAATGAGGCACAAATTTCTAACCTGCAAACATTTCAAAAGAGTACTAAAATACTGTGTAGTAATATTACTCAGTATCAATGGTGAACTGAATCGTGGACACTAACCACAGGAAAATCAGGCAAACAGGAAACAGGAAGCCGTGGCCCACATTTCTGTGAGGAAACAGAGGAAAAGAGCCATGAACATGTAATATAATATAATATTAGAATATAATATTATAATACTCAGACGAAGTTCATAGTTAACGTTTAAGAAAAGAAAAAAAAACAGTGGTGCTGAAATCAGAGCTGCTCACATTTACAAAGTGTTTCAATAGTGAGTGAGCTGGTGGGTGATTACAGCTCTCTGCATGATAGATGTAAAATAGATTTGGCAGATATGACATATTTCCAGCAGCTCCTTCTCTTAAACTTCATCCACTCACATGTGAGTTTCTCCTGATTGAGGCCTGCAGTGATGGAAACCGAGAATGATTTCATCCACTGATCTCCTCTTAGAAATGTTATTTTAGTTGTATTATTTAAATTTTAGCTCTATATTTTATTTCATTACTTTAGTTTATTATTTATTATTTATCAGGAATGATCATCTGCTGCTTTAAGCTCAAACACCCCTCTAATCATTCACAAAGTTGAAATTCACATAGATATTATAGATTGCTGGTAAGTCGTTATGATAACTGTCTTGATTTAACTGCTCTTAACTATATTTTGAATATATGTCTGCTCCTGCAGAGAGGAGTGGTTAAGAGCATGAATGGATGAATAAAAAGCTTCCTGCACTCTCAAATTCATTTTTGTTGAAGTTGTTTAGTTGTGAACTGGAGATAATGGAATAAATTGATCTGATTGTGATACTCAGCAGACACCTGGACTGGGCACAAATCAATGGAGACCCTGCTCATTAAAATAGACCCTCTAAACTGAAGTAAATAAACATGAAGTATAATTCAGAAGTAAAAGTTCCCATGTCAGAATAAAGATTTAATCAAAGAGTATAAACTGTTGTACATTTTCAGCGTCGGATGTGGACACACCTCCATTCAAAACCCGGATCTCAAAAACATTCCTATTTTGTTCTGTTTCCCTCTTGACCTCATTTTTTTTTTTTTTTAAGCTTTTTAGAAGAACCACAACAGCAACTTTGCTTTATTTCGTGGCTGATTTGAACCTGAAGGAAGAAAACACATTTTTATCTGCTACTAAAATAAGCTATAAAGCACAGCAGGTACGTCATACCTGGGCGTGATTAAAATCATGTGATCAAGCTAGGGCTGCTGGGAAATGGAGTTTCCCCACACCCATCACTCGCGTCTCGGCTCTGTCCTTACATTGTAGGAAAACACAAATGCACCCTTTTATTTATTTACAGTAAGTGATTTATTCTCTCTTTCTCTCTGTGAGTATATGCAGTTAATATTTTGTTTGCTGATTGCTCATTTTTCAGTAGTTCTATTTTACTATTTAGATTTGGCTTTTATTTAGTTATCCGGATGAACATGATATCCACTGGTTCATTTATTAAGATCTTTCTCTGGTCCTCAATCCACCGTCCTCCGGCCCAAAATGCTTTTAAATCAACCGAGGTCCACCAAACACGAGACCGGAAACATGCCGGAAACAGGCCGGCTACACGGTGGTTCTGACTTCTTTTCACTTTCTAGTTTGAACTTGTTGGGACAGCCGACTGTGAGGGACGACAAAGATCAAACTAATCCTTTATGACCTGGAGGGAGCTGATAAATCGTGATTTATCCAGTTTAAACGCCCGGCCTGCACAGCTATGCCGTGCTAACATGGCAACACGAGGTCCTGTGGTAACGTGCTAACATGACCACCTAGTTGACATGATTTAGAATTCTCACATTATATCCAATCCGATCAGCATTAAACCCAAAGAACTGCTGAGGCTGATGGGAAAAAGTAAGTACGGCCTTTGTTACATGTGCAACAAATACTCATTGATTCAGCCACATGGTTGAAATAATCTGCAAATCATAACAAATATTTGTATGAGCCGCGCTTACCTGTTGTTAGGAAAAGACCCAGAAAAAAGATGCAGCAGAATTTATACGCTCTGTGATGCAGACGTAATGACGTAATGACGTAATGAAAATAAAGGAAAAGTCCTGCTAAAATTGAAGTAGTAAGTGCAGCTTGTTGAAAGCTCCACAGTGATCAAAATAAATAATCTAAGCTGGTTTTCACAAACGCTGTACTGAACTCTCGCTTCATGTTTCATCTCGCTGCTGTGTGAATGACTCAACAAGCTGCAGCATGTCGGCCTGTCTCTTTAAAACATATTTCCACGTTACAGATCTTTCAAGGAGAGAGACACAAAATTCAAAACCTTTGTTTAGGACACGTTCACTTATCTTATATAGAACAAAATGATGTCTCCTTTCACCTACATGAGCTGCTATTAACTGTTTTATAAAAATGTTAAACCTGTATTTTATAAAGCTTGGTGAAGTGACTGACACACATCTTGGTATTTTCCTTACACACACATCTTGTTTGATAAGCAGCATGCTCCATGTTGGATGAACAGTAAATCGATGAGGAGACGTGTGTGATGAAGTGATCGGTGTGCAGAGGATACAGGACAAAGTCTGCAACTGTGTGTCGTGTGTGTGTCGTGCATTTGAGTCCCCTGCTCTGAGCCTGTGTGTGATAACTGAGGGGGGATAAAAGCTGCACAAAGTCAAGATAAAAGGTGAAAGAAGTTCAAAACCCAGGTTACGACTAAAATTGTTGTGATATTTAGGTTAGGAAACTATGAACTATTTAACCACTTAGAGGCATGTGAAAATGTTCCAGCCTATATGACACTGGAAGAGCCTCTTCATCGTGTTTTATCAATCAGGACGGCACTTTTACACTGTGTTGGTGTCTGTGTGTGTGTTGCTTCAGGTACATGTGAGATGGTGAAATTAAATACTGTGCCCTGTTAGCCTAAACGGTAAGAAGCTAAAGACGAGGTTGACAGACTTGCCAGCTGGTGTTTTGTCAAAGTGGAAATAGACAACGTTTCAATGAAACCCTCACGAGTCTGAACTTTCTCCACCGAGTGAATCACCTGAGGTTCACACTTTTTTACCCTGATGTTCCTCCGTCCACCATTTCTGCTGCTGCTAAACCAAACTTAGGGAGTTCGTACCTGGTGGCAGACAGAATTAGATCAAGAAATCGAGGCTTTTTAGGAACCAGTCTGAAAGGTGACGGTGTTTTTATTCTTTAATGACCTGAACCAAAGAACCACTGAAGAGCATCACCAGTGTTCACCAAAATCAGCGACCTGTTAGGAAGACTTGAATGTTTTCTATCAGAGTTTTGTGACCAGTGTCTTGTTTTATGCTGTTAAAAAGGATGAACTCATTGATTGATTCATGAAAAGCCACATTTTATTTTGAAGTTCATCCTCTCGTGTGTTGACTGACCATTAAAGATGGTCAACTGATTGTCATTTCCTTTTGCAGACTTTCAGGCAACGTTGCTCTAAAAATTTGGATGAAAACTTAAAAGAAGCTCATACAAACTAAACTGTAACTTTAGGAGATGCTCACATGATTTATACCCTGGGGGTGACTGGAGAATGAGGAGCAGGTGAACAGGTAGATTTCAGTGAGCGGGTGTGAGTCCACCTGGTGGACAGGTGGAGCACTGCAGGTCTGGAGACCCTTTAAAAATGCAGGTTGGGCTCAGAGGGGAAGTGACTGAAGTCTGAAGGGCGAAATAAAACCAACACACACAGACTTTGGACCGATCATGACTCAGCCCAGATCTGCTTCTTTTCTCAAGAAAAGCTTGACAAACATCAGAGAGACTCTCTTAGATATCAAAAATATTATTTTATGTTAAGCTGTGCAGTTTGCATTTTCTGCATGTGGCTAAATTTTAGTTGGTTTATGATTTGTCCTGTGGTATGTGGTAATGTCATGTATGGAAATAGTAAATGAAAAAGACAAACTGAAGATTTCAAAATAATAGTTCATTTCTACAGTGATATGTATATATTAATTTTTACATATAAATATAAAAATAATGTATAAAAAAGACATTGTTGATAAAAACAAACATGACAATCTCTGATATGAAATACTTTACACAGTCACAACATGTTATGAAAATTTCTGGGATTAGCTGGACTGCAAAATAACAATAACTTCATAAAATAACAATAACATCATATTCAAGTGCTCCACATTGTGAAACACAACTGCTCAATACTTTAAGTTTAAGTTTAAAAAAATGAACAACATGCTGACCTCCTGCATCTTGATCCTTGTGCTTATATATAAATTCACATTTTTCAATGAGCTTTTCTTGCTAAATCTATTTCACATAATCACTGCTAAAAGAATACCGTTTAATATTAAGAGGCCATCAGGATGTTACTGTCAGTTTCAACAAATCATTGCTTATCAAAGGCGGGTCAGAGGCAGCACCAGGCTTGTAGTAGGTCTGGATCTACGATTGACACAGATCAGTATGAGTGCAGACGAAGCATTGGTACATGCAAATCAAAACACACAAATATTCCATTGAAACGAATAAGAAAAGTCGACATACCTTTTTGTTGACAAAAACGAGCTCTCGAAGATTTTGTAGCTGCGAAAACGACTAAAAGTACAATAAAAAAGCAGAAAGAAAAAAAAACTCTGGTCCAATCATAGTACATAAGTTGTCCCAGCGTTGGACCTTCTGATGGATGTTTTGAACCTGCATGAAGAACAGCAATGTTTGCATGTCAGATCAGGTGAAAATGGGAAATCAGAAATAAATCCTCCACTTTCTTCAATTTTTCTTTTATGGAAACTAAATCCACGTATTATCTGTACAAGAATAATAAGTACAAGTAAATGTCGGCCTTCTCACAGGATGTTGTGAGCAGCAGTCAGTAACCTGTGCATGCACTGAAAAAAATAGCACCATGGTCTGAACAAAGAAAATCTTGACCAGATGGTGGCTCCATAACAAACTTATTAACTAAGTTACTTTTTGAAAAACAAAACAAAACAGGAAGCTTGTGGTCTTTGACCTCAGCAGTGACATGTGACAGTTTGTCTCGATCAGCCCTTCAAGAGTGGAGCCAAACCACCGCAGCACCTCTCTGACTTCTGCTTTCAACGTCAAATAAAAGTTCAAGAAGCCAACGTGTTATTCATCAAATCTTTAATACATTTGTTCAGAGGTGCTGCAGTAAATGTGCCTGTCATGTATCAATATGCTACAGTAAAAACTAATGAATGCATTCTTTATAGATCCTTACATATTTTTGTTGACATGACATATAAATGTTAATTATTGTTGTCTCTGGTGCTTCTGTATCGTCCACTCATCACTGTGATTCCTGAGATCAAACTTATTACCTGCTATTACCTAGTGATCGCAGGGTGGATTATTCACACTTTCTGATTCATGAAAAGTAATAAAGCACAAAATAATAGAGCTCTCTGCTTCTCCTTCTTCAGTATTTCACTGTTTTATGGTCCAAACTGGGCCACAATTCACCTAAAACATTAACTGTGTCAAACTTTATTTCTTTGTTCCTTCAAAATTTGGACAAAATGCAACAAGTTCAAACACAATCAAACACTTTGGCCACGGTGAACTAACCAGCCTGAAACCAAGTGGTCAAGTTGTTGTTGATGCCTTAAGGACTTTACTGGTGTTTTTAAATGTGAAAGTGTTGGATTGATATCACTTGAAAACTGCCTGGATTCATTCATGAATGAATCGCAGCACATGTTGTGTTTAAGTCTTTGCATGTGTGTGTAAATTCAGACGAACGTGTCAGCTACATGAGTAACCATGGCGACAGTCTTGACTTACCTTTATTAGTTGTGAGTTTGGAGTTCGATGCAGTTACGTTCAAAACAAATGTGTCTGTGGGGGACATTTCTATTAGTATTTCAATTGAACCATCACTATTTCTTCCTTTCTACTAAAGAACCTGATGAAATTTCTGTTCACAATTTCTGTTGAGTCTATTTACCGTTTGTCCTGGTCTTGCCATGAATTGTGCTTAGATCACACCAGTAGTTTCCTGAGTCATCAGTCCTGAGTCTGGACACATGAAGTCTGATTCGTCCTTCTCTGAGGACGTCTTTGTCAAACTGGACTCGTCCTGCAAAATGTTCATCCTGAGACTCTGGGACCTCAACACCGTTTTTCACACAGAAAACAACTGTTTTTATCCCTTTAACCTCCAAAAGACAAACTAAAATAAAGTGAGACATGTCAGTTTTGATCTTGATGTCCCATTTTATTGTGATGTTATCGTTGGTCTTTGCCTGATGGAAGCTTGATGCCTCCCTCACGACAAACACCCCTGTAGAGGAGACATAGAGGGGAAGTGAAGTTACCTTAACTGAAAAAATACGCAATTTGCTTCACAAATGCACTAAAATAGAGTTTGATCTTGACTCTGTGAATAAAGAATATAGATGATAATAGTTTAAATTAAAGATGTAAACTGACCACAGATGAAAGACATCAGCACAATCCAGCAGATCATCTTTTATCTGAGAGGAGACACACAGAGCAGATTGGTGGGTCACTTTGATCGCATATTTATCGGTGTATCTTAGTGTTCTGTTAAGATTGAAATGTTAGATGATTATTAAAATATTTAAAGTGGCATCTTAATCATTCTTAAAAACACTATTTCTGTCGTTGTGCAATCATGTTAAATCTTTGATCAGTCAGCTGAAGATAACTGGAAACAGTAGAACAAGTGACCATCATGTGAATAACATGTGCTTATTGTGTCAGCCAAACAGACAGACGGGAAATGGACACTACATATTAAAACAAGGAACTATACTATACTGAATTAACTTTGTGACACATTCGGAAAAATGGTGAAATGTTTTTTACAAGGAGTTTGCAAACATTTTCAAAATCACTTGTCAGTGTTTGGACCACATTTCATTGACTTCTAGATGGAAATCTCAAAGCCTGGAGGAACAAAACCACCATTTAACTACAGCAAAGCACCTTTAAGTGTTTGAGGAACACCTCCAGAAGAGAATTTAATGTTTATTTCCTTTTTTGGAGTAAGTTTCCTGCCTTTATTTTTGGATCTTTTTATTCCATTTCATCCTGTTTTCTTCCGCTGACAGATTAAAATCTTAAAGGTAAGAGAAGAAGTGTCTTTCTGATGCTTTGAATGTCACCTTTCCACACCTGTTCAGTCACAAAGGTTTAGTAGATCATTTGTACAAAATAAGGGTAGAAATGATGATTATGATAGAATGATAATGCTTAACTAATGCATGACTCCTGATGATTTAATGCAGGATGTATCATGAACTCCTACTGAACAAATGATCAAGTCACTGTGACTTTATGTGATTAGTTCACACTTAATAGATCACCAATGAGGGAATCAATTCACTGTTACTTCATACATTAATTTATATGCCATCAAATTAGCTGGAATCCGTTATGTAGTAATGATGAAGTCAGTGTGCGTGTATTCATTAGTAATGTGAAAATTAGTTAAACACATCAATCTAGTCCACTTTAAGAGCAAAAGAGACCAGATCTATGAAGAACTTTTCGCTGTTTGTGTAGTAAACAACTTAATCACAAATATGCATGTGTACATATGAATGATAACACAACAAATGCCACCATAAATGCCGCACCCATAAAGCCTGATGCCAGAAAGAAGACAGTCTTAACAGAGATAACTTGTGATAATGTTATCTGTTTGCTGTTTCACACTAATAATGAGAAGAGTGTGTGTGTGTGTGTGTGTGTGTGTGTGTGTGTGTGTCCTGAAGATTAAATGAGTAAACTAGTTTCACTGGTCTTCTCTTGGAGTCCAGCAGTTTTGAATTTTATACTATTTTTTAATTAGAAATAAAATTATGAGCTTAACAATTTAAGTGAAAAGTTGAACTTCTGAAAAATGAACATCAATTTCAGAATATCTCTATATTTAGTATTTGGTAGATCCACCTTTTGCTTTAATGACAACATGCAATCGAGCTGGCAGGGACAAAACCTGAACTTTGAGCTGATGTGTTTGTGACTCTTCACCTCTGTCTCCTCTCACAGGGAGAAGATGATCTGCAGGATCCTGCTGCTCATCACGCTGACCTCCTGTGTCTGTGGTTAGTTCACTTTATTCTCCACCAAGACTAATAAATAAATTTTCTGTTATAAATTACTAGCTGGCTGCACCTCAAGATGCAGGCACAAAAACACTGCAGAGAGCTGTGGTGGTTTATTGTGAGGATCTGACAATTCGTGATTTCATACACTCCCTGGACTCATCTGCAGAAAGAGGTTAGGGGGTTTGCTGAGTCAAAGTGGAGACGAGAAAGTTCAGGTTGACAGGGCAGGTTTCTAAGGAAATGAGGAAGGGTTTTAAGTGGGATTTAACTGGGTTTAACTGGGAGACATGGAAGGTGTGATGAATGCGTGTGGAGGCACGGACAACAGTGGAATCAATTACTCTATAAACAGAGAATGGGCCCAAAAAGCGAGGGGATAGTTTTCTGGATTCAGTCCTGAGTGGTGTGTTGTTTGAAGATAACCAAACCAACTGACATTCAGAGTATTGTGGGGCTGGATTACGGTGCCTGTGGGCTGAACGCCTGTTCATTTCCGCAGTAGACTCAAGAGCAGTTTGGGTCTTTTTCCAGATTGCCTGGCAGTGACGTAGGTGATGCTGAACAGTACTGAAAGCTCCTCTTCCTAAGAAGGAAGGAGAGGCAGCTGGTAGCTAAGTGAGGCCTTGAAAGGGGATATACCAGTGCCTGAGCTAACCAGAGAGTTGTGCAAGTATTCAATCCAAGGTAGAAAGGAGCTCCAGGCACTGGGATTAGAAGTGGCCACACAGCAGAGATCAGACTCCAGGTCCTGGTTGGTCCTCTTGGTTTGGCTGCTAGTCTGTGGGTGGAATCCAAAGGAGAGACTGACAGTCCCCAACCGCTTACAGAATGACTGCCATACTTCAGATATGAATTGAGGTCCATGGTCTCAGACAATGACCCAGAAGGAAACCCTGTTGAGTCACATCAGGATGAATGAAGACAGGCCAGGAATCTTGGTGCGGTCCATTTCGTTTGGCCAGATCATTCTGCTATAAGTTACTTGCTGCCTGGACCTCAAGATACAGACACAAAACCACTGCAGAGAGCTCAAGTGGTGGAAAAGATAAAAGTGGTTTTTTGTCAAGATCTGACAATGAGTGAATTCAGAGTTTTCCTCTGGTTCAGCTGAGAGATGAGCATTTGCAGATAACTCCACAGTGTAGGTGGCCTGATTGTAGAATCACGAACAGGTGTGTGAGGTGTGCAGATGTGCAGGCTGATGATTGTGGGGTGACTCTTCCTCGACTCCGCCCAGCTTCAGACACAAACACAGACAATTAGGGAGAGACAGACAACACCACAAGGGGAGAAGAGAAATGGGGAAAACACAGGGCGAGAAAAACACAGGGACCCTGACACTTCACACTTTAAAGACTCAGATGTCATTTCACTTCTATTGTATATATTTTTCTATTGTATATATTTTATTGTATATATCTGTTAGTTGTATAGACTAACTATTTAGTAGACTAAATACACTTTGACACTTCACACTCTAAAGGCTCACATTAAAGGCTCACATGTTAAAGCTGTCACTTTGTCTGCTCCTCACTTTCCCTCTCTGTCTCCTCAACAGGAACATTTGTAGTGAATGTGACACAGAGCTCCTATCAGGCAGAGGAGAACCAGAACATCACACTGGAATGGACCTTCACCATCAAACCTCACATTTCCCTCACCTCCCTTTTTATCCTCTGTGAACTGTTCACTGATCCCAATGCCCCAACCCTGTTTCAGCTCCATGAAGGTGTTGAGGTCCCAGAGTCCAGAGTCTCAGGATGAACATTTTGCAGGACGAGTCCAGTTTGACAAAGACGTCCTCAGAGAAGGACGAATCAGACTTCATGTGTCCAGACTCAGGACTGATGACTCGGGCCTGTACCTGTGTGAAGTGAAAACAAATTATGGTTTCAACATTGGTAAATCTCGGCTCAATGTCACTGGTAAGTTGATTTCTGTTTTCTGGTATGCCAATTTAAATAATTTTCAGATGTGGAAGTGTTGTACAATTTCACGTGTTGCTTTGATGAGTCAGAACAGCAGCACAGAGGCTTAAAGCAACAAAAACAAGGTGGATCTGGTGAAATAAAGTTATTTATTAGGCAGGATTTGACAAAAGAGGAAAACTACAAAGTATAAAGAGGGGTATAAGGGTGTTGTTCAAATCAGTAAATGAAAAAGAGGACTCCAAAACTAGAGTTACACAACTATCTGACCATAAATCAAACAAGAAACTGACAAAACAGCAAAAACAGTGTGACTAACCAGAGGAATACTGTGTGAACGTCATCAGTATGAGAGGACAACTGTACCTGGATCAGTTTTCCAGGTGGAGAACTAGAGTCTCAGTAGTATTTTAGAAAACACAGCGAGAGGTCAGATGGTCTCAGCAGACCCCAGACTGACAGACTGGACAAGTTCTTCAAAGGTGCCTTCAGACTGGCATTTCTGTTGTGGATATTTGGTTTTGTATCTTAGTGAAATGTCATTTTTTCACATGAATGACTTGATTTGTTTCTTTACAGCAGCGACACATCGGCCCAAACCTGAGACTGAACCTGAGACTGAACCTGAGACTGAACCTGAGAGACCAGACTCAGAAAGTTGGAGAGGGATCGCCCTCTATTGTGGACTGGGAGTAACAGCAGCAACAACAGTACCTGGGTTGGTTGCTCTTTACCGTTTCACTCTGGTAAACAAGTGTTCCTCTGTCTTTAAGTGGTGTATCTGAGAACAGTTACAGCTCAGCAGATGGATCAGAGTCGCATGCACACAGAAAATACTAGTTTCCCATTGGCTGGCAGGCAACAGTTAAACTGCACATAAAACATGGCAGCGGGTAAAAGCGCTGAAAAGAGGAGCGTCTGAATAAATGATAAACAGATACAAACTTTCCTGAGGTCATGTGTGATGAGGGAACAAGAGGTGAGGTGTCTCTGAAGTTAACTCAACATCACCCCCTGCTGGAGCCCTTAGGTAGGTACTACTACTCTGATGCCATCAAGATTCAAGATTCAAGATTCAACATAGCCTTTATTAGTCCCACAGTGGGGAAAGGGATGTTCACATTGTAACTGAAGCGAGACACACAGTGGAAATAACAGTAGGCAAACCACAACATCACACTGGAATGGACGTTCACAACCAAACCTCACAGTTCCCCCGACTGCCGTTTTATCTACTGTGAACTATTCAGCGATCTCAAGGCCCCAACCCTGTTTCACAGGTCCACTGTGGACTGACAGCAGCAGCTGTGCTGTTTGTTGTTATTCTTTCATTCACTCTGTTTATCAAAAAAGATTTCTCTCCAGTCCAGTTTTGTTTCTGAGAAAAATTACAGCTCAGCAGGTGGATCAGAGGAAACAGTTTGATCAACAGAGTAATGAGACAATTTTATACCCTGGACACAGAAAATACTAGTTTCTCATTGGCTGTCAGGTCGTTAAACTGTATAAGGACACATTAAACATACCAGCAGGTAACCATAGCAACAACTTTGTTTTCTAACAAAGTGTAAAGTTGATAATGATTCAAACTTCATTCAAGTTATGATTCAAACCTTTTCAGTAAGTGTCCATGGTCTAAGAGTCGGGACATCTCGCTCATGATCCAGCTAAATGTCAATAAGCAGGTTTGGGTTTAAGGACTTGTTGCCATGACAACAGCTCCAGATAAAGTTTAAACTGGTTAAAACAAAAAGAACCAAGAGATCCATACTCGTGTCAAATTATCAGGTGTTATAATCTGGATAACTTGGTCATCCACACACAAAGAACAGCACCCACGAAAGCCTGAATTAATTAAGCCTGAATTGGTGAAGCCACATCTGAAGAACAGGCTTGAGAGATCTGAGCATGGTGGGTGGAGGATTCAGAGCCGATCACAGATTTTGACACACCAACAGCTGTTGTGTTCACTGTTGTTGAACACCAAGAAGGAGCAGGAGCAGCTCAGAGAATCAGAATCAGAATCAGCTGAAATAAACCAAGATGGTGCCGAGGATGGCTGCCGTGTCTCGAGCTCTCCCCTCAACTTTGCTGTTTTTTTGCACTATTTTGTTATTTATTTCTTCTTTTAAGTTATGCAACCTGCTAAAGAGAGCCCTATCATACAATATGATACACATCAGGTCGGTGGTGGAAAAAACTTTCATCATCGCCACCGCCATTTCAGCCAGCGTACAATGGGGAACAGGGAATCTCCATGGCGGAGTCTCTACCTGTTGTTGAACCTGAGCAGCGGAGGCGGCGGAGGAAAAGAGGGTCGCGGGTGGGCCGGAGTCCTAGTCCGGCTGAGGAAACGTGAAAACCGGCCTCCTCTACCCGAGTATTCTTCTGGCTAATGTTCAGTCACTAGGATAACAAGCTTGATGAACTCCGGATCAGGATGGCGTTTCAACGGGACATTAAAAACTGTAACGTTTTGGTTTTCACGGAGAACTTTAAAACTTGGCTCGACCCCTCGATCCCAGGACTATTTACATTTACAGTTTATATTTTATTTGTATAACTTATATTTTAAGGTCTTTATTTTATTACTAGTCTAGTTTATTATTTATCTTAAATTTTATTTTATATTTTTATTTTTTAAATTATCTTTTTCTTTTTTTTCTTGTTGACAGCCTCTATTGTTGTTAATATTCTTTTTAGCATTGTTAGGAGAGCCTGGGATTTAAGAATTTCATTACCAATGATTGCTGATGTAAATTATTGTGTAATGACAAAAATTC
This sequence comes from Scortum barcoo, assembly GCA_023238725.1. NCBI lineage: Eukaryota > Metazoa > Chordata > Actinopteri > Centrarchiformes > Terapontidae > Scortum > Scortum barcoo. Next base: position 5,337,953 of record CM041532.1, read on the forward strand.
TTGAAATCTTTATTTGCCAGGTATGTATAATGTGCACATACAAGGAATTTGACTCTGGTTTTTATAGTACCCTCTCGTTCTTAAAAGGTCAAGATTAAAATTGTTGTGCTATTTAGGTTAGGAAACTATGAACTATTTAACCACTTAGAGGCATGTGAAGGCCAGCTAATGTCCCAGCGTACCTCGCTGGTGTCTTCCTGTGTGCCAAACCACAACTCTCACATGATCAGACGCTCTGTAACTGCAAGCTACACAAGTACACTCTAACACACAAATAAAACACACAAATAACACACACATGCGACACTTTGCCTCATAGTAAGCATTACCAGGCTCGAGTCCACAGAGCTGTTCTTAGTTTAGTTTCAAATAATATTTATTCATTGTTAAATTCAGAAAGGAAACCAGAAAATGAATCAGCAACTACTTTGATTGTTAATTCATTCATTAAATTATTCACTATTTCAATCAGAAATACCAAATATGTGCTGGTTGGATGATTTCCTTTTGTCATTTTTTAAATGAAATGGAAAATCTATGACGTCTGGACTGAAGACAACAGCCTTGGGCTCTGTAAAGCAGCATTTTCCACTGTTTTCTGACGTTTTATAGCCAAAATAACTACTGCCTTTCTAATGCTGCACTATATTGTTTAAGAGCATTATTAGGATTAGCTCCCATTAAAGCGAAATACTATTGTAAATCTCATACATTATTTTGTTTTGGAAATTAGAAAATACTTTGAATTAACAAAAGAGGTATTTGTGCATCCGGCTGGCCTTGTGATTAAAGACAGAAGCCGGGGACTTTTATTGCATGTAATACCATCTGTCTGTTTAATTTAAAATATGACCAAAAAATGCCCCAAAGAACAATAAAAAGCAAGTCTGGAGGCCTGGTTGGAGAAACTAATATAAAGAATGGTATCATCAGCGTAAAAAGGATACTGCAATAGTTATCTAAAAAACTATTGCTACATATACTACATATACACACCCTTCACATTAGTTAATAACTAATTAATAATATCCAATTTGCTCCGTTTCATCTCTATTTTATTCTGTAAACTGAGTCTAAATTTATTGTGCTCCTGTTCTCCACTGGGGGACACCAGATGGCGACACCATGAAATGAGAATGTATTTGTTTGAATTGAATGACTGAACCTCAGAGTGCTGAACAGTAACCAGCTCTTTGTCTTCTTCTGTAATAGCAGGAAAAGGTGCTTCGTCCTGGGGTAAGGATTGTATTTTATTACATTTTGTTTTATTTATCAGGCCAAATCAGCATCTTCTCTTCTATTCTCTAACGAATTTGCCCCCTAAAAACATGTTATTCTGAAGTTACGACATTGAGACTGAGAATTACTGGGTATGAATAATTACAAAAAAATGTCTGCAATTCTTTTTCTATGGTGAATGCAATTTACTCTATATGGAGCCCTAAAGGTGTTCAGTGTTATATAAATAAGTACACAGTTGAATAAATACATTAATTAATTAATTATTAAAACACAATTGTGACTGTTATTTCATCAATCTTACTTTCATAATAATAGTTTTTCAATTAAAATATAACAATATACAGTATGAATAATATGTGTAGTTGGTTAATGCTCATTTTTTATTTAATAATGTCACCTTTAATGAAAGTAGTGTTATAATTTTACATTAACACTGAAAACTTTGGGGCTCTATACTCTTATAGTTATCAAGTGTGTATGTATTAATTGATTTGTGTCTTTATTTTGAGTTGTTTCATTCAGTGCCTCCATACTTTCTTACTACCACTGTTTTAAAACTGAATTGGCTTTGTACGTGTGTCTCTAGGTTATGTGATCCTGGTATTGATCATAGTGATGATCATTGTTCTGTGTGTCATCCTCTACATACTCAGGAGGGTCTCCAGGGTGAGTGTATGAGATTCAAAGAGGGAGGGTATTTTCCTTTAAAACACATTTTATATCCACTTAGCTCAGTATATAACAGTTATTTGAATACTCTTTTTAAAAAAAATTCTGACTTGCTTGTTGTTATTTTTGTTCATCATTAGATGTACTCGTTTGACCTCCAGCGCCCGAGTCCGGTCGACCGCCTCAGCGAACCCATCGGCACCTTTGAGCCCGTCTACCTGGATGACCTGGGTGTGTGTTTGTGATTACGTTTAAATGACTGTAACATGGCTGTAGATGAGCATATCCTGACACGTGTGCTTTGGATGATATGTGTTGTGTCTCAGATCGACCACCCCCCAAAGAAAATACGACCACAGATGACCTTTCGGTACAACTCTACCGCCGGAGGAAAATGGCTCGAGTGGCGAGAACGATATATGAACTTTTAGTATCAATAACATTAAAATTACCTAATGGTTCATTTAGATTTTATTTGAATTCAGCCACTTGCAGGGTTTAACCCACCAAGATACCGATAAGCCATGCTAATAAATAAGGTCAGCTGTATTTAGCTAAACACAGTCCAACAAAACAGCACCAGCATTTGATGTTTTCACAAGAGAAACAAGGTAAAAAAAAACGGATCTAACTTGGTTCAGTTTGCCACTAGAGGATATTAAATGTTGTTAAACTGAAAAAGTTTGGATGTGTTCATATTTTTTCCACCTCGACCCTCAAAAACTACAAAGGAGAGAGTTGTGGAAAGTTTGGGTGCAACAAACCAAATAAAGCTAAAACCTCATCCTCACCTATTTTCATAAAACTTGTGTTTGATCAAGCTGTGAGTTCAGTCCAAAAAATCTCCATCAGTTCATTACTGATGTGTTAAAAAGTTTGAATACTGTCACAGGGTCTGTGAGGTTTCTCAGGTAGAAAATAGAAGACTAGCTGGTGAACATTTGGAGCTATTTTCTTAAGGAGGTGGTGGAGATCAAAAACTGCTAAAAGTGAAAAAAAAAATATTGGACTTACATTCATCAGGTGACACAAACACAACAGCTACTTGCAAACAAGCGCTCCATATAAACTTAAAAGGTGATGAAATGTGTGCTAACAACTTGTTCACACTGCCCCCAAGTGGCTAAGTTAAAAAATCATTCAGTCATTGCAGATGGAGGTTTTTTGTACACAAGAAACATTTGCAGAGATGATTTCTTGGACATTCAAGTCCTGTATTGTTTTTATCCTTGTTTAGAGTGAAACTTGTAATGGAGTTATTAGAAGTAAAAAACTCCACAGTTCTTTTTTATTTCTGCAACTTGAACGCAGCATTACCCAACATGTGCTGGACAAATCTGAATCTGAATTATTTCACTAACACTAACAAACACACACAAAACAAAACGTTAAACTTTGTCTTACCTTTTCTTCTGCTCTGCTCTTTCTCCAGCTCCACAGGAACAGCCAGATGCAAACGGTGTGGAGTCTTCGCCCGCCGGTAACGCCAGTCCTTCGGAGGGCGACGACCCGGCTGATAAGAGATCCAGCTTGTTGGGCAGCACCAACCTGTTCTTTGACATCACCGGGGAGGAACAGCAGAACGGAAACAACAACAACCCATGTACATAAACACAACAACACAACACACAAACACAACAAAGTCCAAAAACTTCCACCAATTGAGCATAAACTCTGGAAACAGTCCTTCTGAAGATCCTCCAGTGTATTTAGTCATATGTTTTCTTCTGCTTTCTTTAGCGGTTTGCTCCAGTGACCCGTTCGTTGAAATAAACCTGGATGACCCGGCATGGTGCGATCAGCTCCTCACCTCTCCTGAAGCTTCCTCCTCTGTCCTTCCCTTCTCTCCTTTCTCTTTCTCCTCTCCTCTCTCCTCCTCGTCCTCTTCATCTTAGCGCCGTGAAGAGATCTGAACCAACAAGCTGCATGAACATTGAGAGCTAGCTGAAGCATTTTGTTGTGTTTAGGTGCACTGACCGAACTGGATAGCCTCACAATGTAGTTTTTTTAATTCTTTTTTTTTTTTAACCCTTTTGTCTTGAGCTACAACAAAACACTCAAACAGTCAGCTCAGAAATAACTGGTATATAAATATCGCTATCGTCAGCCTTTAGCCTGTTTCACAAACTCTCAAACTTGCAAGCTTTTAAAACTTTTTCTTTCTGTGGTGCGACAAAATAAAATTTTAACTGCACAACTAAAGAGCCACAGTTCCTGTAAATATCTTTTCTATATAAGAAAATGCAAAGTTTTTTTCCTTCAAATGCTGTTACACACATTTATACACATTTAAAATCTGAATTTTGTGAGGTTGTGAATGTGTATATTAATAAAAATTAAAATGCTTTGAGGCTGTGTGGTTTCATTTGCCATGACCTGCCTATGATCATCATAGTCTCTCTCAGTTTTCAGTCTGCAAAATAATCCAGTTTGCATTTTAAATGTGAGCTCTTTGCAGTATTACTTTACTGCATCACTTCCACACCTGCTGGTGTTTTTCCTGCTTTCAGACTTTTATGGCAATTGATCACAACCAGTTTCCTGTTGTCTGTTTCTGTGGTTTAGTGTTATACAAGAAAAGGTTTCACTATAATAATTATCATAGAATAAATCTGGGAGGGATGGAAATTTTGATTTAATTGATTTAGTTTAATACTCAATTTGCAGACAGATTTTTTGGTTATACCTTCGATGAGATCCTGAAAACTGCATCAATTCTTCAATCAGTTCATTCTTTTGTGTCAATAGGAGTGAGATCTGCAGCCATGTGTGCATATGAGAGTGGTAGAGGACTAATAAAAGGACTAATAAAATCTCTGAAAGATGATTGCACAGCTGAAATTGTGATTCTTTATAAATAAACTTTATTTATACATCACATTATTTAAAAAATTATATTTTAGTAACAAAAATGTAACAAAAATATAATTAATACTTCAATGCAAACTGTATCTGTGCAAGATTGAACAGTTTTACCCTTCAAAACAGAATTTCAACAACTTCAGTGCTGAATTTAAAAATGTTTAAAAATTACATTTAATGCATACACATGCATGCATGCACACACACACACACACACACACACACACACACACACACACACTACTAGATCTTTAAAAGAAAGACCATGGGAACATTTACTAATTATATCTACTCAATTTGTTCATCTTCATCAATCAGTATCATCCTGACACTTTATTTACATGTCACAAGGTAAGAAAATCAATCCTTTTCTCAATGTATCTATTATTGTCATTGTTTTGCTGTTTATATTTAATGTACTATATAAATAAAGTTCTTTATAAAGCGCCTTTTATTAAGATGCAGTGCAAGTTTCTTTAACACTGTTGCCTATAAATACTAACACTCGTCACACCAACATCAGCACTCATGTGGAGTCATCATGAGCGGTTTAAAGTGATTCCATTTTAAAACCAAGACAAGATGGAAAAAAAATCTGAATACTTGAGCCCCACAGTGAGGTGATCATGTTGTTGAGGTAAATAAACTATAGTGAGAATTAACACCAGGGTGAGACGATAACTTAGACGATAATCATACTTCTTCCATTTTCAGTGTTGGGTGGGGACACACCCCCATTCAAGACCTGGAGCTCAGTAGCACTTCCATTCAGTTCTGTTAGATTGATGGACAGAATGAATTTCAGATTAAGAGCTGTCAGATCCAAACACAGATAAAATAGTTCCATTTAAAAAAACAGAGCAAACATATCTATCGATGGTTGATGTCTTCAAGTTTTACAATAACAGTACCAAAGCAGACCCACCAAAACAGCAACAACAACAGCACCAACTACTACAGCTGGAATCCAGGCTGTATTTGGTGGCTGATTTGAACCTGAAGGAAGAAAACACATTTGTATCTGATATCTGATGCTTCAGCTCAGCAGAGGTGGATCATCACAGCAAAAACATTTACGCTAATTCACCAAATTTAGAAAATTAAATCAATACTGTACATTAAGGAAATCTAGAAATACACATTTTTGCAAGTTAACGTGACACATTTTTAAACTTCAGAAGCTAAAGCTGATGTTTCATCATTGCACTGATGTTTACTGAGGTCCTAGCCATATGCACTTTATGGTCTTTTTTTCCACTCATTTACTATACTGTTCAGTCATATCTGCTACATATCCATATTCACCTGTGCAATAACACCTCACCACAGCACATCTAACTGGGTGAGGCTGTGTATATAAATACTGTTTCTCTTTCTCTTTCTTTTTCTGTTATTATTATTATTATTATCCACTATTTATTGTACATACTATTTTTTGTGTCTTTGTGTGTTTTTTTTTTTTTTATTTAATGTCTCTTTTACTTGTTTTGAGCTGCTGTAACAGTGGAATTTCCCCACTGTGGGATCAATAAAAGATCTTATCTTATCTTATCTTATCTTAAAAGTGAATTCAGTTGAATAAATAGTTTCTACACTGTTAGATATATATTATCACTACATAAATATAAATACAGTGGTACGTTGACTTACAAGTGTCCCAACTAACGAGTTTTTCGAGATATGAGCCGTATCTCAGGCTGATTTTTTGCTTTGAGTTGAGCTGACCGCCTGAGAGGGGGACCTCTGACCTCTGTGACGGGGGAGGACTCATCAGCACCCACAGCTTGTTAAGGACAGTAACTACAAAACGATAAGTGCTTTTCACGTCAGTCTCCAAAACACCAAAAAGTCTCCAATTTGATTTGTCGCTAGCCGCTTTTGACAAAAAATGTAGTAGCCAAGAGGGTTTGAAAAGCTGCCAAATTTAGCAAGAAAGAGTTGGCAACACTGCATCCGCCCAGCATCCCGAGTCTCACTGTTCACTTTAAGCGGTCAGCTCGCAGTGAAGCAGCAGTGTTGTGCTGCATTTGTGCTTTCAGTTATTTTGGAAAGCTTCGTTTTTCCAACCATGGGACCGAAGAAAGTAAGTGCGAAGGACGGTGCTGAGAAGAAGAAGCGGATGATGTGCATTGAATTAAAGAAAGAAATTATCGAAATATCAAAATCAAAAATAATTTGATACAATATTCTTTATTTACATTTTACATTACATTTACATTTATCTAAAAACATGTAACAAAAAAATGGTGGTGTTTTTTGGGGGTCCGGAACGGATTAATGGCATTTTTAGTTCATTTCAATGGGGAAAATTTATTTGACATACGAGTAATTTAAGTTACGAAGCTCCGTCACGAAACAAATTAAACTCGTAAGTCAAGGCACCACTGTGCATATATTACTGTTCACCATGCTGACTTACCTCCAGTAGGTGTTGGTGTGGTGTTGTTCTCAGCCTCGGTGTGGTTCTGATTCATGGTCACAGGTTCTTTGGGGGAAATAATGTAAACACAAAATGTTGGAGTGTTTGTATTCATACAATCACAGTAATTTTTCCTCTGAACTAGATAATAATTAACCAACCATTAACCAATAATAAGGCACGTACCCAGACACTAAAATGGTTTTTATCATTTACTTTACTTGTTGTCCTTCTTGAAACGACATGTTTCTTCCTCCAGTAAAACACAAATACCAGTAAATATCTGTTCAATTTCGTGATGTGTCAAACTGTCATCATTGATATGTGGTTAATAGTTAATGTAGTCAGTGTAAATGAAAATGCATTTAGTTCTTTTGAAATGTGATTCTTGTGTAATAACATGGAGTGAAAAAATAGTTTCTACACTGTTAGACCACTCCTGTATTATTACTATATAAATATAAATACATATATAACTGTTCACCATGTTGACTTACCTCCAGTAGGTGTTGTTGTGGTGTTCTCATCCTCGGTTTGGTTCAACTCAAAGCGTTCTAGGGGGAAAATGTGTGTCAGTGTTACAGAAAATTTGCATGATTTCACTTTAATAACTTGATTAAATGAACCAAGTCAGTACAGCTCTACTCACCACCATTAACATAACATACGTAACGGTCCACCATCATCCAATGAGGCGTTTAGCAGCTCAAGTTCCAGTCTGTGATCAGTAAGGCTGTAATTCACTTGACCTTTGTAGGGCTCATAAAAAACTGGCATCTCACGTTTTTCCTTACGTTTTTCCTTATGTAATAGTATTTCCAGTATTTCTGTTTACTGTTTATGAACACACTGAACACACTTCATGGCAGGCACAGGACAGGTTTGTATTCGGAAGGTCCAGACTTGCTTTCATGGATTTGTTCTGTTGCCTGGTGGACATAGTCTCAGCACATGCCACTGTAAATGACAGAGAGGGAAATGAGGCACAAGAGTACTAAAATACTGTGTAGTAATATTACTCAATATCAATGGTGAACTGAACGTGGACACTAACCACAGGAAATAACAAACAGGACCGTGGCCCACATTTCTGTGAGGAAACAGAGGAAAAGAGCCGTGAACATGTAATATAATATAATATTAGAATATAATATTATAATACTCAGACGAAGTTCATAGTTAACGTTTAGAAAATAAAAAAAAACAGCTGTGCTAAAATCAGAGCTGCTCACATTTAAAAAGTGTTTGAATAGTGAGTGAGCTGGTGGGTGATTACAGCTCTCTGCATGATAGATGTAAAATAGATTTGGCAGATGTGACATATTTCCAGCAGCTCCTTTCTCTTAAACTTCATCCACTCACATGTGAGTTTCTCCTGAGAATGATTTCATCCACTGATCTCCTCTTAGAAATGTTATTTTAGTTGTATTATTTAAATTTAGCTCTATATTTTATTTCATTACTTTAGTTTATTATTTATTATTTATCAGGAATGGTCATCTGCTGCTTTAAGGTAAGAATATATTTCTGCTCCTGCAGAGAGGAGTGGTTGAAAACATGAATGGATGAATAAAAAGCTTCCTGCACTCTCTCAGCAGGAAGTAAAAGTCCCCATATCAAAATAAAGATTTAATCAAAGAGTATAAACTGTTGTGACCTCAGCTTTTTTTTACTTTTACTAAAATAAGCTATAAAGCACAGCAGGTACGTCATACCTGGGCGTGATTAAAATCATGTGATCAAGCTAGGGCTTCTGGGAAATGGAGTTTTCACACACCCATCACGCCCATCTCGGCTCTGTCCTTACATTGTAGGAAAACACAAATGCACCCTTGATTTATTGTCTCTATCTCTCTGTGCTTTTTATTTAGTTATCCAGACTTTCTCTGGTCCTCAATCCACCATCCTTTGGCCGAAAGATTTTAATCAACCGAGGTCCACCACCAACGCGAGACCGGAAACACGGAGTTTCTGACTTCTTTTCACTTTCTTAGTTTGAACTTGTTGGGACAACCAACTGTGAGGGACGACAAAGATCAAACTAATCATTTATGGCCTGGAGGGAGCTGATAAATCGTGATTTAGTTTTAAACGCCCGGCCTGCACAGCTATGCCGTGCTAACATGGCAACACGAGGTCCTGTGGTAACGCGCTAACACGACCACCTAGTTGACATGATTTAGTATTCTAACATTATATCCAATCCGATCAGCATTAAACCCAAAGAACTGCTGAGGCTGATGGGAAAAAGTAAGTACGGTCTTTGTTACATGTGCAACAAATACTCATTGATTCAGCGCTTACCTGCTCCCATGGCTGAAAAAGACCCGGAAAGAAAATATAGCAGAGTATATACTGACCCCAGGAACGCCCTGTGACGCAGACGTGATGCATGACGCGAAAATTTAAAGGGAAAAAGTAGTGAGTGCAGCTTGTTGAAAGCTCCACAGTGATCAAAATAAATAATCTGTGCTGTTTTCACAAACGCTATACTGAACTCTCGCTTCATGTTTCATCTCGCTGCTGTGTGAATGACTCAACAAGCTGCAGCATGTCCAGCCTGTCTCTTTAAAACATATTTCCACGTTACAGATGCTTTCAAGGAGAAAGCACAAAATTCAAAACCTTTTTTAGGTACCTTATATAGAACAAAAGCTGCTATTAACTGTTTTATAAAAACGTTAAAGTTAAAGCTGTATTTTACAAAGCTTGGTGAAGTGACTGACACACATCTTGGTATTTTTCCTTACACACACATCTTGTTTGATAAGCAGCACGCTCCATGTTGGATGAACAGTAAATCGATGAGGAGACGTGTGTGATGAAGTGATCGGTGTGCAGAGGATACAGGACAAAGTCTGCAACTGTGTGTCGTGTGTGTGTCGTGTTTGAGTCCCCTGCTCTGAGCCTGTGTGTGATAACTGAGGGGGGATAAAAGCTGCACAAAGTCAAGATAAAAGGTGAAAGAAGTTCAAAACCCAGGTTACGACTAAAATTGTTGTGATATTTAGGTTAGGAAACTATGAACTATTTAACCACTTAGAGGCAGGATGAACTCATTGATTGATTCATGAAAAGCCACATTTTATTTTGAAGTTCATCCTCTCGTGTGTTGAGTGACCATTAAAGATGGTCAACTGATTGTCATTTCCTTTAGCAGACTTTCAGGCAACTTTGCTCTAAAAATTTGGATGGAAGCTTAAAAGAAACTCATACAAACTAAACTGTAACTTTAGGAGATGCTCACATGATTTATACCCTGGGGGTGACTGGAGAATGAGGAGCAGGTGAACAGGTAGATTTCAGTGAGCGGGTGTGAGTCCACCTGGTGGACAGGTGGAGAACTGCAGGTCTGGAGACCCTTTAAAAATGCAGGTTGGGCTCAGAGGGGAAGTGACTGAAGTCTGAAGGGTCAAACTGAGCGAAATAAAACCAACACACACAGACTTTGGACCGATCATGACTCAGCCCAGATCTGCTTCTTTTCTCAAGGAAAGCTTGACAAACATCAGAGAGACTCTCTTAGATATCAAAAATAGTATTTTATGTTAAGCTGTGCAGTTTGCATTTTCTGCATGTGGCTAAATTTTAGTTGGTTTATGATTTGTCCTGTGGTATGTGGTAATGTCATGTATGGAAATAGTAAATGAAAAAGACAAACTGAAGATTTCAAAATAATAGTTCATTTCTACAGTGATATGTATATATTAATTTTTACATATAAATATAAAAATAATGTATAAAAAAGACATTGTTGATAAAAACAAACATGACAATCTCTGATATGAAATACTTTACACAGTCACAACATGTTATGAAAATTTCTGGGATTAGCTGGACTGCAAAATAACAATAACTTCATAAAATAACAATAACATCATATTCAAGTGCTCCACATTGTGAAACACAACTGCTCAATACTTTAAGTTTAAGTTTAAAAAAATGAACAACATGCTGACCTCCTGCATCTTGATCCTTGTGCTTATATATAAATTCACATTTTTCAATGAGCTTTTCTTGCTAAATCTATTTCACATAATCACTGCTAAAAGAATACCGTTTAATATTAAGAGGCCATCAGGATGTTACTGTCAGTTTCAACAAATCATTGCTTATCAAAGGCGGGTCAGAGGCAGCACCAGGCTTGTAGTAGGTCTGGATCTACGATTGACACAGATCAGTATGAGTGCAGACGAAGCATTGGTACATGCAAATCAAAACACACAAATATTCCATTGAAACGAATAAGAAAAGTCGACATACCTTTTTGTTGACAAAAACGAGCTCTCGAAGATTTTGTAGCTGCGAAAACGACTAAAAGTACAATAAAAAAGCAGAAAGAAAAAAAAACTCTGGTCCAATCATAGTACATAAGTTGTCCCAGCGTTGGACCTTCTGATGGATGTTTTGAACCTGCATGAAGAACAGCAATGTTTGCATGTCAGATCAGGTGAAAATGGGAAATCAGAAATAAATCCTCCACTTTCTTCAATTTTTCTTTTATGGAAACTAAATCCACGTTTATCTGTACAAGAATAATAAGTACAAGTAAATGTGGCCTTCTCACAGGATGTTGTGAGCAGCAGTCAGTAACCTGTGCATGCACTGAAAAAAATAGCACCATGGTCTGAACAAAGAAAATCTTGACCAGATGGTGGCTCCATAACAAACTTATTAACTAAGTTACTTTTTGAAAAACAAAACAAAACAGGAAGCTTGTGGTCTTTGACCTCAGCAGTGACATGTGACATGTTTGTCTCGATCAGCCCTTCAAGAGTGGAGCCAAACCACCGCAGCACCTCTCTGACTTCTGCTTTCAACGTCAAATAAAAGTTCAAGAAGTCCAACGTGTTATTCATCAAATCTTTAATACATTTGTTCAGAGGTGCTGCAGTAAATGTGCCTGTCATGTATCAATATGCTACAGTAAAAACTAATGAATGCATTCTTTATAGATCTTACATATTTTTGTTGACATGACATATAAATGTTAATTATTGTTGTCTCTGGTGCTTCTGTATCGTCCACTCATCACTGTGATTCCTGAGATCAAACTTATTACCTGCTATTACCTAGTGATCGCAGGGTGGATTATTCACACTTTCTGATTCATGAAAAGTAATAAAGCACAAAATAATAGAGCTCTCTGCTTCTCCTTCTTCAGTATTTCACTGTTTTATGGTCCAAACTGGGCCACAATTCACCTAAAACATTAACTGTGTCAAACTTTATTTCTTTGTTCCTTCAAAATTTGGACAAAATGCAACAAGTTCAAACACAATCAAACACTTTGGCCACGGTGAACTAACCAGCCTGAAACCAAGTGGTCAAGTTGTTGTTGATGCCTTAAGGACTTTACTGGTGTTTTTAAATGTGAAAGTGTTGGATTGATATCACTTGAAAACTGCCTGGATTCATTCATGAATGAATCGCAGCACATGTTGTGTTTAAGTCTTTGCATGTGTGTGTAAATTCAGACGAACGTGTCAGCTACATGAGTAACCATGGCGACAGTCTTGACTTACCTTTATTAGTTGTGAGTTTGGAGTTCGATGCAGTTACGTTCAAAACAAATGTGTCTGTGGGGGACATTTCTATTAGTATTTCAATTGAACCATCACTATTTCTTCCTTTCTACTAAAGAACCTGATGAAATTTCTGTTCACAATTTCTGTTGAGTCTATTTACCGTTTGTCCTGGTCTTGCCATGAATTGTGCTTAGATCACACCAGTAGTTTCCTGAGTCATCAGTCCTGAGTCTGGACACATGAAGTCTGATTCGTCCTTCTCTGAGGACGTCTTTGTCAAACTGGACTCGTCCTGCAAAATGTTCATCCTGAGACTCTGGGACCTCAACACCGTTTTTCACACAGAAAACAACTGTTTTTATCCCTTTAACCTCCAAAAGACAAACTAAAATAAAGTGAGACATGTCAGTTTTGATCTTGATGTCCCATTTTATTGTGATGTTATCGTTGGTCTTTGCCTGATGGAAGCTTGATGCCTCCCTCACGACAAACACCCCTGTAGAGGAGAAATAGAGGGGAAGTGAAGTTACCTTAACTGAAAAAATACGCAATTTGCTTCACAAATGCACTAAAATAGAGTTTGATCTTGACTCTGTGAATAAAGAATATAGATGATAATAGTTTAAATTAAAGATGTAAACTGACCACAGATGAAAGACATCAGCACAATCCAGCAGATCATCTTTTATCTGAGAGGAGACACACAGAGCAGATTGGTGGGTCACTTTGATCGCATATTTATCGGTGTATCTTAGTGTTCTGTTAAGATTGAAATGTTAGATGATTATTAAAATATTTAAAGTGGCATCTTAATCATTCTTAAAAACACTATTTCTGTCATTGTGCAATCATGTTAAATCTTTGATCAGTCAGCAGAAGATGAACTGGAAACAGTAGAACAAGTGAGCCATCATGTGAATAACATGTTCTTATTGTGTCAGCCAAATAGACAGAAAGGGAAATGGACACTACATATTAAAACAAGGAACTATACTATACTGAATTAACTTTGTGGCTCATTCGGAAAAATGGTGAAATGTTTTTTACAATGGAGTTTGCAAACATTTTCAAAACCACTTGTCAATGTTTGGACCACATTTCATTGACTTCTAGATGGAAATCTCAAAGCCTGGAGGAACAAAACCATCCATTTAACTACAGCAAAGCACCTTTAAGTGTTTGAGGAAATGAAAGGAGGACAATGTAAAAACAGACTTTTTGTAATGTGAAACAGTGTAGCTATTATTTGACTCCAAAACAAGTAAAAAAAATACTATAACACAGACTTCAAACAACAAGAAACAAGACTTTCACTCATGGCATTGCAGTTAAAATAAGTGAAGTGTAAGTAATAAATAAGTCAAAGCAAAACTAATGAAAAACCAACACAGGACTGAAATAACAATAAGATCAACACATTTATACGTTACCTTGTGTCTCTTCTGTCGTACAGTAAAGGACGTGTCTGTGTCTAAATCAAGACCAAATTCTTATGGCGACACTAACTGATTATAGGTTGTCAGTGCAACTTCCTTTTAAGTTAGCAGGAAGTGGAAGAAGGCGTGGAAGAAGAATCCCAGTGTGGCTGCACGACAATCTGAACGTCCTCTCATCACTCCAGAAAAAAGCATCAGGAAAAGTGTTCAGCACCTTTTCTTAAAAGGAAAGTACAAATATCTGTCCACAGGTTTGAAGCCTCCCTCACAACAAATATCCCTGAAGACAAGAAACAGAAAGAAAACAATCTCAAGGAGTGGTCAAAGGGAAGAAATGAGCCCCAACAGACACACGGTGTACAGTTACAGTAAAAAACATCAAGAGTTTGAACTGAAATATCGAGTCAGCATAGAGAAATGTGACTTATAAATAGGTTAAAAACTGTTAATAGGTACACTTTGGGTGAAGAACCTCTTTAGATGCCTTTTTCCTGTTTATGGTCCAAATATGATGTAACTTTTGGTCACGACGCAGGGTCACGAAGTTTGTTTGTTTCCTCAATGAGGAGCAGCAGAGAGAAAAGTGACAACTCCTGCTGATACTGAGAGAGAAGAAACAGAAGATGAGCAGAGAAGAAAAGAAGCTAAAGAAAAATGATCTGACCGAGCCGGAGATTAAACGAGAGTAAACACGAGGAAACACCGCACCTTTGAGAGGTGGAGAGAGCTGAAAGATTCACACTGATGGAGAGTTAGACACATTTCTGCTGACAGGTAATTATCTCTGTTTGATTTATGTTTGATTTTCTATTAAATTGACCACAAAGATGAAATGTGTTAAAGTAACACAAGGTAACAACAGTCAGTCGTACGATGGACAGATGAGTTAATATTTAGTGTTTATTTTTCTTGTATAATTTCATTTTTCTTACTCAGTGTTACTTCCTTGTTATTATTATTATTATATTGAGGGATTGTAATTTGGATTATTTTAAGACAAATGTGTCCCTCCAAGATGTCTTCATTCACAAATGAATCTGTCTGTTCACATATTCATTTCTTTATGCTCTCCTCAGGTCTGACAGAAGGCTTTTTATTGCACTTTTTGAAGAATCAAGAATCCTGTTTTCATCACTAATCAAAGTTTATGTTGACCATAAATAATGTGCATTTTTAATCTGCAGTAATTTACCTTTTCTGTCATTACCTGTGCAAAATAAAGCTTCTTAATATTTCTGAAGTGTTATTAATTTTTAATAAGTTATAAGACATTATTTTTGAGACATTCATGTCGAGTGTTGACCCTTTAGGTTTGAATTTGTTCCAAATGAAGATTATAGTGTTTAAAATGGGTCCAAAGATATTTCAGTAATACAGTTTAACAGCAAAGTGTTGTATTTGTTTTAACATTAATGCATTTACACAAATCACTGTAGAAAACACACTTTACTTGGATAATAAATAATTTGACATTACGTTACTTGAATATGTTAAAATACACATTTTGAAGCTATATAATAAATCTATGCACAGCACTCAGACAGTTTTCACAGACGTCCTCAGCTCCTCCGGTGTTTGACGTCCTCAGCAGACTCTATGAACTCTCTGCCGGCCTTCTCTGTCAGACGTTCGCGGCCTCCTCTCTCCTCTGCTCGGCTCCATCGTCGTCGTCGTCGTCCTCCGGAGCTGCTGAAGTCGCCGTGACATCAGTCGGTCTCAGTCTCTAAACTCACCGTAACAACATATCCGGGCAGAAATGTCCCACAATGGGCAAAGACACAACGTGAGAAGGGGGGGTCAGAGGGAGGGGGAGGGGCCTGAAGGTCGTACTGGTTCAAATGTTCAGGCAGGCGGACTCTGCTCAGAAGTTACAGACTGCACCTTTAATGAGCTGTAGAGATCATTTTGGATCATGAAAGGTGGGGTGTGACATTTTGAAGACTGGAGGGGTGGGGAGATCTCCCACTGCTCTGAAAGCTCTGTGACTCTGATAGTCATGATGGCTGCTTCATTAAAACTAACTGTAACACCTCCAGAAGAGAATTTAATGTTTATTTCCTTTTTTGGAGTAACTTTCCTGCCTTTATTTTTGGATCTTTTTGTTCCATTTCATCCTGTTTTCTTCCACTGACAGATTAAAATCTTAAAGGTAAGAGAAGAAGTGTCTTTCTGGTGCTTTGAATGTCACCTTTCCACACCTGTTCAGTCACAAAGGTTTATACATGAGTAGATCATTTGTACAAAATAAAGGTAGAAATGATGATTATCATAGAATGAATGATAATGCTTAACTAATGCATGACTCCTGATGATTAAATGCAGGATGTATCATGTAACTCCTACTGAACAAATGATCAAGTCACTGTGACTTTATGTGATTAGTTCACACTTAATAGATCATCAATGAGGGAATTAATTCAGTTTTACTTCATACATTAATTTATATGTGATCAAATTAGCTGGAATCCTTTATGAAGTAATGACGAAGTCAGTGTGCATTTATTCATTAGTAATGTGAAAATTTTAAAGTTAAACACATCAATCTAGTCCACTTTAAGAGCAAAAGAGACCAGATCTATGAAGAACTTTTCGCTCTTGTGAAGAAGTTTGTGTAGTAAACAACCAACACAAATATGCATGTGTACATATGAATGATATAACACACAGCAAATGCCACCATAAATGCCGCACCCATAAAGCCTGATGCCAGAAAGAAGACAGTCTTAACAGAGATAACTTGTGATAATGTTATCTGTTTGCTGTTTCACACTAATAATGAGAAGAGTGTGTGTGCATGTGTGTGTGTCCTGAAGATTAAATGAGTAAACTAGTTTCACTGGTCCTTCTCTTGGAGTCCAGCAGTCTGAGACCAGTCAAAATTCTATTTTTTGTTTTGAATTTGAATACTATTTTTTAATTAGAAATAAAAATATGAGCTTAACAATTTAATTAAAAAGTTGAACTTTTGAAAAATGAACATGAATTTCAGAATATCTCTATATTTAGTATTTGGTAGGTCCACCTTTTGCTTTAATGACAACATGCAATCGAGCAAAAGACGACACAAAACCTGAAGACCCCGTTATCCCAGCATGATCGTACATAATGCTCAGTTTTCTCAGTCTTCAAGTGCTCCCATAAATGTTCAATGGATTTGAGGTCAGGTGACTGTGGAGAAAAGTCCAGGACAGTCAGAACTTCCTTGTTCTTGATCTTCAAGTGGTTCTTGCAAAAGTTTGAGGTGTGTTGGGGTCCTGATCCTGCTGCAGCATGAATCCTTCTCCACAAAGATCCAAACTAGAGAGTCCATCATGGAAGAATAAAACATTACTACTTGGTCAGGGTAGATTCAGTTCACTGCAAGTGTCCACACACATTAGTGCAGCTCAGAGACTTCTGATTGGACTAGAAATGTTGGATGTGTTGATGAAAAGAAAGTTGTCATTTGTGTGGTTGGAGCTCAGCTTGTTTTTGTCATCAGCATGGAGGCTTGGTGTCCAGTCAGGAAATCCTTTGGTCAGCTGTGTGTAATAAGCAGCAGAATAAATCCAAAGGAGGATTGTAATGACTAAAGACAGACTGGAGATGTTTCTTCTCACATGTGAGGACTGAACTTTGAGCTCATGTGTTTGTGACTCTTCACCTCTGTCTCCTCTCACAGGGAGAAGATGATCTGCAGGATCCTGCTGCTCATCACGCTGACCTCCTGTGTCTGTGGAATTAGTTTACACCTTCACTTTATTCTCCACAAAGACTAAAGACTAAATACACTTTGACACTTCACACTTTAAAGGCTCACATGTTAAAACTGTCACTTTGTCTGCTCCTCACTTTCCCTCTCTGTCTCCTCAACAGGAACATTTGTAGTGAATGTGACACAGAGCTCCTATCAGGCAGAGGAGAACCAGAACATCACACTGGAATGGACCTTCACCATCAAAAAGGAAACCTCACATTTCCCCTCGACGTCCCTTTTTATCTACTGTGAGACTGTTCACTGATCCCAATGTCCCCAACTCCTGTTTCAGCTCCATGAAGGTGTTGAGGTCCCAGAGTCTCAGGATGAACATTTTGCAGGACGAGTCCAGCAGTTTGACAAAGACGTCCTCAGAGAAGGACGAATCAGACTTCATGTGTCCAGACTCAGGACTGATGACTCGGGCCTGTACCTGTGTGAAGTGAAGTGAAAACAAATTATGGTTTCAACATTGGTAAATCTCGGCTCAATGTCACTGGTAAGTTGATTTCTGTTTTCTGGTATGCCAATTTAAATAATTTTCAGATGTGGAAGTGTTGTACAATTTCACGTGTTGCTTTGATGAGTCAGAACAGCAGCACAGAGGCTTAAACACGTGTTACAACCCCGCTCAAAGGCGGGAAGGTGAAGCAACAAAAACAAGGTGGATCTGGTGAAATAAAGTTATTTATTAAGCAGGATTTGACAAAAGAGGAAAACTACAAAGTATAAAGAGGGGTATAAGGGTGTTGTTCAAATCAGTAAATGAAAAAGAGGACTCCAAAACTAGAGTTACACAACTATTCTGACCATAAATCAAACAAGAAACTGACAAAACAGCAAAAACATTGTGTGTGACTAATCCAGAGGAATACTGTGTGAACGTTATCAGTATGAGAGGAAACTGTACCTGGATCAGTTTTCCAGGTGGAGAACTAGAGTCTCAGTAGTATTTTAGAAAACACAGCGAGAGGTCAGATGGTCTCAGCAGACCCCAGACTGACAGACTGGACAAGTTCTTCAAAGGTGCCTTCAGACTGGCATTTCTGTTGTGGATATTTGGTTTTCTATCTTAGTGAAATGTCGTTTTTTCACATGAATGACTTCATTTGTTTCTTTACAGCAGCTTTACATAGACACATTGGCCCAAACCTGAGACCCAAACCTGAGACTGAACCTGAGACTGAACCTGAGACTGAACCTGAGACTGAACCTAGACTCAGACTCAGAAAGTTGGAGAGAGGATCGCCCTCTATTGTGGACTGGGAGTAACAGCAGCAACAACAGCAGCTGGGTTGGTTGCTCTTTACCGTTTCACTCTGGTAAACAAGTGTTCCTCTGTCTTTAAGTGGTGTATCTGAGAACAGTTACAGCTCAGCAGATGGATCAGAGTCGGCTCAGCAATCTGTGTGAGATTATTTTATAACATGCACACAGAAAATACTAGTTTCCCATTGGCTGGCAGGCAACAAAACTGCACATAAAATGGCAGCGGGTAAAAGCCCTGAAAAGAGGAGCGTCTGAATAAATGATGCACAGATACAAACTTTCCTGAGGTCATGTGTGATGAGGGAAAAGAGGTGAGGTGTCTCTGAAGTTAACTCAACATCACCCCCTGCTGGAGCCCTCAGGTAACTACTACTCTGATGCCATCAAGATTCAAGATTCAAGATTCAGCAGAGCCTTTATTAGTACCACAGCGGGGATGTTCACATTGTAACTGCAAGCAAGAGACACACAGTGGAAATAACAGTAGGCAAACCACAACATCACACTGGAATGGACGTTCACAACCAAACCTCACAGTTCCCCCGACTGCCGTTTTATGTACTGTACTGTGAACTATTCAGTGATCTCAAGGCCCCAACCCTGTTTCACAGGTCTGTTTGCACATGAAGGTGTTGAGGTCCCAGAGTCTCAGGATGAGACATTTTGCAGGGGCACGAGTCCAGTTTGACAAAGACGTGTCCTCAGAGAAGGACGAATCAGACTTCACAAGAAACAGATTCATGTGTCCAAACTCAGGACTGATGACTCGGGCCTGTACCACTGCTGGTTTGAAAACAAACTTGGTTCAGCTATGTTGTCGACTCAATGTCACTGGTCATTGATTCAGTATCACGTTTATTTGATAAATAGGAACCTGAGAAGAAAAGTTTGTGGACCACCACAATCAAATCCTTAACTTCCTTCTTGTAGATTTGTGAAATATGTTACTTAATCTGTTGTGGATATTTAGTTTTCTTTACAGCAGCAACCGATCAACCCGAACCTGAGACTGAACCCGAACCTGAGAGACAGTTTCTTTACAAAGAAAGCTGGAGAGAGATCGGAATGTTGTTTCTTCACATGAATGACTTGATTTGTTTCTTTACAGCAGCAACCGATCAACCCGAACCTGAGACTGAACCCGAACCTGAGAGACCAGACAAAGAAAGCTGGAGAGAGATCGGACTGTGGACTGACAGCAGCAGCTGTGCTGTTTGTTGTTATTCTTTCATTCACTCTGTTTATCAAAAAAGTATTCTTCAGTCCAGTTTCTGTTTCTGAAAAAATTACAGCTCAGCAGGTGGATCAGATGAAACAGTTTCATCAACAATGTAATGAAACAATTTTATATCCTGGACACAGAAAATACTAGTTTCTCATTGGCTGTCAGGTCATTAAACTGTGTAATAAGGACACATTAAACATACCAGCAGGTAACCATAGCAACAACTTTGATTTTCTAACAAAGTGTAAAGTTGATAATGATTCAAACTTCATTCAAGTTATGATTTAAACCTTTTCAGTAAGTGTCTATGGTCTAAGAGTCGGGACATCTCGCTCATGATCCAGCTAACTGTCAATAAGCAGGTTTGGGTTTAAGGACTTGTTACCATGACAACAGCTCCAGATAAATTTTAAACTGGTTAAAACAAAAAGAACCAAGAGATCCAGACTCGTGTCAAATGATCGGTGTTATAATCTGGATAACTTGGTCATCCACGCACAAAGAACAGCACCTGAAAGCCTGAATTAGTGAAGCCTAAATTGGTGATGCCACATCTGAAGAACAGGCTTGAGAGATCTGAGCATGGTGGGTGGAGGATTCAGAGCCGATCACAGATTTTGACACACCAACAGACAGGCTGACATGAACACCAACAAGGAGCAGGAGCAGCTCAGAGAATGATGCACAAACAGTGAATTTTAAAGGAAAAATAAACTTTCTTTCAGCTGCTCAAAGGAATCTGATGACAAGGCAATATGTAAAAAACACAACCATACTAAAATCTAATTTATCATAAATACATACAATAGGAATCAATGATGGTTCATAGATTTCATTCCACAGCTTCAGTCATCAGATTGAAACAGCATCATTTTTCAGAGAGGCAGCATCAATGAGATTTACTGTAACGCTGAGATCAAGTGCACCAGAAATGAAGTTAACCACTCACCTCAGCTTTATAAAAATAATGTTTTAGATTTCCTGTAAACTGTTTTCTTAATAAATACATCTTTCGTGACCAAAAGGATTTTTATTGCAGTACCACAGTTGGCCACTGGGACATTTTCGCAGCAAAGCTTTCGCAGCAAAGCTAACTCTGCTCCATCGTATCATCATATTACTCTCAAGTCATGGCAGTGATTCATTAAGACGCCAGCATCCTTCAAACATGACTCACCGTCATCATCAGAACAGTTGGTGACTATAAATGGTGATACCATTTTAAATTAATACTCCTGATTGTGTTTAGTGCACAGAAGACTGATTTAAAAAAGATGTTTATCAATCAAAGCAGCAGAGGCCGAGACATTCTGACTTTTTGTCCTAATATTACAATATATCCCAGTTTGTAACATGACATCATTATGAGGTTATCAGGGTGACTTTATCAAACGTCAGAAAGATAAAGCAGAGCCAAAGAAGACATGAAACAAGTTTATTACAACCCATGTTTAACTTCATATATGACTGATGATGATGTTCTCTGTACATGTGGCATCTATTGCACGTCTGTCCGTCCCAGGGAGAGGGATCCCTCATCTGTGGCTCTTCCTCAGGTTTCTTCTTTTTCCCATAAAGGCTTTTTTGAAGTTTTTCCTGACTCGGTTCGAGGGTCTAAGGACAGAGGGTGTCACAACTGTACAGATTGTAAAAGCCCTCCGAGGGCAAACGATGTTTGTGATTTTGGGCTTTAAATAAATAAATTTGAAATTTGAATTTGACAACAACCTATGACACAGAAACTGCTTCATGAGCTCCTTTAAAAGACATGAACAAAACTGTCAGTGAATCAGCTTGAACTCAGTGAAATGACTGGATGAATGAACTGGAAATACTTTGGGCAGGGTTGTATGAAGACAACACGACGAGACGATGAGACGTTGATCCATCTTTTTATGAGATGAAACACTGTTGTAGCTTTTCCCTGAAACTGCCTGGACGCTGCTGCATCTCGTCTTTCAGAGGTCAAAGGTTAGTTAGCTGGATTGAAACAGGCAACAGCAGCATTTAAAAGTGAAAATATCACTTCATAAAGCTGATTCATGAAACGTGTCCAAAAGTCCAATGGCGGAGTGCAAGTGCTGCGGCTCCAACTATGAACAAAGCAAATCCACAGAGCCCGATCCTTCCCCGGCTCGCTGGCTTTGGGGTCTCCTTTGTGGGCTGATCGCTGGCTGCTGCAAAGAGATGAAACACATCTGAGACAGTGTCTGCAGGTTCCTCTAAAGGTGATGAATGCATATTGTGTTACTGGATTATAATGAACTGATGCATTAATTACTTTTCATAAAGGAATCTGAATCTGAATCACAACCAGGGAGCTTAATGTAGAATAATACATCATCATTTATTTGCTTCATCATCTCAACCTGCAAAGTCACCTAAAACAACAAACACATATAGTGGAATAAAAAGTTGTAATATTTGTCTTGGAAAGCAGCAGTTTTGTTAAGTAAATACGCAAGTGAAGTTCAAGTACCTCAAGTACAGTACTTGAGAAAATGTATTTGGTTCCCCAGAGAGAGAATTTCTGGACTCTGCAGCTCTACAGTGCTTTTTTGCCATTTTTAGCTCGTTCTTTTGTTTGTACGAGTTTCAGACCAATAAATGTCTGCTCACCACCAAACGGCACACAGACAAAGTCAACAACCAGCCTCTGAACAAAGTGGAGCCTTTAGGAGCTGAACAGCCAGATGCTTTTCACCAGAGTTGGTGGAGACCAAAACAGCTCAAGGAAAAGTGAATATTGGACTTAAATGTGCTCACATAAAGATCAGATGATGTATCTGTGTGTGTCTGTCAGAGAGAGCATAAATTTAATAATAGTGTAGATTAGGATGCAGCACTTTTCTCGTTTCTTGAAGGCTTCAAGTTTGGAGAAAAATCTGTATAAAAATCTAATATAATTGTCTGGATTTTGAAAGGCCTTTGTCCCCCAGGAAAACAGACCCCTTCACTGCCCAGAAAAGCAATATCAAAATAGTGATATAAGTAAACCTCTGGTATTTTTAATCTGACTACATTTGGCGTTTTGTGGCCTCCATATAAGAGGGATAATCTAATTATTCCATGAGGTAGCACATATAACTATCGGGGCTCAATCTGTTCCTTCATCCAGATTCAATGTAAGAAAAGTGACGTCGGCCTACCTGTAACTCTGAGCTCACATGCGTTGTGGCCACTCTCCCTCTCGTTCACGATGACCACACAGTAATAGGTGCCTGAGTCGTCGAGCCTCAGCTCAGTAAAGACACATTCAATCCGTCCTTTCTTGGCGAGCTCCACATCACAGCTCACTTGTCCTTTGAAGTTTTCCTCTGGGTACAGCTCAAGCTCAGACTTGCTGTTATAGAGGAAGAGCCTCCTCGTTCGTTTCCCACACATAATGTCTATATACAGCGAGACGGGAGGCGTGTCAGTGTTTGACAGGGAAGAGCCATGTCAGTGTGATGTTACCGTGTTCCTCTGCCTGGTAGACGTCCTGAGTGACGCTGACAGTGAACAGGAGTCGGGCCTGTGGGGGTCAAAGGTCAGAACACATGCAGTGAGAAAGGGCACCACAACAATGAGGCTGTGGAAATCTTCAAGTGAGGACACCACAGTGTGGCGACATCTAGTGGCCAAATCTGACACAATCTGCTTTAACCCTGAGGTTCATATTTAAGGGTGTTTAGGGACTCAGGACCACATTAAATGTCTCATTCACTCATTTTCTTTACAGACAGACACACAGTCTCTGCTCAGGTCTGTTCACTTCCTGTCCAATCTGTTTACGATTTTTAACTGTTTTATGGTGTTAAAATGGTTGGAAATCACTGATTTTTTTTATGGTGGCTCAGTGTTTTCAGAGACCCGAAGTATGTAACAGTGTTTGTCTCTACATGTTAGTTTGCAGGTGATGTTGGATTTTTCTTTTTGGCCTTGTTCTGTTACATTTTTACAGCACTTTTCTGTTACACATTTTCATAAAGTACATTGTTCTTATTCCTATACCGTCAGGTAACACAATGGATTCCTAGCAGAGTACTGGACAATGTGATTGGCTTTCTGTGGTACTGGAAGCTTTTGATGACGGTAACAACTGATCATGAGAATTTTATTCTGCTACCAAGTGATCAGTCAGCATATTCGGAAGCACAACTGTGGCATGAATATGTGTCGGTTCAGCAAAACATTGGACATTTACGTGCAAAGTCATTTTGCAATCACCACCAGAACAATGACTGTTCTTTGTAATTCTTTTGACTAATCTCTCTTTAACTTCTCATTAAGAGGAATACAAGGTATTACACAGACATTTTATTCAATGTGAAGTTTTGCTCAGTTTTGCAGACTAAAAAATGTTTTTTGGCAATATACACATTCTCCGAAAACTCCTCTGTAAAGTACAAATCTTTATTAAAACAAGAAATATATGATGGATAAACCTGCTTTTGCTGAACATATTACTAGTTTACATGTCTAAAACAACTTATATATAAAAAATATAATAAATAAGACATAAAATAGAAAGAGACGGTTCACTTCTGTCCACTTTGATCAGTACAAAGAATATCCTCACAAACTTACTAAATATTTTCTTGTGAAGCTGTTTTGCACTTTCATTTATTTATGCCTGAAGAACATAAAGTTGGAAGCAGTTGGAATTATCGATACCTTTAATCTATTTTGAACAGTGACAACAGTGGATAATTCTGAAATAATCCTGAAGTCTGTACACTCACCCAGTGCAAGACAGATGAGCGTCACAGTTAACGTCAGTAAAGCAGCCGTCCAGCCTGGCATTCTTCACTGGACCAGCCAACAGAGAGAAATACACTCAGTACAATATTACTGCATTATCTTAGGTATTTACTGTCTTTGTATTATCATCTGCTTCATGTACTGCAGTTTGAGTCGTGATCAGAGTGTTGACTGTTTGATCCCTCTCCCCCCAGTAACACAGCTAGTCACTAGCTATTTCTTGAAGCTCACCGTGTGGGTGTGAATGTTTCTGCAGGAGAAGAAGAAGAAGAGGAAATGATTTCTCCTTGCAGTCCGGTCTGAGGTTTTGGGTCCCTCCATGGTCTACCTGAGCTCCTCCACCGGTCCTCTCCAGCTGCCTGCAGTCTCTGTTGTTGAGTGGCGATCACTGCTTCACAAACCACACCCTGAAGTTTGGAATCAGAGGAATAAACGATACTCACTAAACATGAGTATCTTTTCCTGTTGCAACACTTCTGACTTCATTCATCCTCCTTCCCCATTTCCTTCATACACACACGCACACGCGTTCTTTTAACTTTGTAATCTAGCTTGAGTCAGCACTGATCATATTTCCATCTCTTCAGACTCTACAGACCTGGTGCACTGTAGAGTCCCAGCATGTCTTTTAATGACCCTATCCCTAACTCTCTAACATCTCCATCTGTGCAGAAAACTGTTCACTGCTGGACTCATTCCTCATGCACTCTGATCTTCATGGACCCTGATCCTGTTGGATTCTGATCCTGATGGACCCACAGCTCTGGCTAGCTCTGGCTACCTGACTGAAGAGGTACACACAAGAATTAATAAGATGTTTTCCATGAAACCATCCATAGTTTACTCTCAATGACAGACATGATCCACAACTACTGGCTCGAGAAACTAACTGGCTGCACTGATAAACCAACTGCTGAAGGATGGGACCCACCCAGAGTGGTTAACCCAACCATCCTGATCATGAAGGACCCCCAGAGGGTACAATTCAATCCAACTACAGGCCAATAACCTGCCTTCGTACAACATGAAAGCTCCTGTCAGGCATCATAAGATGAACAGGCGCGTGGAGACTTGTGGAGTCTGTCTCTTGGTTTTATGTCTGAGGTCTTCATCCAACACTCTGAGGAATTGTTCTGATAGAGAGGCAGAGTCCTGTGAGTCCTGAAGGTTTCTCTTCTGAGGAACACACAGAGATGTTTCCTTTTTTATCAGGAGATTTCTTAAAACAAAAACTGAAGACAAAGCAGAGTCCGACACAGAGAGTCAGTATAGCTGCTGAGAGTATAACATAGAGGCCGATTCTTCTCCGACTCTCTGGTTGTGGACTCTCTGGTTGTGGACTCTCTGGTTGTGGACTCTCTGTTGGTTTCTGAGGTTCAGGTTCATCAGCAGCTGCTGTAAAAGACATAAATCATCATTGTTTACTTGGAGCTCTGATGTGCAAATTAAAGAGGTGAAGTTTTGCTGCTGAGCTTTAGATAAGGTCCCACTGAACCTTTTATTTTTATTCTCACATTCTCCAGGTAACCTGAGGAAAGTCCTGCCGAGATACCAACCAACACATCAGCTGTCCCACGCGTGGCGAGAACACACTCGATCATGTTTACACCCCTTACGCGGACACGTACAAGCCCCTCCCTCGCTCTCCATTCGGAAAATCTGACCACGCCTCAGTTCTGCTGCTGCCTTCCTATAGGCAGAAACTTGAAGCGTGATGGTCCGGTGACACGCGGACCATTCAGCAGCGTGGTCCGACCAATCAGGCACTCGGCTCTGCGCGACTGCATCAGCACGACGGAGTGGTGTGTGTTTAAGGACACAGACATAAAACGCTTACACATACACACGGACGCGGTCATCAGTAAATGCATCGTGATGACGTCGTACCGAGGATTACTGTGCAGGACATTCCCAAATCAGAAGTCCCTGGGTTAATGGAGAAGTCCAAACTTAAAGCACGGACAGACGCCTACAACTCAGGTGATTTGGAGGAGTACAGGAAGTACAGGTACGCGCTCCGAAGAGCCATCAGCAGCGCAAAGAGACAGTACATGAAGCAGACACCTCCTCCCTTGCTCTTCCCTGAATATATAGTCCGGTCCATGTCGGTGAATGGAGAGTCCCTCGGGAACAATGGCGGAGTCTGGGATCGAGGGGTTGAGCAAAGTTTCCGTGAAAACCAAAATGTTACAGTTACAGTGGCGGTGGCGATGAAAAAGTTTTTTCCACAGCAATGTTGAGGGGAGAGCTCATATATATTAACATATTCTATTTTTATCATATTTTTGTATATTTTTATTGAGTTCTCTGTATCAGAGCAACTGGAACACCAAATTTCCCTCTGGGATAAATAAAGTATTCTGATTCTGATTGTTTACTGTCAAATCCTGAAAAGAGCTAGCCTGGCCTACATATCCTCACATACATACCTACATATGGTCCTTGGAGCCTGATGAGAGTATATGCCAGATGATGGGATGTACCCTGATGTGAGGCCTAAATGACAAAACATGTCAACCTGTCAGAATTTAAGACTTTGAAGTGAGGGCCTACCATCTCCTGACCAAGACGGGAGGGTGTTTCTTCCACAGGAGGGTCCAGTCCAGATGACCCTTCCAGCTCAGCCTCAACATGTTGCACACACACACCTCCAAACAAGTGCTGTAGCCTTGAGAGCTACCCCAGTACAACCGAACCTAAGGTTACGGAGGAGGAGGAGGTCTGATCCTCCACCATGGCTTAAACCTGATAAAGACCTGCACAAAGCCATGTCCAATCTTAAGTTAAGGGAAGCAGAGTTGGATGGTAGCCAACCCTACTACGCCCTTGAAGACTCTGCATATCCACCCTGTAATCCTCCACCTCAATACAATGGTACCGTCAGCCTCCAGATGCTGCTCCTAGAAAGGGGATCTCATCCTACCCCCCCTGCTTGACCTTCTCAGCCACATCTATGTTTAATGGACTTGGTGTCTGGCCAATCCTACCATCCTTTGGCAGCCACTGAGATGGTGCCTGGTACACTGCCACCTCTTCACCCGACGCAGCATGCTGCATCTGAACAAGTGTATAGAGGCCCCAAACCCACTACTCCTAAATTTATTCACCAAAACCTTAGTGAGTTTTGTAACCCCTTTTTGTTCTATGAGATTACAATAGTAATAGATTACAGTTCACAGTTTAGACCAGTTACCAGGATTCTAGGAGGTCGCTCATGGAGCCCAGGAGGGAACATCAACATTGACCACACCCACACGAAATTTAGTTTGCAAAAGATATATTCTTGGTCATCAATAACAAAAATATGACAACAAGCCATCAATATCATTAATTGAACAAGGAAAATAATAAAGTGCGCACATTGGGGGCATTTAATCTGTGTGAATTTCAATGTCCTACCACACCGCAGATAAGGAAGGTAAGTTGTCCTTTATTCATCAGCTCTGGCTCGCCAACCGGTTCACAGGGATCCTCTCCTCCAGCAGGTGTTCAGGGAAGCCGCCTTGTGGCTATCTGCTGCTGGTCTCCTCGCCTCTCTGAAGTCAACTACTGGTTGTTGATGTCCGCTTCCAACATCAACTCCACAGAATCATATCCAACTAAAAAAATCCTGACCTATGGAACAGGCCACATTCATTTGTTTCAATAAAATTAAATTATACAGGCCATAAACTCTCAGTTAAAATAGATAACATAAATATGAGCCTATATAAACTCAAATTATCTTACAATAAAAAAATATTAGTTCTCATCTCTCTTCTATATAATATATATAATATAATATTAGTTCTCGTCTCACTTTACCAGTGTATCATAACTAAAAATTCTCCCAAATACCTTAAATTAGGCCTTCTTACTGTCAAATATTTGAAAAAGGATGATGAAATAAGCATTCAAGGTTAAGTTTCTCCTTTTCTCCTCACACGCACATACACGACAGCTTAGCATTTTTTCTGCATTATCACACAATGTTAACCATTAGCTCAATTGTTAGCTCAAGTCAAGCTAACACACACGTGGTGCTATATTAGCGACTAGCAGCTAACAATCACACACACATACAGACTGAATGACGGACTTATGCTTCTCTTTTTCTTTCCTCTCCACAGCTTATGAAGCCTGGGCTACAGTTAGCAAAGGTTCGTATAGCCTCGGAGAACCTGCTCCCCTCTAAGGCTACAGAACCTTTGATGTATGGAGAACGTGTGGACCACTTAAAACTGGAGGAAGCTGTCTCTAAGCTTGTCTCTAAACAGCAAAGAGACGAGCAGCTGAACAGCTAAGATAAGTGATAAGACTCAGCTGACCTCTGACAGTTGTTAAACATGTTTAACTAATCCTGTTCATTTCAGGTTATAATTTACCTCATGTTCTCAACTGATATGATTTAATACAAACTGTTGATATGTCTTAATTTTTACTCAAAGAAACTCGTCACCTTTGAGCTTCCTCCTGCAGATTCGTTCATAAATACCAGTTGTTTGGTTGGACTGCACAGTTCTGTTTTTTAATAATTTAAAGTGATATATTTATTGAATATGTGCATAATTTAAACCTTATAATTAATATTTGGAAATGATTTCTAGTGTTTCTGCAGCTTCTTATTCTATTCTAGTTGTGTGCTCGTGCCCTCTGTCTGCTGTCTCTGTAAAAGAATCATCCCTGTTTCATCTAATTTCATAGTAAGTCCTTCATTCATGCTTCTGATAATGTTATTTATAATTTTCACATGAACACTCTCATAGCTGGACTGATAAACCCAGAGTTAACAGAAGAAGGATGATCAGTATCAGATCATCGGTAACTCACAGAGAGCTGGAAGTTGGAGATGCTTCATGGTGCAGGCTCCTGATCTCATAGATCGTTGTGTCTCAGCCTTTAGTCAAAGTGCTGACATGAGGGAAGACCTACATTGTGCATGTTTCATCAGGTTAAAGAGCTGGGCTCAATGTTTTATTAACCCTTATGAAGATTTTATCAGCTGATTATTTTACTGCACTGTGAACAAGATAAAGTCAGTTTGTTCAATTAAGAGACATTTTTCAAAGATTCAACGTCTGTATCTGTACAACTATTCAAATAAATGTAATGGAGTAAAAGGTATAACACTACTATCTTACTGGAACCAATATTAAAGTACTATAAAGTACTAATACTCAAGTAAACATACCTGCATATATATATATATATATATATATATATATATATATATATATATATATATATATATATATATATATATATATATATATATATATATATATATATATATATATATATATATATATTAAATAGTAAATGTACTTAGTTACTTTGCACCACAATAACACTTGATGTGTAGCTACTTTTGACAGCTGGAAAGTAACTAAGTACATTTACTTTAGTACAGTTATGAGGTACTTGCTGCAGAACTTCAGCACAGATACTTTAATCTCAGCACACATGATGTAGACTAACTGTAATTATTCACAAATGTGGCTTATTTAGCATCTATTCATTGAATAAAATGAGATTGACCTAAATCAGATTTACGTCAAGTTTTATTATCAATATTAGATTTATCAGGTAAATCAGGTTTATTGCCAAGTATGTTTCCACATACAAGGAATTTGATCTTGTTTTAATGCATTATAAAAAATACAGAGATTAAAATTAGAAATCCACCAAAAACTATTGCAACTGCCAAGAAATGTATATACAATAGAAAGATCAGCAATAAAAATATGAAAAAATATATAACAAAAACAAATGTACAATACATGTTTTTAAATGATAGAGCTGCACAGTTTGTAGAGGAATGTGCAAGATATTGACCAGGGAAAGTTCACAGGGTGCAAAAATATTCACTCTAAATGAATCACCTTACTTTAATGTTTGGAAACAATCTCCAGTGCTTCTTGTAGCTTCTTGTATTCTGACTGAGATTATATCAAGCTAATATCTATTCTACCAGCAGGTGTCACTGTTTCATCTTGTTTCACATGAAGTTCTTCATTCATGGTTCTGATGTTGTTGTAAGTAACTCGTCTTTTTTCTTTTTCACATGAAAACTCTCTGAGCTGGATGGAAAACTGGTTCTTGACTGTTAACAGAGCCAGTCGAGAACCAGCTCCATGATCCTGGTTATCCAGACCATTGTTAATCAATTAATCGAAAACTAATCTTGAACTATTTTGATAATCAGTTAAAAATTGAAGTTATATCTCCAGCAAATATTTTTACATATTTTTAATATGATGACCTCATATATTTTCTTAAGTTTTATAGACAAACAATTCAATCACTTAATTAGGAAAATAATTGGCAGGTTTATCAAGTAGTAAAAAAATAATGATTAGATGGAGCCCGAGTGGAACCGGATCACCTAGAGAGATCCAGTTAAAGTGGCTTTGTGATTCAGGCCTCAGATGTGAAGGAGCAGATCAACAAACCGATCAAACTGATTGATTCAGCCATCAGAGGAGTTGGATCAGTGGAGCTGCTTCTGTCCCTGATTCTCTCTGCAGAGGAGACAGAGGACAGTCAGACAGAGACAACAAACACAAAGACCTCTGAAAGACCTCTGACCTCTGACCTTTATCTTCATACTGACCTTTGACTTTGAGCTTCACTTGTTTTATCATCAGGATGTTTCTCTTCCTGCCATCGTAGACGATGCAGCTGTATTCTCCTGTGTCTGTGTCTGTCTGTGGGGTGTTTCAGGATCAGACTGAGGTCTCCAGTTTGTAGCAGGTCTTCCTTCATCTCTGTTCGGTCTCTGTAAAGTCTGGAACTGTTCTTCAGGTCGGTCAGAGCCGTTCTGATAAACATGAACCTTCCTGTTGTTTCTGTCCGTCCACTCCACTCTGTGACGTCTTCAGGCAGGTCAGCTGTGGTTTTGAAGGGCAGCTGGACAGACTTTGCTCCTGAATCCACCTCCACCTGACAGACTGAGAGGACAACAAACCACAACATCAGCTGTAGACAGCAGCAGCATTGTTTGAATAACTTTATTGAATTATTACAGAAGTTGTAGAGAAACCTGAAGGACAGAACCAGATGAGACCAGCAGGGACAGAAATACAGAAAGTCAAACAGGTTGTCAAGCTGTGTTGGAGATGATCAGAGTCTTGATGGTGTTGTGTGATGGTTTTGGTGCTTCAGCAGTAAAGTCTCATCTCAGTGTTGAACTGCTGTTTGTTGCTTTTCTGTCTGAATTTTACATTTATGGATCTAAAGTTTCACTTTGAGGAGTTAAGATTTCAGATGAAAACTCCTTGTTTCTGTATTTATCAACATCAATCCAGTGAGAAATTTATACATTTCTGTTTTCATCTCTGTGGTGTAAATGAGCTGTTTGATGATTATTGTTAAAGGATCTTAGTAAAGAACATTTTCTCTCTTTATATTAATCCCATTGATTTCAAATTAATTCTAAATGCATTAAATCAAAGCGTTTGTGGGACAAACTAAACTTCATGAAAAGTGTTTGTAGATTTCTTTATTATTATTCTGAATTATTATTCTGAAGAAAAAGTTTGTAGAGAAGAAACAACTTAAAAACTGGGTCATTGAAGTGATTTTACTTTTACATCAACGTGACATCTGAGAAGGAAATTTAAAGCAAAAGTATATATTAATAAAACCAATTTTTAAATTATTATATGACTCAAATAGACAGAACCAACCTCTGACCTCTGACCTGTATCTTCATACTGACCTTTGACTTTGAGCTCCACTGTTTTCCTTCTCAGGATTTTTCCTCCCTCCCTGTAGAGACGGTGCAGATGTATGTTCCTGTGTCTCTGTGTCTGTGGGGTATTTCAGGATCAGACTGAGGTCTCCAGTTTGTAGCAGGTCTTCCTTCATCTCTGTTCGGTCTCTGTAAAACTCATCTTGTTCTTCAGGTTGGTCAGAGCTGTTCTGATAAACATGAACCTTCTTGTTGTTTCTGTCCCTCCACTCCACTCTGACGTCTTCAGGCAGGTCAGCTGTGGTTTTGAAGGGCAGCTGGACAGACTTTGCTCCTGAATCCACCTCCACCTGACAGACTGAGAGGACAACAAACCACAACATCAGCTGTAGAGACAGCAGCAGCAGTTTGAATAACTTTATTGAATTATTACAAAGTTGTAGAGAAACTTGCTGAAGGACAGAACCAGATGAGACCAGCAACATAAAAACTGGATCATTGAAGTGATTTTACTTTTCCATCAAAATCTCATCTGATAAAGAAATTTGATCACTGATTTATTCACAGTCTTGTAAAAAGTCTGAATTCATCCTTTGTCAGGTCTGTCTGACAGACGACAAACAAACAATTTTTAAAATGCTCGTTTTCTGAATGGAGTTTGGATGGATCAGAGCTATGCTGAACATTGTAGCTGCTCCATCAATGTTCAAAATAACATCATTTAAATTCTGTATAAATATGAAGTAGTATCACAGAGCTAACTAGTTAGTGTTGCACACTGTTAGTGCTGTAAGAGAGGAAAGACACTCGGGAGGAGCAAAACAGTCCCTTTACATAGAAATCAGTCTACAGGGTGTCTCAATCAACAATTAATCAATCAATAATCAATGACCTCCTCTTTTGAATGGAAAATGTTGTAGATGATCATCAAGTTCAATTCTCCACATGAGCTCTTAAAGATCGGATTAAAGATATTGATCGAGGAAACAATCTTTGAAGTTCAATTTTTTTGTCTCCAAATATCACAACAACTGCTCCAAATGTGAGTTCAACATTCAGAATATTCATCAGAAGAATTGGACTTTATGTATGTATGTATGTATGTTATAATAAATAATCAACATTAACTGTTGTTGTGCGCTAAGAGGAGTTAGTTTGGTTATCGGCAAATAAATAATTATTAAGAATAATTATTTGTATTCTTAATTGCTGATTTAAAATTACGGGGCACCACCCTGTTACCAGGGACCGGTAACCAAGAAACCTTAAAATATATAGAATATATTTTAGCTAAACAGTCTCAATAGATTCACTCATAAGTGGACCATGAAGGGTTGAATCCGAGCACTGACCCACAATCCAGCTGTTATCACAAGAAATACGCACAATAATCACAAACGACGACCATTGCTAACACAAACAGCATTTATTGGAAAATAACAACAATTATCTACTCTAATGCAATAGGTATGTGATGCTTGATATGGGTGTGTGTGTGTGTGTGTGTGTGTGTGTGTGTGCGTGCGTGCGTACGTGTGTGTGTAAAAGTGGGAGGAGAGAGGTGGCGGTGCAGTCTCTGAGTGGTTACGCCTCCACGTGGTGGCTCAACCGCGAGGTTTGAGCTGAGTGGGGGAGAAACCCAGGGAAGAGACGCTAGTCTTTGAAGATGTGTGAAAGCAGGATGGCTGAACGCTGTCTCCTGCTTGTGTCTAATTCCAGGTGTGTCGAACCTCGTGGTGTGTAGGTGCTTTTATGTGGGTTAGTAGGAGGAAAGAAAAGGGGAGAGCGCATGCACAGACTTTCAACTATACCGTGAGATAATGAGCGCTTATCCCGACCACACAGTAGCGGGCGGACGAAGTGGTCTTCGTCCAGCCTGGGATTTTCGCTCATTAATCCGATCCGGACTGAAGAATACCCCAAAGCTTACGGTGTATGTGAACACCGCGCAAAACACAATCAACAGCAGAAAACAATCGCAGCGGTAACTACTCTGTAGTAGCTCCGGCGTAAACTGGACGCGAACGCGGTCCTTCTTCACAATTAATACAACATCGCCGAATAACACACAACTATTTCTAAGGTCTCTGCCCAGACACAAGCCTCTTACTTTGAGTTGTCTTGATCCGTATGTTGGTCCGTCAGCGTGTTGCTGGTTGAACGGTAATGAGCCGTTTTACTTTCACTTGTTGCACGTTGGTTTAGCAATCACGGAAAAGCACGGCTGGTTTCCTCGGCGTGGCAGGAGAAAACAGTGCAGAGTCGACTTTCTGAGAAGCGAGGACGTGCGGTCCGGTGTCCTCGACGAGTCTATTCGTCCTTCTGCGGGCGGTTGAGATCAGATCTCAGCTGATTTGGATCTCAGCTGGTTTGGATCCGTTAAAGAGAGTCTGTTTACTCGGCCTGCGAGTGAACGACGTGTGGCCAAAATGAAAGAAAAAAATATAAAAAGAAGAATCAAAGAAAGAAGAAAAAGAAAGGGGAAAAAACAAAGGTTTGAGTGATGCTCCCTTTCAGTGACCGGAGTTACAGGAGAAAGCTCTGAGGAGCTCTTGCAGCACGGTACTGGGGAATAGCACTGGGAAGTGGGGTGCACTGGTTTATATCACCTGAGTGACATCACAGCTGTGTCATAGGGGACCCCTGGGGTTCTCAGGGAATTGTCCAATGAGCACCCAGTGTTCGAATTTAAACCAGCCTTCGCACCTAGGTGAGATTTGTGGAATTGGCGCTCTTTCTAACAAAGGGTCATAAAAGGGAACTCTAATCAGGCTTTTCAATTTCCATGTAGGCCTGAGTCAGGCTTTAAGCCTGCGTGTAGGCCTTCTATTGCTCAAGCACATGGCCTGAGATCCCAACATCCCCCCTTTTGGTTTGAAGAATGTGCTGATCGCAATCTTCAGAGCAACAACAGGTTGAACGGTCCATGTGGTTGATGTCACCTGGGGTTACATAGTCCATGCGTTCTCTGAAGTACGAAGGTCATAAAACAGTTTGTGTCCTTAACGGGAGATAATCCATGTGTCCTTGAGTAGGAAGGAAAAGGGTTCATACAGTTTTCAGAGTTCATATAGTTTCAGAGGCTTTAGTGTCTGGGCAAACTTAGAGGCATGTCTAGGCAGAGACATTCTAACTAACTCTAGCTAAATTGGATGCAAATTCTTTTAAGTTTTAACTCACAATTCATTGCAATCAAATTGAGAACCAAGAATACAAATAAACGAAAATCATAAGAAAACAAGTAAAGGTAGAAGGGAGAAAGGAAAAGCGGATCACGCAGGGAAGAGAATGGAGGAGGTAAGGTTGGTTAGGTGTTAATAGGCTTACCCCTGGGAGGAGTTGGGGTTAGCCAGTGGGATGGTTGTCTGTTGGTGTGTGAACGTGACGACACAAACATCAGAGAACCTAGCTGGATTTGTGGATGTACCTGTACATTATGTGTGCAACGACTATCGATTCATTCCCTAAGGAGGAGCTCAAGGGCTACAGCAGTGATGGGGTGTTAGAGATTAGTGCGTACCGGCGGGGTGAGTCAGGTACGCAGCTATTCTTCTCATGTTGTTAATGGGTGTCAATACCTTTTTGACGTAGGGATTCGTTCCCCTCTTCAGGTGTGGGGAAGCGATCAGGGAGATTGTGTTGCTGCACGGTCTCTGACAGGTACCTGCGGATGAGCATCTCAATCTCTGGTGTCAGACTGCTTGCCTTAGGTTGTTCTGGGGGTCGGCCATTATATCTACCTCCTGTTCTGAAGTTTCCTTCAGACCAGACTTTCCTATTTGGCTGGGGAACTTTCTGCTGTCTTGGCCTTAACTGTTCATGAAGGTAGGTTGAACTGTCCCCCCTTTGGCTTTGTCGCCCACCTTGCTGGTGAGGGTTTCGGTATCTTGGTGATATTGTTTTGACTGTTGCTCTAGCGCTTGGAATCTCATCGCCTTCAAGCGCTAATTCTGAATCTACTGATGTCTCGATCCCCAGAACTCTGGGACCACTTTCGGGCCCTCTACCTGGGCGCATACGGGTCTCCCATGCCAGCTGCGCATACCTCCTGATCTCCTGCATGGATAGGTTACTAGTCCTGCAGTGCATTGTGACATCGTAACGTACCATCTCGTGGAGATTGTGTAGGAACAGAGATTTGAAACCACGTTCCTCTTCTAGACCTGGCGCGTTGCGCCCTTGAAAATAGGCAGCCCTCAGACATCTGTAGTACTCTTTTGGAGGTTCGTTTTTCTTTTGCGCAATGCTGAAAGCACTGAGGGCAGCAGAGGCTGGGTCCGTATAGGGGGAGTATTCTTCCCGCAGGGCCAGGCAGAGTGCTGGGTAGTGGTCTCTGGTCTATGGCGGGAGTGTTTCCATAAACGCGTGGACACTCATTGCTGTGGTTTTCCCAGACAAGTTTGAGTTTCTCACGTGTGGAAGCGTGAGGTAAATCGAGTAATGGGTCAGGTTCAGCGTTCAACCTCCCTGAGAAAGGATGGATCATCAATGTTTGATTCCCCATTGCTTGGGTCGAAGCGCTCTATGTCTTTGGCAAGTGACTCGAGTTGACGCGTGCGCAGACCCTGTTCTCGTAGTGGGTGTGGATCATCAGAGTCTTCTGAAGTCCAACATCCTCTCGGGTCGTTATAGCGATTGTAGCAACCCCCCACTGGCAAAGGTTCAAATCCACTGTCAACAATCGGGGCTCTGAGAGACTCCCCTTCCCTATGGGTCGCGCTTTCGATGCTTTCAGCCCAGGGAACTGGATGTGCTATGTAATTATCTAGTGTGAGGACATCAGAGGCTGCTCTGCTCCTGGAAGTTGTTGGGCTTCTGTGCCTAAAGTTTCAGGAATGGCTGAGACAGCAGGGCAGGGGAGTTGGTCCATTTCGGGATCAGACTCTGTTATACTCGCTGGTGGCCAGGATTGTGTCCCTACCTCCTTGGTCTACATGTGTGTCTCTGTCTCCGGTTCTCTGTTGAGCAGCTTCGAGTTCTGCTCTGAGTGTTTCACAGTTCTGCTGTGAATATTCATATTTGGTTTGGAGACGGGAGTTAGCCAGCTGAATGGCCTGGTGGTTGTTCTGTAGCTGGCTGAGTTGCTCAACATGCTCAGCAGCCTGCAGCTGGGCTTTTCGATCGTACAAAAGGGCTAACTGACCTAGCACATGTGACACAATGCACTTCTCTCCAGTCGGGTAGTTGATGTACTCAACTAGCTCTTGTATTTTGGTGTCACACATGCTGACAGTGTAATTATTTAGGTTATTTATGTCATCTACTGACATATTAATGAGGCCAGCGACTGCATCTTGCAGGTCTGGGTCTACTGCCTCTTGGGGGGCTCTTGCTCCCATGGGGTCTTGGCTACTCATTTTTCTTCCTTTTTAGTACCAAAGACGATACCCGAAAATCTAATCACTTACTGTGATTGACGAGAACTGCTGTGTTTATTCTAATGCACAGGTGGGGCTTCAACCTGTGACTTACAAGAAGGGTGTTAGTTACTCAGGCTTAGTGCCTCTCCTCTGTAACTAACACTCAAAGGGGTTAGGTTCTAGCAGTTTTAGTCTGAGAAATTGCTATCTACCCACTACTGACCACCATTACACAATTTAAAAGCAAAGCACAAATGCCTATGGACTTGGCAAATCGCAAAACAATTATTAATTTTCAGGGCAGAAAAGTCAATAATTCCTATCTTGAGGACCAAGGATTATTGTATACAAATCTTGTAACACAGCTGGAAATTGCTGGGCCTCACACGGGGCACCATTTATGTTGTGCTAGTGTGAGGGCATATGATTATTGTGCAAAAATCCTATAACACAGCTGGTGATTGTGGGCCTCATTGGGCTTCATTAAAAAAATCATATTAATAAGAGATTATTATTATTATTATTATATTATTATTATTATTATTATTATTATTATTATATGAATCACATAGACTGAACTAACCTCTGACCTCTGTATCTTCATACTGACCTTTGACTTTGAGCTCCACTTGGTTCTTAATAAGTTTGTTTCTCTCCCTGTCGTAGACGGTGCAGCTGTATGTTCCTGTGTCTCTGTCTGTGGGGTGTTTCATGGATCAGACTGAGGTCTCCAGTTTGTAGCAGGTCTTCCTTCATCTCTGTTCGGTCCTCTGTAAAACTGAACTTGTTCTTCAGGTCGGTCAGAGCCGTTCTGATAAACATGAACCTTCCTGTTGTCTCTGTCCCTCCACTCCACTCTGACGTCTTCAGGCAGGTCAGCTGTGGTTTTGAAGGGCAGCTGGACAGACTTTGCTCCTGAATCCACCTCCACCTGACAGACTGAGAGGACAACAAACCACAACATCAGCTGTAGACAGCAGCAGCAGTTTTGAATAACTTTATTGAATTATTACAGAAGTTGTAGAGAAACCTGAAGGACAGAACCAGATGAGACCAGCAGGGACAGAAATACAGAAAGTCAAACAGGTTGTCAAGCTGTTGGAGATGATCAGAGTCTTGATGGTGCTGTGATGGTTTTGGTGCTTCACAGTAAAGTCTCATCTCAGTGTTGAACTGCTGTTTGTTGCTTTTCTGTCTGAATTTTACATTAATGGATCTAAAGTTTCACTTTGTGGGGAAGATTTCAGATGAAAACATTTATCAACATGTTTGTTTTCATCTCTGTGGTGTAAATGGATCTTAGTAAAGAACAGATTTCAAATTAATTCTAAATGCAGCGTTTGTGGGAGAAAAGTGTAGAGAAAAAGCAACATAAAAACTGGATCATTGAAGTGAGTTTTAGTTTTCCATCAAAATCTTATCTGAGAAGGAAATTTAAAGTACTGATTTATTCACAGTTTTGTAAAAAGTCTGAATTCATGCTTTGTCAGGTCTGTCTGAAAGACGACAAACAACTTTTAAAATGTTTGTTTTCTGAATGGAGTTTGGATGGATCAGAGCTATGCTAACATTGTAGCTGCTCCATCAATGTTCAAAATAACATCATCTAAATTCTGTATAAATATGAAGTAGTATCACAGAGCTAACTAGTTAGTGTTGCACACTGTTAGTGCTGTAAGAGAGGAAAGACACTCGGGAGGAGCAAAACAGTCCTTTACATAGAAATCAGTCTACAGGGTGTCTCAGTCAACCTTCTTTCATTATTTTATCTTCTACAATGGGAATAATTAATCAATAATCAATGTCTCCTCTTTTGATTGATACATTTTGGTTTTAAAATGGTGTGGATGATCAATATTTGTCAGATATTTGATGTTTTCATTGATAATCTCTGTGAACTTTAAAGAATTGATCAATGAAAGGAGCATGAATGTACAATAAGTGTCATTCTATTGATCTGCATGTGTTATTAAAAATATTGATCTTTGGTTTGTTTCATACTCAGATTTGAGGCAAACGTCAGTCCTTCATGTCTCAGACTCATCTTTGTTTTTCCAGCTGATCTCAATCTGATCAGGTTTTTAGTCTCCAAATATCACAGCAATTGAAATGGAAACATCAAGGTCAATTCTCCACATGAGCTCTTAAAGACGGACGAGGAAACAATCTTTGAAGTTCAATCAGCTCCAAATGTGAGTTCAACATTCAGAATATTCGTCAGAAGAATTGGACTTAATGTCACACTAATAATAATCAATATTACCTGTCCTTAAAACACAATTACTTTCAAATTATTGGACTTCATTAAAAGTTTATATTAATAATATATTTGTTAATTATTATTATTATATGAATCAAATAGACTGAAGTGACCTCTGACCTGTATCTTCATACTGACCTTTGACTTTGAGCTTCACTTGGTTCTTAATAAGTTTGTTTCCCTTCCTGTCGTAGACGAAGCAGCTGTATGTTTCTGTGTCTCTGTCTGTGGGGTGTTTCAGGATCAGACTGAGGTCTCCAGTTTGTAGCAGGTCTTCCTTCATCTCTGTTCGGTCTCTGTAAAGTCTGAACTGTTCTTCAGGTCGGTCAGAGCCGTTCTGATAAACATGAACCTTCCTGTTGTTTTTGTCCCTCCACTCCA
The DNA here is from genome assembly GCA_023238725.1 of Scortum barcoo. Taxonomy (NCBI): domain Eukaryota; kingdom Metazoa; phylum Chordata; class Actinopteri; order Centrarchiformes; family Terapontidae; genus Scortum; species Scortum barcoo. The sequence goes on from CM041532.1 coordinate 5,378,755, forward strand.
CTCTGACGTCTTCAGGCAGGTCAGCTGTGGTTTTGAAGGGCAGCTGGACAGACTTTGCTCCTGAATCCACCTCCACCTGACAGACTGAGAGGACAACAAACCACAACATCAGCTGTAGACAGCAGCAGCAGTTTGAATAACTTCATTGAATAATTATAAAGTTGTAAAAAGTCTGAATTCATCCTTTGTCAGGTCTGTCTGAAGACGACAAACAACTTTTAAAATGCTTTGTTTTCTGAATGGAGTTTGGATGGATCAGAGCTATGCTAACATTGTAGCTGCTCCATCAATGTTCAAAATAACATCATCTAAATTCTGTATAAATATGAAGTAGTATCACAGAGCTAACTAGTTAAAAGTGTTGCACACTGTTAGTGCTGTAAGAGAGGAAAGACACTCGGGAGGAGCAAAACAGTCCTTTACATAGAAATCAGTCTACAAAGAATTGATCAGTGAAAAGAGCATGAATGTACAATAAGTGTCATTCTATTGATCTGCATGTGTTATTAAAGATATTGATCGTTGAAGAAATCAGTCTACAGGGTGTCTCAGTCAACCTTCTTTCATTATTTTATCTTCTACAATGGGAATAATTAATCAATAATCAATGTCTCCTCTTTCGATTGATACATTGTGGTTTTAAAATGGTGTGGATGATCAATGTGTGTCAGATATTTGATGTTTTCATTGATAATCTCTGTGGACTTTAAAGAATTGATCAATGAAAGGAGCATGAATGTACAATAAGTGCCATTCTATTGATCTGCATATGTTATTAAAGATATTGATCTTTGGTTTGTTTCATATTCAGATTTGAGCCAAACGTCAGTCCTTCATGTCTCAGACTCATCTTTGTTATTCCAGCTGATCTGGATCTGATCAGGTTTTTAGTCTCCAAATATCACAACAACTTGAAATGGAAAGATCAAGTTCAATTCTCCACATGAGCTCTTAAAGACGGACGAGGAAACAATCTTTTGAAGTTCAATCAGCTCCAAATGTGAGTTCAATATTCATGATGTTAATCAGAAGAACTGGACTTAATGTCACACTAATAATAATCAATATTACCTTTCCTTGAAACTCAATTATTGTCAAATTATTATACTTAATTGAAAGATGTTAATAATAATAATAATAATAATAATAATAATAATATATTTAGTTTATAATTACATTAAAACAGAACGCAGTTGCTTTTGTTTTTCACTACCTGAACATTGCACAACCACAATTAAGACACTTTAAAATCTTCTTTTGCATACTACTACCTCAAGAGATATTGGCTGTTGTATGTTTGTCATATGTTGTATATGACTTTGTACATTGTCATACCTCTATTTTCATTGCAGTTAATCCTATTTATTCTGTTTACTTCTGTTTATTTATACTTTATCCACTCATTTTGCACTAGCTCATTTTTGCTTATTCTATCTTGTTTATTTTGTACTATTCTACTTTTTTTTATACTTATTCTACTTTTTATACTTATTCTATTTGGGCTTGCACCAGGACCAGGGTAGCTAATCTTGTTCCATCCCATGTTTAACTTGTGTTGGAATGACAATAAACAATCCTTGAATCCTTGAAAAATAGACTGAACTGACCTCTGACCTGTATCTTCATACTGACCTTTGACTTTGAGCTCCACTGTTTTCCATCTCTGGATGTTTCTCTTCCTGTTGTAGACGATGCAGCTGTATGTTTCCTGTGTCTCTGTCTGTGGGGTGTTTCAGGATCAGACTGAGGTCTCCAGTTTGTAGCAGGTCTTCCTTCATCTCTGTTCGGCCTCTGTAAAGACTGAACTGTTCTTCAGGTCGGTCAGAGACGTTCTGATAAACATGAACCTTCCTGTCGTCTCTGTCCGTCCACTCCACTCTGACGTCTTCAGGCAGGTCAGCTGTGGTTTTGAAGGGCAGCTGGACAGACTTTGCTCCTGAATCCACCTCCACCTGACAGACTGAGAGGACAACAAACCACAACATCAGCTGTAGACAGCAGCAGCAGTTTGAATAACTTTATTGAATTATTACAAAGTTGTAGAGAAACCTGAAGGACAGAACCAGATGAGACCAGCAGGGACAGAAATACAGAAAGTCAAACAGGTTGTCAAGCTGTTGGAGATGATCAGAGTCTTGATGGTGCTGTGATGGTTTTGGTGCTTCACAGTAAAGTCTCATCTCAGTGTTGAACTGCTGTTTGTGGCTTTTCTGTCTGAATTTTACATTCATGGATCTAAAGTTTCACTTTGAGGAGAAAAAGATTTCAGATGAAAACATTTATCAACATGTTTGTTTTCATCTCTGTGGTGTAAATGAATTTTAGTAAAGAACAGATTTCAAATTAATTCTAAATGCAGCGTTTGTGGGAGAAAAGTGTTTGTAGAGAAAAAGCAACAATCATTGAAGTGATTTTACTTTTGCATCAAAATCACATCTGAGAAGGAAATTTAAAGCAGTGATTTCTCCACAAATAGATCTGTAAAAAGTCTGAATTCATCCTTTGTCAGGTCCGCCTGCTAGATGACAAACAAACAACTTTAAAAAGGCTTGTTTTCTGAATGGAGTTTGGTTCGATCAGAGACAATCTTTGAAGTTCAATCAGCTCCAAATGTGAGTTCAACATTCAAAATATTCATCAGAGTAACTGGACTTTATGTCACAATAATAATTATTAACAAATTGTCCTTGAAACACAATTACTGTCCTACTGAAATTATTGGACTCCTTTACAAGTTCATATTAATAATATATTTACTTTTATTGTTGTTATATGCATCAAATAGACAGATCTGACCTCTGACCTTTATCTTCATACTGACCTTTGACTTTGAGCTGAACTTGTTTTATCATCAGGATGTTTCCCTCCCTGTTGTAGACGGTGCAGCTGTATTTTCCTGTGTCTGTGTCTGTGGGGTATTTCAGGATCAGACTGAGGTCTCCAGTTTGTAGCAGGTCTTCCTTCATCTCTGTTCGGTCTCTGTAAAGACTGAACTGTTCTTCAGGTCGGTCAGAGGTGTTCTGATAAACATGAACCTTCCTGTTGTTTCTGTCCCTCCACTCCACTCTGACGTCTTCAGGCAGGTCAGCTGTGGTTTTGAAGGGCAGCTGGACAGACTTTGCTCCTGAATCCACCTCCACCTGACAGACTGAGAGGACAACAAACCACAACATCAGCTGTAGACAACAGCAGGAACTCTGAAATATCTGCTATTGTTCAATTTCACAGTTTTGTCTTTGGTGAATGGACACTCAAAAGCACAACTGACTGTTTGTACTAGAACTTCATATTAAATCTTCAAACTGTTTTTGAATCAACAATTATTTAACTTCATTAAACGTTATGAAAGTTCATTTTAATAAAACATTATTATTAGAAGTTGGAATATTTTGCCCACAATAATGACAATAAATCATGATATCTGTTCAAGACCTCTTCTTCCATCCTGATGTTCCATCCATGCTCCACTCTGTCTATCAGATAAACTAACACTTAGTAATTATATGAATTAATGTAGTTATTTTTCAGTGACAGTAATAACTATTGTTCATTAACAGGTTAGTTTAGCACATCTACAGTCTAACTACCCCTGTGTGTTACCAAGCTGAGCCCCCTTAAAGGAAGGTGGCCTTGTTGTACCCTCTGTATGTGACGTAGTTACTGGGTTTGTTGTGGGAGATGAGTCTCTCCTGCTGTGACAGAGAAGCATCAGCACGTTACCTCAGCCACAGAAAAGTTCATCTTATTAAAGCTGGTAAAGTTACTTTAGTCAGCCAGGAAGTTTCTGGACCCTGCAAACATTTCATTGACCCGGGGGTTGACAGCAGGTCTATGCTTACGACCTCTCGAGTGAAACAGGTTGAAACGACGTCGAGGTTACACCTAAACCACAGAACAACCTGACTTACAAAGAATGTAAATGTTATTGAGGATAAACTCATCTCCTAGAAGTTTTACAGAGTTTGTTTCAATTCAGTTTGACAGTTTATGTGTGCTTAATAAACAATATAAAATTTTGTAGAATTATTTCAACCTACTGCACATGTCCTCCATCATTTGAATCTGTCACAGTTCTCGACTTGAGCAGCACAAACAGAAAAACAAAGGCTTCTTTACACACTTATTGCTAAGTTCTTCATTAATGTAAAACATTAGATGATTTGGTGTTCATAGTCAACTTTCAGAGGTATAAAAAGTGACTTTTAGTTTGCATGATGTGTTCTTTACCTACAGGAATAATGCAAGCATTAAAGATGAAGTATTTCAGTAAACCAGACATGCAAACTGATGGACTTTTTATGACACAGGCATTTTAAATAATTCATTTACAGCTGCATGTTTATTATATTTAATATGTATAGTAATTACTGTATCATAATGGATCATTTTAGGTTAAAAAGTTTGAACATTGAGTGGTTGAGCTTTGCCCTGATGTCAGCATAAGCACTGGTGAAGGTTTTGCAAGAAAGATATTCACAAAACATGTCAGGATATAGAAATACCTTTGACCTCTGACCTTTACCAACAGACTGACCTCTGACCTCGAGCTTCACTTGTTTCTTCATCAGTGTTTTTCTCTCCCTGTAGACGGTGCAGGTGTAGATGTCTGTGTCTGTGTATTTGGGCTGTTTCAGGATCAGACTGAGGTCTCCAGTTTTCAGCAGGTCTTCTCTTCATCTCTGTTCGGTCTCTGTAAAACTCATCTTGTTCTTCAGGTTGGTCAGAGCCGTTCTGATAAACGTGGACCGTCCTGTCGTCTCTGTTCTTCCACACCACTTTTATGTCTTCAGTCAGGTGAACTATGGTTTTACAGGGCAGCTGGACAGACTCCACCCCCTCCTCGACCTCCACCTGATAGACTGAGAGGACAACAGACCACAACAGATGTTCAGACAGCAGCAGGGAACTCTGAAATATCTGCTATTGTTCCAATTTAACACAGTGTTGTCTTTGGAGTCTGTACAATCAACAGCACAACTAATATTTCAAGTTTGCTGATTTATATTTGATCAAAGTTTTGATCAAAGATTTGATCAAATTTTTCAATACAGCACAGACAAAACATTAATAATAAGTAAATAATATATAAATAAATCTAAATAAAAATGTAAAGAAATTTAAAACATTTTTAAAATTTAGTAAAACTTTTTAAAAATGCCAAAAATGTAGTCAGAATTTAGGATTCAAAATGTCAGATATACAGTAAAACTAAAGGGCAGGTGTGGCTACATGTTTTGACAAATAAATGCAGGTCTAAATTAGATGCTGGGTCTAATTTTCAATGAAGTTCTTTGGATGTATAAAAGCCTGCAGGGTCGACAGCTTGAACTACTTCTAAGCTGCTTAGATTGCACGTAAAAATGTTGAAACTTTTGTTAATGCGGACATGCTATATATCCTTAGATTGGTTAGATTCTCCACATTTCAAAGTTCATTTTTTGGAAACCATGAGCACCAAAGTTTCAATTCAGATTTACTGGCACTTTAAACAAGAGTCTGAATGTGTGTCTTTTTCTCGATTTATATCCCTTTAGACTGTAACGGTCCACTGATCTAAAGAATCTAAATGGTTTTTCATAAAAATGAATTCAAATTGTGAATATTGTCATATGAAGTCCATCACTCACTGCCTGATAACTAACCTGCAAACAGTCTGTTGACCCAGGTGTTGACAGCAGGTCTATGGCACAACCTCTCATTGTTTCTACACAAATACAGTAGAAATCTTCTAATGTTCTCATGAGTAACTTTCCCATAAATGTGTAAACAAAGCCTTCATCATGCTTTGACTATTTAAAATGATGCAAGGCCTCTAAGGTCATTTGAAAAGGTTGAAATTGTCAGCTTTGGTTCAAGGCAAAGTAAGGTTGGACCCGCAGATGAGGTGGAGGCAGAGTAGATGTAGGTGAACTCTTTATTTCTTACAGATTGTGCTGGCAGGACGAGACAGGAACAAACTCAAACTAACTCAGGATGACATTGACGATCAGACGAAGAACAAAGGAAAGGGACTGGTATATAAACTGTGGGGGATTGGGAAGTGGAAACAGGCGACGAGACTAAGAGGGAACAGGTGAAACTAATCAAGGTGGAGCTGAACAATCTAAGAAGTAGGAGACACTTCTTTTGTAAACCAGGTGGTTCTGTGGTTTAGGTGCAACCTTGTCATCATTTCAACCCGCTTTACAGAACAAGATGTGCCATAGTGTTGCTGTCAACCCTTAATCCACTGAAGTGTTTGCAGGGAATTAAAGTCATTCCTTGTTGCTCTGTTGTTCAGTTTTTGACAGATACTCTGTTCTGATTGGTTGTTTTGATTCAGGTATGTCAAATAGCCTTACAGACAACAGGTGGAGTCAGAGTCTGATTTTTTTTCACAGATTGTCTCATGGATTACTGTCAGAACATGGAGACAATTTTAATGAATATGACCAAAAGTGATTTTTAAATAAGGCAGTACTTCTTCTACTTTAATCTTCTTTGATTAGGGATCTTGTCACCGTTGAGTCGTGTTGTTGCAGTTCTTCTTTTCCTTCTTTTAATCCACTAAAAGTGTTTGTGCAGCAAAAACTGTTGAATGAAAATTCTTAAAAAACTCCAAATCTCACCAACTACTCACACAGATGCTAATTAACCTCAAGGTGTAATAACAAAGTTTATACTAATAACACATTCGCTGAATTGTGCACTTATTCCATGCACTCGAGTATAAGAGACAAACATTACAAAATTATGGCTCTGTCTAGAGCTTAAGCACAATGCATGTTAAAATGTAGGCTTGGTGAAAAGTCCTGAACGTGATCATGACGTTTTGTAAAGTTTTGAAAATGACCCATTTACATAAATGTTGATTGGCTTGTATAATCAAAATGGGTGGATGTATGAAAATCCCTTTGATAGTTTTGATGATCCTGACAAAGTTTTGGGACAATTGGGTCAACAGTTTTTGAAGAGTTCTTGTCAAATTGGATTTAAGAAAATTGAGAAAAGTTACAAAATTGGAGCAAAGATGCCGATCAATCAACAGATTAAAAGGTTGAAATAATACCAAAAGATCTTTCAACTATTTATGATCTTAATTATGTTCCTATAACCATATATAAGTCTGCTTTGATACTGTTTTTTTTTTTTTTGATACTGGTTTTTGTATTTATATTTATTATTATATTTTTTTGTTTTGTTTGAATGATCTTTTGCTACACTGTAACACAGATGAATCTTGAAGGTTAACTTCTCACCTGAACTATGATGATCTTGTTTGTTGTCTTGTTATGTCTGTTCTGTATGTATTATGTTTATTAAAACAAAATATAAATAAATAAATGGTTGAAATAATTTTGACAGTAGGCCAAGCCACTGAGATCTGCAGCCCACCTGCCAAATTTTCAAAAGTTTTCATCACTCAGATTTTGCTGCACGAACACACAAAGCTGAAACAACCGGGTACACAAACAGGAGGAATCAAATGTACAACTCAGACACAGAGGAATTCAAATGTAAAAAAACACTCTTATTAAGTTTAGGTTTGGTACACAGGCAATCAGTTAGACCAGGAAAACAAATCCAATAGGGAGCAGGCAGAGGTATAGTACGGAGGAGGCAGACCAAAAACCCAGAGACCAAAGAGATAAGACACAGGGAAGACTGCTGGAACATTTTACATGAGGGACAAAGACAAAAACATGGAATATGGTGACAAGACAGAACAAGACTACATTAGCGGAGCAGTGAGTGCAGCAACTTGGATCCCTGAAAAACAAAAATACCCCAGTTTGGCACCTGTGATATCATTGTCAAAGTGTAAGAAGGTGTGTGAAAAGCCTGTCTTCATGGTGGTACAGCGAATAATTCACCTTTCTTTTTGGATACAAAGGTTGTGGCATCAATGTGAAAAGTTATGCATATGCTTTGTTTTCAACTCCTGGTGGTCACATAAAATGCTCACAATCTGCTCGTATCCTGCTCACCTCTGCTGACTATATTTGTTCATTACATGTGGAGCAGTTATGAAAGACGTTCAGGAACAACTCAAGAATGAACGAGTGTCAGTCTGTATCAACAGTCAAGAAGAAACAACAGTAAAGATGATAACCACTGGCATGATGGGTAATGTAGTGACGTACCTGACATTAAATAGAGCCCATAATGTATCAAAAGAGCTCCAGCAACAAGACCAACAACCAGGAGAACCAGGAGAACCACAAGAGCTTTGGCCCAGGAAGGAAATCGTTCTGTGGGAACAACAACAAACATAAAGAACATGACCTCTGACCCCTGACCTGTATGTACAGGACTGACTGACCTGTGACCTGCATCTACAGTAGGTTTTAGGGTTTGTTACTGACCTTTGACCTCCAGCTGTATGTCTTTCACTCTCCGTTGTCCTCCGAACACTCTGACGGTGCAGGTGTAGGTGCCGCTGTCAGAGAGGAGGAGCTTTGTCAGATTGAGGCTGAGGTCTCCAGTCTCCAGAGCGTCCAGTCCTCATTGATGATGTTCCGGCCGCTGTAAAGCTGGTTTTGGTCTTTGAGTTCGTCACCTTTCTGCAGACGCTGGTGGACTGTTGGAGGATTGAGATCATGGAGCGTCTCCACACCACTGTGGGGTCGTCCCAGGTTAAAAGTCTGATACTCACAGGGCAGCAGGACAAACTCCTCCCCCTCATACAGCTCCACAGCTGAGGCATGCTGGGAAACTGTGAGGTCACACAGACAGAGAGGTTCAGTAACAGCAGCCTTATTTCTTATTCTGATATGTCTTATTCCTCCTGGAGCCTCAGGTGACCCAGAAATCAACCTGGTCCTGTTTGTGATTTGGACGCTGCAGCTGATCAGGACATCAGCTCAGTTTAATACCAACAACACCTGACAGGTAAGAACCAACTCAGCTGTCATGTTACTCTCACTGTTTAGACTGACTTTGTTCTCTGTGAACTACAGCACTGACCTCTGACCTGTATCTACAGTATGTGGTGTAGGGTTTGTTGCTGACCTTTGACCTTCAGCTGTATGTCTTTCACCCTCCATAGTTCTCCGAACACTGTGACGATGCAGGTGTAGGTGCCGCTGTCAGAGAGGAGGAGCTTTGTCAGATTGAGGCTGAGGTCTCCAGTCTCCAGAGCGTCAGTCCTCATTGATGTTCGGCCGCTGTAAAGCTGGTTTTGGTATGTAAGATCATCACCATCCTGGTGACGCTGGTGGACTGTTGGAGGATTGAGGTCATATCGGCTCCAAAACCACTGTGGGGTCGTCCAGGTTAAAAGTCCGATACTCACAGGGCAGCAGGACAAACTCCTCCCCCTCATACAGCTCCACAGCTGAGGCATGCTGGGAAACTGTGAGGTCACACAGACAGAGAGGTTCAGTAACAGCAGCCTTATTTCTTATTCTTACGGTGGGGCAAAAAAGTATTTAGTCAGCCACCAATTGTGCAAGTTCTCCCACTTAAAAGATGAGGTCTCCAATTTTCATCATAGGTATACCTCAACTATGAGAGAAAAAAAAAATCCAGAAAATCACATTTTCTGATTTTTAAAGAATTTATTTGCAAATTATGGTGGAAAATAAGTATTTGGTCAATAACAAAAGTTCATTTCAATACTTTGTTATATACCCTTTGTTGGCAATGACAGAGGTCAAACATTTTCTGTAAGTCTTCACGAAGGTTTTCACACACTGTTGCTGGTATTTTGGCCCATTCCTCCATGCAGATCTCCTCTAGAGCAGTGATGTTTTGGGGCTGTCGCTGGGCAACACTTTGACTTTCAACTCCCTCCAAAGATTTTCTATGGGGTTGAGATCTGGAGACTGGCTAGGCCACTCCAGGACCTTGAAATGCTTCTTACGAAGCCACTCCTTTGTTGCCCGGGCGGTGTGTTTGGGATCATTGTCATGCTGAAAGACCCAGCCACGTTTCATCTTCAATGCCCTTGCTGATGGAAGGAGGTTTTCACTCAAAATCTCACGATACATGGCCCCATTCATTCTTTCCTTTACACGGATCAGTCGTCCTGGTCCCAGCTCTCTGCAGGTCATTCACTAGGTCCCCCCGTGTGGTTCTGGGATTTTTGCTCACCGTTCTCGTGATCATTTTGACCCCACGGTGGTGAGATCTTGCGTGGAGCCCCAGATCGAGGGAGATTATCAGTGGTCTTGTATGTCTTTCTAAAAATTGCTCTCACAGATGATTTCTTCACACCAAGCTGCTTACCTATTGCAGATTCAGTCTTCCCAGCCTGGTGCAGGTCTACAATTTTGTTTCTTGGTGTCCTTTGACAGCTCTTTGGTCTTAGGCCATAGTGGAGTTTGGAGTCTGACTGTTTGAGGTTGTGGACAGGTGTCTTTTATACTGATAACGAGTTCAAACAGGTGCCATTAATACAGGTAACGAGTGGAGGACAGAGGAGCCTCTTAAAGAAGAAGTTACAGGTCTGTGAGAGCCAGAAATCTTGCTTGTTTGTAGGTGACCAAATACTTATTTTACCGAGGAATTTACCAATTAATTCATTAAAAATCCTACAATGTGATTTCCTGGATTCTTTCCCCCCATTCTGTCTCTCATAGTTGAAGTGTACCTATGATGAAAATTACAAGGCCTCTCTCATCTTTTTAAGTGGGAGAACTTGCACAATTGGTGGCTGACTAAATACTTTTTTGCCCCACTGTATATGTCTTATTCCTCCTGGAGCCTCGGGTGACCCAGAAATCAACCTGGTCCTGTTTGAGAAAAGTTTGCAACTCCTGAAGCATTTTCCTCAGTGACTTCAAATTTACAGCATATGTGACTATTTTCTTCAAATCAAGTTATCTGTTGTGTTTCTGCAATGTTGCTCCATAAAACCATCATATTTTCTTTTTCTTGGTAATATTCTGTCTGAATCAGGCTGATTAATTTCAAGAAAATATCGTAATGAAGCTCTAAACACAGGCTGAGGAAATACACATGAAAGAAATGAGGTTGGACTGAAGCATCATCAGATCAGAGGGAAGAAGCTCATCTTACCATGCACAAGGATCACAAACAGCACAAACATCTTCATCTTCATCTTCATCCTCTTCTGGAAAAAAGACCTTTTTAATCTGCTTCTCATCTCGAAAACAGCTTCAGGACAATGAAGACTTTCCATCTCCTGATAATCACAGAGTAAATTTTACTTTTTGTTACCAATTGGTTGGTAACAAGTAAAGTAACCAGTCACTTTTCTCTCCAATATAAAAAATGTTGGAGTATTTCAGACAGAGACCAACAACACGGTGCTCCGTCAGCTCTTATCACAACAGTACAGCTGCTGCAGGAGTGAAAGTGTCCCCACCCAAACATGATATATTCAGATGATTGACACGTTACTGACGGTGTTTCTGTCACTAGGAGTCACTTAAACTTGGTTTTCTCAATGTGTCTTCATTACCTTCATGTTAAAAGTAACTTCTGCACCGCATATGTTGAGATGACATTAATCTAATGTTACACCATGTATCCCCTAATGTTGTTTTATATTTTCTGTTGACTTTAATGGACATGTATGAGTGAGAAAATGACTTAAAATAACATTACAGACTGATGCTAAAATACATGGTGAGCCAGTGATGATCTTAACTGCATATTACTCCAGTGATGAAATATAATCCATATGTACATTTTAAAGTATTGTCATGTTCTTTATGTTTGTTGTTGTGTAGGGGGGTGAACAGTGTGCAGTCACTGAAAATGTGTTTTAACATGACAGAAACATGAATCAAAAAATAAAATGTCTGTTCACAGGTTAAGTGTCTTTATGTTTTAAATGAACATTTTGAACGCAGAAACTGAAGATACTGTTATGTAACTATGTCATTAAAGCAGACAAATGTTAAATTAATGTGGTAAATGTGGGAAAGTTTCTGTCAAACTTCCATCAGAGGAGTCGAGCATTTCCCATGATGCATCTGAAAACTGCATTTTGTTCCAAACACACAAAGAGAAGTGATTGTTCTGTTCAAACTGCAGCTCTGTAAGTACTTACTGATTTAATTAACATCAAAATATTTGTCCTTTTCTCATTTTCAGTTTTTTTATAACAACACTGAACATTTTTGTTGGTTGATTGTCGTCTTTGATACAAATGCAACAAGAATATTTGTGTTAACTTTCAGGCACCAGAGTGAAATCAGATGAGGACATTTTCCAATAAATTTTTATAGAATAAGGAGAAATTAATTAAATGTTTTTTGTGTGTTATTTTCTAGAAACTGGTTCAAGACAAACATAAAAACATCTCTTGTGTGTTTCCATCTTCTCCTCATGACTGCAGCCTGTAGTGTAGAGTGTCAATAATCTTATTATCTTTGATGTTGATGAACTCTTTTAATTCTCTACAACTTCTGGGAGTCTGAGAATAAAAGATTTCCACTCAGAGTCAGAACAACTTCTCTCATATCAATAAGGATTTATTTCCAGTGTGTACACATTACAAACAGCACATTAGAAAGGCAGAGCTTTGTACCAACATTTATATACAAATAAATATTTCACATCACAGGTAGATTTGTGGCTCTTAAAACAGATGTTGGAGGTAGAGAGTCGAGGAGTCTGTCTCTGGGTTTTATGTCTGAGGTCTTCATCCAACTCTCTGAGGAATCGTTCTGATAGAAAGGAAGAGTCCTGTGAGTCCTGAAGGTTTCTCTTCTGAGGAACACACAGAGATGTTTCCTTTTTTATCAGCAGATTTCTTAAAACAAAAACTGAAGACAAAGCAGAGTCCGACACAGAGTCAGTAAAGCTGCTGTGTCAGTCCAACATAGAGGCCGATCCTTCTCCGACTCTCTGGTTGTGGACTCTCTGGTTGTGGACTCTCTGTTGGTTTCTGAGGTTCAGGTTTATCAGCAGCTGTTGTAAAGGACATAAATCATCATTGATTTACTTGACTGGAGCTCTGATGTGCAAATTAAAGAGGTGAAGTTTTACTGCTGAGCTTTAGATAAGTCCCACTGAACCTTTTATTTTTATTCTCACATTCTCCAGGTTTCCTTTTTCTTCCTGATGTAATCAAGCTGTAATATTCTGAGTACTGAGTTAATGGCATAAAGCACTTCTTCCTTTGTTGTTTATACCTTGTCAGTTTAACCACACGTTTGCATGTGACCAGCGTGATGAGAAATATTGCCAATATTGTCCCAATGCTCATGCTGTCATTGACTGGAGGAAATGTTAAGTTAGTTATTGTAATATTTCTTATGTTTAAGTGACAGTAGAACAGTTTGTTGTTGTGAAAGAAGTTTCCTCTCTTTGTCTTCATTCCTGTGTCCTGACCGATGCACCATCTTGTTTATCTTCACTCTTAATATCTTCGTTCTACACTCATCCATGCAATAAGCAGCATTTATATTTATCCTATTTATTATATATATTCTGTTCTGTACATATTCTGTTTATAGTATTTTTATTCTTACTGTACATATTCTATTTTTATCATATTTTTGTATATTTCTTTTGTGTTCTCTGTATCAGAGCAACTGGAACACCAAATTTCCCTCTGGGATAAATAAAGTATTCTGATTCTGATTGTTTACTGTCAAATCCTGAAAGAGCTAGCCTGGCCTACATATCCTCACAGACATTGGTTCTTGGAGCCTAATGACAGTATACACCAGATGATGGGATGTACCCTGATGTGAGGCCTAAATGACAAAACATGTCAACCTGTCAGAATTTAAGAAGTAGGGCCTACCATCTCCTGCCAAGACGGGAGGGTGTTTCTTCCACAGGAGGGTCCAGCCAGATGACCCTTCCAGCTTCAACATGTTGCACACACACACCTCCACAAGCCAGTGCTGTAGCCTTGAGGAGCTACCCCAGTACAACCGAACCTAAGGTTAAGGAGGAGGAGGAGGTCTGATCCTCCACCGTGGCTTAAACCTGATAAAGACCTGCACAAAGCCTTCCAAAGAGTTGGATGGTAGCTAACCCTACTACACCCTTGAAGACTCTGCATATCCACCCTGTAATCCTCCACCTCAATACAATGGTACCATCAGCCTCCAGATGCTGCTCCTGGAAAGGGGATCTCATCCTACCCCCCTGCTCGACCTTCTCAGCCACACCTATGTTTAACAGTGTCTGGCCAATCCTACCATCCTTTGGCAGCCACTGAGATGGTGCCTGGTACACTGCCACCTCTTCACCTGACGCGGCATGCTGTATCTGAACAAGTGTATAGAAGTTTATTCACCAAAACCTTTACGTTTTGTAACCCCTTTTTGTTCTATGAGATTACAATAGTAATAGATTACAGTTCACAGTTACCAGGATTCTGGGAGGTCGCTCATGGAGCCCAGGAGGGAACATCAACATTGACCACACCCACACGAAATTTAGTTTGCAAAAGATATATTCTTGGTCATCAATAACAAAAATATGACAACAAGCCATCAATATCATTCATTGTACAAGGAAAATAATAAAGAGCGCACGAAAATAAAAAAAAAAAAAAGTGTCCTCTGTTGTTATGTTTAGTCTGTTGTGTTTTTTTTCCTTTATTATGAGCTCCGTTTTTATTTTGTTGGGGCCCTTTAATCTGTGTGAATCTCAATGTCCTACCACACCGCAGATAAGGAAGGTAAGTTGTCCTTTATTCATCAGCTCTGGCTCGCCAACCGGTTCACGGGATCCTCTCCTCCAGCAGGTGTTCAGGAAGCCGCCTTGTGGCTATCTGCTGCTGGTCTCCTCGTCTCTCTGAAGTCAACTACTGGTTGTTGATGTCCGCTTCCAACATCAACTCCACAGAATCATATCCAACTAAAAAACCTGACCTATGGAACAGGCCACATTCATTAGTTTCAATAAAATTAAATTGTACAGGCCATAAACTCTCTGTTAAAATAGATAACATAAATATGACCTACATAAACTCAAATTATCTTACAATAAAAAAATAGTAGTTCTCATCTCTCTTAATAGGACTCACTTTACCAGTGTAACATAACTAAAAATTCTCCCAAAGACCTTAAATAACAATCACACACACATACAGACTGAATGACGGACTTATGCTTTCCTTTTTCTTTCCTCTCCACAGCTTATGAAGCCTGGGCTACAGTTAGCAAAGGTTCGTATAGCCTCGGAGAACCTGCTCCCCTCTAAGGCTACAGAACCTTTGATGTATGGAGAACGTGTGGACCACTTAAAACTGGAGGAAGCTGAAGCGTGTCTCTAAACAGCAAAGAGACGAGCAGCTAAGATAAGTGATTAGACTCAGCTGACCTCTGACAGTTGTTAAACATGTTTAACTAATCCTGTTCATTTCAGGTTATAATTTACCTCATGTTCTCAACTGATGATTTAATACAAACCGTTGATATGTCTTAATTTTTACTCAAAGAAACTTTCACCTTTGAGCTTCCTCCTGCAGATTCGTTCATAAATACCAGTTGTTTGGTTGGACTGCACAGTTCTGTTTTTTAATAATTTGAAGTGATATATTGATTGAATATGTGCATAATTTAAACTTATATATTATAATTAATATTTGGAAATGATTTCTAGTGTTTCTGCAGCTTCTTATTCTATTCTAGTTGTGTGCTCGTGTCCTCTGTCTGCTGTCCCTGTAAAAGAATCATCATCATCAGAATTATGAAGATTTTATCAGCTATTTCAGTGTTGATTATTTTACTGTACTCTCGCTGTGGACAAGATTCAACGTCTGTATCTGTACAGGTATTCAAACAAATGTAATGGAGTAAAAAGTATAACACTACTATCTTACTGGAACCAATATTAAAGTACTATAAAGTACTAATACTCAAGTAAACATACCTGCATACATATATAATATTGAGTAAATGTACTTAGTTACTTTGCACCACAATAACACTTGATGTTAGCTACTTTTGACAGCTGGAAAGTAACTAAGTACATTTACTTTAGTACCATTATTAGGTACTTGCTTAGGTCAAGTTTTATTATCAATATTAAATTTATCAGGTAAATCAGGTTTATTGCCAAGTAGGTTTCCACATACAAGGAATTTGATCTTGTTTTAATGCATTACAAAAAATACAGAGATTAAAAATAGAAATCAACTAAAAACTATTGCAACTGCCAAGAAATGTATATACAACAGAAAGATCAGCAATAAAAATATGAAAAATTATATAACAAATGTACAATACATGTTTTAAAATGATAGAGCTGCACAGTTTGTAGAGGAATGTGCAAGATATTGACCAGGGAAAGTTCACAGGATGCAAAAATATTCACTCTAAATGAATCACCTTACTTTAACATTTGGAAACGATCTCCAGTGTTTCTGTAGCTTCTTGTATTCTTACTGAGACTATATCAAGCTAATATCTATTCTACCAGCAGGTGTCACTGTTTTATCTTGTTTCACATGAAGTTCTTCATTCATGGTTCTGATGTTGTTGTAAGTAACTCGTCCTTTTTCACATGAAAATCTGTGAGCTGGATGGAAAACCTCAAGTTAACAGAGCCAGTCGAGAACCACCTCCATGATCCTGGTTATCCAGACCATTGTTCATCAATTAATTGAAAACTAATCTCAAACTATTTTGATAATCAGTTAAAAATTGAAGTTATATCTCCAGCAAATATCATATTTTAATATGATGACCTCATATTATTTCTTAAGTTTTATAGACAAACAATAAATCAATTAATTAGGAAGATAATTGGCAGATTTATCAAATAGTAAAAAAATCATGATTAGATGGAGCCCGAGTGGAACCGGATCACAGTAAAGAGATCCAGTTAAAGTGGCTTTGTGATTCAGGCCTCAGATGTGAAGGAGCAGATCAACAAACCGATCAAACTGATTGATCAGCCATCAGAGGAGTTTGATCAGTGGAGCTTCTTCTGTCCCTGATTCTCTCTGCAGAGGAGACAGAGGACAGTCAGACAGACAACAAACCAACCAGAGACAAACACAAAGACCTCTGACCTGTATCTTCATACTGACCTTTGACTTTGAGCTTCACTTCTTTTATCATCTCAGGATGTTTCCCTCCTTGTTGTAGACGATGCAGCTGTATTTTCCTGTGTCTGTGTCTGTGGGGTGTTTCAGGATCAGACTGAGGTCTCCAGTTTGTAGCAGGTCTTCCTTCATCTCTGTTTGGTCTCTGTAAAGTCTGAACTGTTCTTTAGGTCGGTCAGAGGTGTTCTGATAAACATGAACCTTCCTGTAGTTTCTGTCCGTCCACTCCACTCTGACGTCTTCAGACAGGTCAGCTGTGGTTTTGAAGGGCAGCTGGACAGACTTTGCTCCTGAATCCACCTCCACCTGACAGACTGAGAGGACAACAAACCACAACATCAGCTGTAGACAGCAGCAGCAGTTTGAATAACTTTATTGAATTATTACAAAGTTGTAGAGAAACCTGAAGGACAGAACCAGATGAGACCAGCAGAGGACAGAAATACAGAAAGTCAAACAGGTTGTCAAGCTGTTGGAGATGATCAGAGTCTTGATGGTGCTGTGATGGTTTTGGTGCTTCACAGTAGAAGTCTCATCTCAGTGTTGAACTGCTGTTTGTTGCTTTTCTATCTGAATTTAACATTTATGGATCTAAAGTTTCACTTTGAGGAGAAAAAGATTTCAGATGAAAACATTTATCAACATGTTTGTTTTCATCTCTGTGGTGTAAATGAATCTTAGTAAAGAACAGATTTCAAATTAATTCTAAATGAAGCATTTGTGGGAGAAAAGTGTTTGTAGAGAAGAAGCAACATAGAAACTGAATCACTGAAGTGATTTTACCTTTACATCAAAATCACATCTGAGAAGGAAATTTAAAGCAAAAGTATGTATTAAAAGTATATATCAATAAAATCAGTTTTTAAATTATTATATGACTCAAATTGACAGAACCAACCTCTGACCTTTATCTTCATACTGACCTTTGACTTTGAGCTCCACTGTTTTCCATCTCAGGATGTTTCTCTTCCTGCTGTAGACGAGGCAGCTGTATGTTCCTGTGTCTGTGTCTGTGGGGTATTTCAGGATCAGACTGAGGTCTCCAGTTTGTAGCAGGTCTTCCTTCATCTCTGTTCGGTCTCTGTAAAACTCATCTTGTTCTCCAGGTCGGTCAGAGCCGTTCTGATAAACATGAACCTTCCTGTCGTCTCTGTCCGTCCACTCCACTCTGACGTCTTCAGGCAGGTCAGCTGTGGTTTTGAAGGGCAGCTGGACAGACTTTGCTCCTGAATCCACCTCCACCTGACAGACTGAGAGGACAACAAACCACAACATCAGCTGTAGACAGCAGCAGCAGTTTGAATAACTTTATTGAATTATTACAAAGTTGTAGAGAAACCTGAAGGACAGAACCAGATGAGACCAGCAGGGACAGAAATACAGAAAGTCAAACAGGTTGTCAAGCTGTTGGAGATGATCAGAGTCTTGATGGTGCTGTGATGGTTTTGGTGCTTCACAGTAAAGTCTCATCTCAGTGTTGAACTGCTGTTTGTGGCTTTTCTGTCTAAATTTTACATTTAAGGATCTAAAGTTTCACTTTGAGGAGAAGATTTCAGATGAAAACATTTATCAACATGTTTGTTTTCATCTCTGTGGTGTAAATGAATCTTAGTAAAGAACAGATTTCAAATTAATTCTAAATGCAAGCGTTTGTGGGAGAAAAGTGTTTGTAGAGAAAAGCAACATAAAAACTGGATCATTGAAGTGAGTTTTACTTTTCCATCAAATTTTCATCTGAGAAGGAAATTTAAAGCACTGATTTATTCACAGTCTTGTAAAAAGTCTGAATTCATCCTTTGTCAGGTCTGTCTGAAAGACGACAAACAAAAAACTTTTAAAATGTTTGTTTTCTGAATGGAGTTTGGATGGATCAGAGCTATGCTGACATTGTAGCTGCTCCATCAATGTTCAAAATAACATCATCTAAATTGTGTATAAATATGAAGTAGTATCACAGAGCTAACTAGTTAGTGTTGCACACTGTTAGTGCTGTAAGAGAGGAAAGACACTCGGGAGGAGCAAAACAGTCCTTTACATAGAAATCAGTCTACAGGGTGTCTCAATCAACCTTCTCTCATTATTTTATCTTCTAGAATGGGAATAATCAATCAATAATCAGTGTCATCTTCTCTTTTGATTGATACATTGTGATTCTGAAATGTTGTAGATGATCAATATTTGTCAGATATTTGATGTGTTTCATTGATAATCTCTGTGGACTTTAAAGAACTGATCAGTGAAAGGAGCACGAATGAATGTAAAATAAGTGTCATTCTATTGATCTGCATGTGTTATTAAAGATATTGATCTTTGGTTTGTTTCATACTCAGATTTGAGGCAAACGTCAGTCCTTCATGTCTCAGACTCATCTTTGTTATTCACGTTATTCAGCTGATCTGGATCTGATCAGGTTTTTAGTCTCCAAATATCACAACAATTGAAATGGAAACATCAAGTTCAATTCTCCACATGAGCTCTTAAAGACAGATGAGGAAACAATCTTTGAAGTTCAATCAGCTCCAAATGTGAGTTCAACATTCAGAATATTCATCAGAAATATTGGACTTAATGTTATACTAATCATAATCAATATTACCTGTCCTTGAAACTCAATTACTGTCAAAGTATTGGACTTTATAAAAATTTGATATTAATAATAGATTTTTTATTATTATTATATGAATCAAACAGACAGAACTGACCTCTGACCTGTATCTTCATACTGACCTTTGACTTTGAGCTTCACTTGTTTTAACATCAGTTTGTTTCCCTCCCTGTTGTAGACGAAGCAGCTGTATTCTCCTGTGTCTGTGTCTGTGGGGTGTTTCAGGATCAGACTGAGGTCTCCAGTTTGTAAGCAGGTCTTCCTTCATCTCTGTTCGGTCTCTGTAAAGTCTGAACTGTCCTTCAGGTCGGTCAGAGCTGTTCTGATAAACATGAACCTTCCTGTAGTTTCTGTCCGTCCACTCCACTCTGACGTCTTCAGGCAGGTCAGCTGTGGTTTTGAAGGGCAGCTGGACAGACTTTGCTCCTGAATCCACCTCCACCTGACAGACTGAGAGGACAACAAACCACAACATCAGCTGTAGACAGCAGCAGCAGTTTGAATAACTTTATTGAATTATTACAAAGTTGTAGAGAAACCTGAAGGACAGAACCAGATGAGACCAGCAGGGACAGAAATACAGAAAGTCAAACAGGTTGTCAAGCTTGTTGGAGATGATCAGAGTCTTGATGGTGCTGTGATGGTTTTGGTGCTTCACAGTAAAGTCTCATCTCAGTGTTGAACTGCTGTTTGTTGCTTTTCTGTCTAAATTTTACATTTAAGGATCTAAAGTTTCACTTTGAGGAGAAGATTTGAGATGAAAACATTTATCAACATGTTTGTTTTCATCTCTGTGGTGTAAATGAATCTTAGTAAAGAACAGATTTCAAATTAATTCTAAATGAAGCATTTGTGGGAGAAAAGTGTTTGTAGAGAAAAAACATAAAAACTGAATCATTGAAGTGATTTTACTTTTACATCAAAATCTCATCTGAGAAGGAAATTTAAAGCACTGATTTATTCAGTCTTGTAAAAAGTCTGAATTCATCCTTTCTCAGGTCTGTCTGCAAGACGACAACCAAAAAACTTTTAAAATGTTTGTTTTCTGAATGGAGTTTGGATGGATCAGAGCTATGCTAACATTGTAGCTGCTCCATCAATGTTCAAAATAACATCATCTAAATTCTGTATAAATATGAAGTAGTATCACAGAGCTAACTAGTTAGTGTTGCACACTGTTAGTGCTGTAAGAGAGGAAAGACACTCGGGAGGAGCAAAACAGTCCTTTACATAGAAATCAGTCTACAGGGTGTCTCAGTCAACAATTGAAATGGAAACATTAAGTCCAGTTCTCCACATGAGCTCTTAAAGACGGACGAGGAAACAATCTTTGAAGTTCAATCAGCTCCAAATGTGAGTTCAGCTTTCATGATATTAATCAGAAGAATTGGACTTTATGTTGCACTAATAATAATCAATTTTACCTTTCTTTGAAACTCAATTATTGTCAAATTATTATACTTAATTGAAAGTTGTTAATATAATATATTTAGTTTATAATTACATTAACAAACAGACTGAACTGACCTCTGACCTTTATCTTCATACTGACCTTTGACTTTGAGCTCCACTGTTTTACATCTCAGGATGTTTCCCTCCTTGTTGTAGACGATTTGCAGCTGTATTTTCCTGTGTCTGTGTCTGTGGGGTATTTCAGGATCAGACTGAGGTCTCCAGTTTGTAGCAGGTCTTCCTTCATCTCTGTTCGGTCTCTGTAAAGTCTGGACTGTTCTTTAGGTCGGTCAGAGCTGTTCTGATAAACATGAACCTTCCTGTAGTTTCTGTCCCATTCCACACCACTGTGACGTCTTCAGGCAGGTCAGCTGTGGTTTTGAAGGGCAGCTGGACAGACTTTGCTCCTGAATCCACCTCCACCTGACAGACTGAGAGGACAACAAACCACAACATCAGCTGTAGACAGCAGCAGCAGTTTGAATAACTTTATTGAATTATTACAAAGTTGTAGAGAAACCTGAAGGACAGAACCAGATGAGACCAGCAGGGACAGAAATACAGAAAGTCAAACAGGTTGTCAAGCTTGTTGGAGATGATCAGAGTCTTGATGGTGTTGTGATGGTTTTGGTGCTTCACAGTAAAGTCTCATCTCAGTGTTGAAACTGCTGTTTGTTGCTTTTCTGTCTGAATTTTACATTTAAGGATCTAAAGTTTGAGGAGAAGATTTCAGATATTTTATCAACATGTTTGATTTCATCTGTGGTGTAAATGAATCTTAGTAAAGAACAGATTTCAAATTAACTCTAAATGAAGCATTTGTGGGAGAAACATGGTTGTATAGAAGGAAAACAACATAAAAATGGAATAATTTAAGTGAGTTTTAGTTTTCCATCAAAATCACATCTGAGAAGGAAATTTAAAGCAATGATTTCTCCACAAACAGATTTGTAAAAAGTCTGAATTCATGCTTTATCAGGTCTGCCTGCTAGACGATAAACAATCAACTTTTAAAATGCTTTTTTTCTGAATGGAGTTTATATCGATCAGAGTCAATCTTTGAAGTTCAATCAGCTCCAAATGTGAATTCAACATTCAAAATATTCAGAGTAACTGTCACTATAATAATTATTAATAAACTGTCCTTGAAACACAATTACTGTCAAAGTATTGGACTTTACAAGTGCACATTAATAATATATTTACTTTTATTGTTGTTATATGAATCAAATAGACAGATCTGACCTTTAGCTTTGAGCTTCACTTGTTTTATCATCAGGATGTTTCTCTCCCTGTTGTAGACGAAGCAGCTATATTCTCCTGTGTCTGTGTCTGTGGGGTATTTCAGGATCAGACTGAGGTCTCCAGTTTGTAGCAGGTCTTCCTTCATCTCTGTTTGGTCTCTGTAAAGAATGAACTGTTCTTCAGGTCGGTCAGAGCCGTTCTGATAAACATGAACCTTCCTGTAGTAGTTTCTGTCCGTCCACTCCACTCTGACGTCTTCAGGCAGGTCAGCTGTGGTTTTGAAGGGCAGCTGGACAGACTTTGCTTGTGAATCCACCTCCACCTGGACCTCAGCTGAGAGGACAACAAACCACAACATCAGCTGTAGACAGCAGCAGGAACTCTAAAATATCTGCTGTTTTTGCAGGAAAGATATTCACAAAACATGTCAGGATATAGAAATGCCTTTGACCTCTGACCTTTATCTAAAGACTGACCTCTGATCTTTATCTACAGACTGACCTGTGACCTCGAGCTTCACTTGTTTCTTCAGTGTTTTTCTCTCCCTGTAGACGGTGCAGGTGTAGATGTCTGTGTCTGTGTTCGTGTATTTGGGCTGTTTCAGGATCAGACTGAGGTCTCCAGTCTTCAGCAGGTCTTCCTTCATCTCTGTTCGGTCTCTGTAAAACTCATCTTGTTCTTCAGGTTCGTCAGAGCCGTTCTGATAAACGTGGACCTTCCTGCCGTCTCTCTCCGTCCACACCACTTTTACATCTCTAGGCAGGTGAACAATGGTTTTACAGGGCAGCTGGACAGACTCCACCCCCTCCTCGACCTCCACCTGATAGACTGAGAGGACAACAGACCACAACAGATGTTCAGACAGCAGCAGGAACTCTGAAATATCTGCTATTGATCCATTTAACACAGTGTTGTCTTTATTAACTGTACAATCAACAGCACAACTAATATTTCAAGTTTGTTGATTTATATTTGATCAAAGGTTTTCATTTTTCAATACAGCACAGACAAAACATGAATGATAAGTAAATAATATATAAATAAATCTAAATAAAATTGTAAAGAAATTTAATTTTTTTTAAATTTAGTAAAGCTTTTTAAAAATGCCAAAAACTTAGTCAGAATTTAGGATTCAAAATGTCAGATACATAGTAAAACTAAAGGGCAGGTGTGGCTACATGTTTAGCAAATAAATGCAGGTCTAAATTAGATGCTGGGTCTAATTTTCAATGAAGTTCTTTGGATGTATAAAAGCCTGCAGGGGTCGGCAGCTTGAACTACTTCTAAGCTGCTTAGATTGCACGTAAAAATGTTGAAACTTTTGTTAATGCGGACATGCTATATATCCTTAGATTGGTTAGATTCTCCACATTTCAAAGTTCATTTTCTGGAAACCATGAGCACCAAAGTTTCAATTCAGATTTACTGGCACTTTAAACAAGAGTCTGAATGTGTCTTTTTCTCGATTATTTATATCCCTTTAGACTGTAACGGTCCACTGATCTAAAGAATCAAAATGGTTTTTCATAAAAATGAATTCAAGTTGTGAATATTGTCATGTGAAGTCCATCACTCACTGCCTGATAACTAACCTGCAAACAGTCCATTGACCCAGGTGTTGACAGCAGGTCTATGGCACAACCTCTCATTGTTTCTAACACAAATACACACATAGAAATCTTCTAATGTTCTCATGAATAACTTTCCCATAAATGTGTAAAGAAGCCTTCATCATGCTTTGATTATTTAAAATGATTCAAGGCCTCTAAGGTCATTTGAAAAGATTGAAATGGTCAGGTTTGGTTCAAGGCAAAGTTTTTGTTCCCAAAATGCAGATGAGGTGGAGGCAGAGTAGATGTAGGTGAACTGTTTATTTCTTACAGACTGTGCTGGCAGGACGAGACAAGCAGGAACAGGACAGGAACACAAACAAACTCAGGATGACAATAAGACGAAGAACAAAGGAAAGGGACTGGTATATAAACTGTGGGGGATTGGGAAGTGGAAACAGGTGACGGAGACTAAGAGGGAACAGGTGAAACTAATCAAGGTGGAGCTGAACAATCTAAGAAGTAGGAAACACTTTTTTTGTAAACCAGGTGGTTCTGTGGTTTAGGTGCAACCTTGTCATCATTTCAACCCGCTTTACACAACAAGTTGTGCCATAGTGTTGCTTTCAACCGTTAATCCAATGAAGTGTTTGCAGGGAATTAAAGTCATTCCTTGTTGCTCTGTTGTTCAGTTTTTGACAGATACTCTGTTCTGATTGGTTGTTTTGATTCAGGTATGTCAAATAGCCTTAAAGACAACAGCTGGTTGTGGCTGATTTTTTTTTCACAGATTATTTGTCTCATGGACTACTGTCAGGACATGGAGACAATTTTAATGAATATGATGAAAAGTGATTTTTAAATAAGGCAGTACTGCTTCTACTTTAATCTGCTTTGATCATTAGGGATCTTGTCACCGTTGAGTCATGTTGCTGTTGTTCTTCTTCTCCTTCTTTTAATCCACTAAATGTGTTTGTGCAGCAAAAACTCTTCAAAGAAAATTCTTAAAAAACTCCACAGGCAATCAGTTAGACAAGGAAAACAAATCCAACAGGGAGCAGGAAGATGTGTAGTATGGAGGAGGCAGACCAAAAATCCAGAGACCAAAGAGATAAGACACAGGGAAGACTGCTGGAAAGTTTTACAGGAGGGACAAAGACAAAAACTTGGAATATGGTGACAAGACAGTACAAGAGAGGACAGGATGAGACGTTACATTAGCAGAGCAGTGAGTGCAGCAACTTGGACCCCTGAAAAACAAAAATACCCCAGTTTGGCACCTGTGATCATTGTCAAAGTGTAAGAAGGTGTGTGAAAAGCCTGTCTTCCTGGTGGTACAGTGAGTAATTCACATTTCTTTTTGGATACAAAGGTTGTGGTTTTAATGTGTAAATCCATGCATATGCTGTGTTTTCAGCTCCTCATTGTGGTCACATAAAATGCTCACAATCTGTTCTCAGTATCCTGCTCATCGCTTCTGGCTATATTTGTTCATTACATGTGGAGCAGTTACGAAAGACGTTCAGGAACAACTGAAGAATGAACAAGCGTCAGTCTGTCTCAACAGTCAAGAAGAAACAACAGTGAAGATGATAACCACTGGCATGATGGGTAATGTAGTGACATACCTGACATGAAATAGTGCCGATAATGTCTCAAAAGAGCTCCAGCAACAAGACCAACAAGCAGGAGAACCAGAAGAACCACAAGAGCTTTGGCCCAGGAAGGAAATCGTTCTGTGGGAACAACAACAAACATGATGAACATGACCTCTGACCCCTGACCTGTACCTGTATGTACAGGACTGACCTGTGACCTGCATCTACAGTAGGTTTTAGGGTTTGTTGCTGACCTTTGACCTCCAGCTGTATGCGTTCGTTCACTCTCCGTTGTCCTCCGAACACTCTGACGGTGCAGGTGTAGGTGCCGCTGTCAGAGAGGAGGAGCTTTGTCAGATTGAGGCTGAGGTCTCCAGTCTCCAGAGCGTCCAGTCCTCATTGATGTTCGGCCGCTGTAAAGCTGGTTTTGGTCTTTGAGTTCGTCACCTTTCTGCAGACGCTGGTGGACTGTTGGAGGATTGAGGTCATATCGGCTCCAAACCACTGTGGGGTCGTCCAGGTTAAAAGTCTGATACTCACAGGGCAGCAGGACAAACTCCTCCCCCTCATACAGCTCCACAGCTGAGGCATGCTGGCTGGGAAACTGTGAGGTCACACAGACAGAGAGGTTCAGTAACAGCAGCCTTATTTCTTATTCTGATATGTCTTATTCCTCCTGGAGCCTCAGGTGACCCAGAAATCAACCTGGTCCTGTTTGTGATTGGACGCTGCAGCTGATCAGGACATCATCAGCTCAGTTTAATACCAACAACACCTGACAGGTAAGAACCAACTCAGCTGTCATGTTACTCTCACTGTTTAGACTGACTTTGTTCTCTGTGAACTACAGCACTGATCTCTCTGACCTGTATCTACAGTATGTGGTGTAGTGTTAAGGGTTTGTTACTGACCTTTGACCTTCAGCTGTATGTCTTTCACCCTCCATAGTTCTCCAAGCACTGTGACGATGCAGGTGTAGGTGCCTCTGTCAGTCAGAGAGGCGGAGCTTTGTCAGATTGAGGCTGAGGTCTCCAGTCTCCAGAGCGTCAGTCCTCATTGATGTTCGGCGGCCGCTGTAAAGCTGGTTTTGGTATGTAAGATCATCACCATCCCGGTGACGCTGGTGGACTGTTGGAGGATTGAGGTCATATCGGCTCCAAAACACTGTGGGGTCGTCCAGGTTAAAAGTCTGATACTCACAGGGCAGCAGGACAAACTCCTCCCCCTCATACAGCTCCACAGCTGAGGCATGCTGGGAAACTGTGAGGTCACACAGACAGAGAGGTTCAATAACAGCAGCCTTATTTCTTATTCTTACAGTGGGGCAAAAAAAGTGTTTAGTCAGCCACCAATTGTGCAAGTTCTCCCACTTAAAAGCATGAGGTCTCCAATTTTCATCATAGGTACACCTCAACTATGAGAAACAAAATGAAGAAAAAAAAAAAATCCAGAAAATCACATTGTCTGATTTTTAAAGAATTTATTTGCAAATTATGGTGGAAAATAAGTATTTGGTCAATAACAAAAGTTCATTTCTCAATACTTTGTTATATACCCTTTGTTGGCAATGACAGAGGTCAAACGTTTTCTGTAAGTCTTCACAAGGTTTTCAGACACTGTTGCTGGTATTTTGGCCCATTCCTCCATGCAGATCTCCTCTAGAGCAGTGATGTTTTGGGGCTGTCGCTGGGCAACACAGGACTTTCAACTCCCTCCAAAGATTTTCTATGGGGTTGAGATCTGGAGACTGGCTAGGCCACTCCAGGACCTTGAAATGCTTCTTACGAAGCCACTCCTTTCACGTTGCCCGGCGGTGTGTTTGGGATCATTGTCGTATGCTGAAAGACCCAGCCACGTTTCATCTTCAATGCCCTTGCTGATGGAAGGAGGTTTTCACTCAAAATCTCACGATACATGGCCCCATTCATTCTTTCCTTTACACGGATCAGTCATCCTGGTCCCTTTGCAGAAAAACAGCCCCAAAGCATGATGTTTCCACCCCCATGCTTCACAGTAGGTATGGTGTTCTTTGGATGCAACTCAGCATTCTTTCTCCTCCAAACACGACAAGTTGAGTTTTTACCAAAAAGTTCTATTTTGGTTTCATCTGATCATATGACATCCTCCCAGTCCTCTTCTGGATCATCCAAATGCTCTCTAGCAAACTTCAGACGGGCCTGGACATGTACTGGCTTAAGCAGGGGGACACGTCTGGCACTGCAGGATTTGAGTCCCTGGCGGCGTAGTGTGTTACTGATGGTAGCCTTTGTTACTTTGGTCCCAGCTCTCTGCAGGTCATTCACTAGGTCCCCCCGTGTGGTTCTGGGATTTTTGCTCACCGTTCTCGTGATCATTTTGACCCCACGGGGTGAGATCTTGCGTGGAGCCCCAGATCGAGGGAGATTATCAGTGGTCTTGTATGTCTTCCATTTTCTAATAATTGCTCCCACAGTTGATTTCTTCACACCAAGCTGCTTACCTATTGCAGATTCAGTCTTCCCAGCCTGGTGCAGGTCTACAATTTTGTTTCTGGTGTCCTTTGACAGCTCTTTGGTCTTGGCCATAGTGGAGTTTGGAGTCTGACTGTTTGAGGTTGTGGACAGGTGTCTTTTATACTGATAACGAGTTCAAACAGGTGCCATTAATACAGGTAACGAGTGGAGGACAGAGGAGCCTCTTAAAGAAGAAGTTACAGGTCTGTGAGAGCCAGAAATCTTGCTTGTTTGTAGATGACCAAATACTTATTTTACTGAGGAATTTACCAATTAATTCATTAAAAATCATACAATGTGATTTCCTGGATTCTTTCCCCCCATTCTGTCTCTCATAGTTGAAGTGTACCTATGATGAAAATTACAGGCCTCTCTCATCTTTTTAAGTGGGAGAACTTGCACAATTGGTGGCTGACTAAATACTTTTTTGCCTCCACTGTATATGTCTTATTCCTCCTGGAGCCTCAGGTGACCCAGCAAATCAACCTGGTCCTGTTTGTGATTGGATGCTGCAGCTGATCAGCCTGCTTTGAAACCACATCAGTTTAATTCTGACAGCTGACAGATAAGAACCAACTCAGTGTTTTCACTCATCTTAAACCTTACGAACATCAAACCCACTAAAGGTTCTCCTGGATCAAAAGAATTTCTGTGACAGTGGAATTTGTAGTTGTTGAAAATAGTCACTCCTGTATGGAGTAATATGCAGTTAAGATCATCACTGGCTTACGTATTTTAGCATCAGTCTGTAATGTTATTTTAAGTCATTTTCTTACATATACATGTCTGGTAAAGTCGGGTTGGCTAGGGACACTTTCACTTTCACTCCTGCAGCAGCTGTACTGTTGTGATAAGAGCTGACAGAGCACCGTGTTGTTGGTCTCTGTCTGAAATAATCCATTTCTGAAATTGGATTAAAAAGATTGACTTAATTTAAGTTAATTTCTCTTTCATTGCCCCAGCCCAACAATGACGAATTTGACAAAGTGTCACTGTTGTGTTTGTTGAGAGAAAAGTTTGCAACTCCTGAAGCATTTTTCTTGGTAACTTCAAATTTACAGCATGTGTGACTATTTTCTACAAATCAAGTGCTCAGTTGCTCCAATAAAACCATCATATTGTTCTTTTTCTTGGTAATATTCTGTCTGAATCAGGATAATTAGTTTCAAGAAAATACCATAATGAAGCTCTAAACACAGGCTGAGGAAATACACACATGAAAGAAATGAGGCTTGGACTGAAGCATCATCAGATCAGAGAGGAAGAAGCTCATCTTACCGTGCACAAGGATCACAAACAGCACAAACATCTTCATCTTCTTCATCCTCTTCTGGATCCTCTTCTGGAAAAAGACCTCTTCTGGAAAAGACCTTTTTAATCTGCTTCTCATCTTGAAAACAGCTTCAGGACATCAGTTTAGTTCACAGACAATGAAGACTTTCTGTCTCCTGATAATTACCTGATAATGTTGGTTGGTAACAAGTAAAGTAACAAGTCAGTTTTCACTCCAATATCAGAAATATTGGAGTATTTCAGATAGAGACCAACAACACGGTGCTCCGTCAGCTCTTATCACAACAGTACAGCTGCTGCAGGAGTGAAAGTGTCCCCACCCAAACATGATATATTCAGATGATTGACATGTTACTAACGACGGTGTTTCTGTCACTAGGAGTCACTCAAACTTGATTTTCTCAATGTGTCTTCATTACCTTCATGTTAAAAGTAATTTCTGCACCGCAGCTGTTGAGGTGACATTAATCTAATGTTACACCATGTGTCCCCTAATGTTGTTTTATATTTTCTGTTGACTTTAACAGACATGTATGAGTGAGAAAATACAAGATACTAAAATACATAGTGAGCCAGTGACTGCCAGTATTACTCCAGATGATAAATAAATCTTAACTGCATATTACTCCAGTGATTAAATAAATCCATATGTACATTTTAAAGTGTTGTCATGTTCTTTATATTTGTTGATTTCCTTCCTGGGCCAAAGCTCTTGTGGTTCTCCTGGTTCTCCTGGTTTGTTGTTCTTGTTGCTTGTTGCTGGAGCTCTTTTGAGACATTATTGACACTATATCATGTCAGGTATGTCACTACATTACCCATCATGCCAGTGGTTATCATCTTCTCTGTTGTTTCTCCTTTACTGTTGAGACAGACTGACGCTCGTTCATTCTTGAGTTGTTCCTGAACGTCTTTCATAACTGCTCCAAATGTAATGAACAAATATAGCCAGAAGCAGTGAGCAGGATACGAGCAGATTGTGAACATTTTATGTGACCACAATGAGGAGCTGAAAACACAGCATATGCATGAATTTACACATTAAAACCACAACCTTTGTATCCACAAAGAAAGGTGAATTACTCGCTGTACCACCATGAAGACAGGCTTTTTACACACCTTCTTATACTTTGGCAACGATATCACATGTTCAAAACTGGAATATTTTTGTTTTTCAGGGATCCAAGTTGCTGTACTCGCTGCTCTGCTAATGTAACGTCTCGTCCTGTCCTCTTAGTTTTGACCTGTCATCATATTCCATGTTTAATGTTGGCACACTTCCTGTTTTATGTTTGTAGTGCTTGGCTCTTCTCTCATTTCAGACACTTCACTTCCTGCCCTCCTGTGTATACCTGCCCTGATTAGTTTCACCTGTCCCTCGCTAACCTTTCACCTGGGTGTATATAGTCTGTTTGTTTCTCTTGTTCTTTGCCAGTTTGTCTTCATCCCATTAAATCCACATTTTCTTATCTCATAGCCATTACAAAATATAATGATGCATTCTGTAATGTTAGGGTTTCATTTTTGAGAAAAAAAGGAACATTTGTTGTTTTTACTGTTACTGTACCACTAAAATCAGCCATCTCCATCACTATAGGCCTCTGCATAAAACGCTTTCATTAGTCATTTCATTAGTTAAGAGAGTGTGTGTGTGTGTGTGAGAGAGAGAGTGTGTTTGTGTGTGTTTGCTGTTTCATGTGCCTTTGAAGTAGACAGATTGACCTTAGCTTGACCTTATTGTAGAGCTTGTAATGTCTGATAAAGGTACTTAAAGCCATACATGAACTCTTTCAAGTAAATAAAAACATGGCTCCTTCTCTTGCTGCACTGCACTTCAAAGTCTCACTGTGGAGAAAATAAAACGTTAGTGAGTTTCTGCTGTTGGCTGGAGTCTTGTCACAAACTGTGTGTAGCTTGGCTGTCTGCTCAGTTCCTTAAGTGGAAAGGAGAAAACAGTTTGATCAACAGTGTACTGTGACAATTTAAAACTATGGACACAGAAAATACTAGTTTTCTCATTGGCTGTCAGGTCATTAAACTGAATAAGGACACATTAAACATACCAGCAGGTAACCATGGCAACAACTTTGATTTCAAACAAAGTGTAAAGTTGATAATGATTCAAACTTCATCCTCTTCAGTAAGTGTCCATGGTGTAAGAGTCAGAGAGCACAACTGACAATCAAAAACAGCAGACTTTATGTTGACCTTTATTTTGAAAGGACTACTCATCAAACTATCAGTTATCAGACTGATCTGAAATCTGCCTAATTTTTGTAATAAGTAAAGCTAATCTTGAGAAATGTCCTTTTCTGTTTAGCCTCTTTTCATTTCACTTGTGAGGACACCAGAGTGTGGCGACATCTAGTGGCCAAATCTGACACAATCTGCTTTAACCCTGAGGTTCATATTTAAGGGTCTTTAGAGACTCAGGACCACATTAAACGTCTCATTCACTCATTTTCTTTACAGACAGACACACAGTCTCTGCTCAGGTCTGTTCACTTCCTCAAACTATACATATCCTTTGTGTGGTCTCCATGTTTTTGTTACTCAGCCAATGTTTCTCACCACATTATTGGGTTTTTAACTCAATACAGCCGTAAGAATTAATGTAAAATACTGAACAGATGTGTTGCTTTATCCCAATTACAAGCAATATAGACAGTATAAATGATAAATATGTCATTTACCTCTGTTTAGATCACATTTATGAATAAAGACACCAAACGTTTCTTGTGATTAAGTGTAATAAAAGAGAAAAATCTATTATAATTAACATATGGATTGAAAAAAACATATTTAACTTGAACAAATATAAAGGAAACAAGGTTTTTCATCACTACTGATCTTTATTTCTTCAGACTTAATTAAAAATTGAATGCACACATCAGCCCCATTCAACACACAGCCTGTTCATGCCTATACAACACATGAGGCAGAGTCTGACTGTGTGTGTGTTGCATATGTATTTCTTACACTTGCATGTTTGCTGGGTCACCTCCACAGATATTTACTTTCCTTTTACAGCAGCATACCTACTTACTTCAGGCTCTGCAGATGATGGCTCTGTGGTTGGGCCGATGGTGACGGGCTGGTTTTGGAGAGATTGTCGATCTCATCCTCTTCTTCACACTCACTGTCAGACTCTGAATTGGCAGAAATGTGATCCTCATGTTCTCACAACTCTTCCTTTTCAACATCTTCCACAGCTTCTCTCTCCTCCAAAATCATTCGTAATGCCCTCTGAGCAGAAAGTCTTTTTTCCATCTTGATCGATGGTGATAAAGAGCCACACGGGCAAAGCTGTTTCTTTGTTGTGTCCCGCCCCCAGTTTGCAGCTGGGACAGAGTGTGAGAAAATAAAGAGGCTCCCGCAAGACAGAAGGTAAAATGTGCGAGAAATCAGTGGAGCAGACAGGTGTCAATGATTGAAATGAGACGATGTTGTAACATAGTGTGGGAATCAAAGGAGCTGAGAGACAAAACACACACACACACACACATACAGAAAACACACACACACACAGAAACACACACACACACACACAGAAAACACACACACACACACACACACACACTGACAGCAGGTCGGAGGAGGACAGAGTCAAAGTTACAGCACCAACAATTCCCACTTTTATTACGTGCAGGTCCAGTGGAGCTGGACACCACATATGTCATATAAATGTGTAGGGGGGGTGAACAGTGTGCAGTCACTGAAAATGTGTTTTAACATGACAGAAACATGAATCAAAAAATAAAATGTCTGTTCACAGGTTAAGTGTCTTTATGTTTTAAATGAACATTTTGAACGCAGAAACTGAAGATACTGTGATGTAATTATGTTATTAAAGCAGACAAATGTTAAATTAATGTGGTAAATGTGGGAAAGTTTCTGTCAAACTTCATCAGAGTAGAGGAGTCGAGCATTTCCCATGATGCATCTGAAAACTGCATTTTGTTCCAAACACACAAAGAGAAGTGATTGTTCTGTTCAAACTGCAGCTCTGTAAGTACTTACTGATTTAATTAACATCAAAATATTTTTCCTTTTCTCATTTTCAGTTTTTTTATAACAACACTGAACATTTTTGTTGGTTGATTGTCGTCTTTGATACAAATGCAACAAGAATATTTGTGTTAACTTTCAGGCACCAGAGTGAAATCAGATGAGGACATTTTCCAATAAATTTTTATAGAATAAGGAGAAATTAATTAAATGTTTTTTGTGTGTTATTTCCAAGAAACTGGTTCAAGACAAACATAAAAACATCTCTTGTGTGTTTCCATCTTCTCCTCATGACTGCAGCCTGTAGTGTAGAGTGTCAATAATCTTATTATCTTTGATGTTGATGAACTCTTTTAATTCTCTACAACTTCTGGAAGTCTGAGAATAAAAGATTTCCACTCAGAGTCAGAACAACTTCTCTCATATCAATAAGGATTCATTTCCAGTGTGTACACATTACAAACAGCACATTAGAAAGGCAGAGCTTTGTACCAACATTTATATACAAATAAATATTTCACATCACAGGTAGATTTGTGGCTCTTAAAACAGATGTTGGAGGTAGAAAGTCGAGGAGTCTGTCTCTGGGTTTTATGTCTGAGGTCTTCATCCAACTCTCTGAGGAATCGTTCTGATAGAAAGGAAGAGTCCTGTGAGTCCTGAAGGTTTCTCTTCTGAGGAACACACAGAGATGTTTCCTTTTTTATCAGCAGATTTCTTAAAACAAAAACTGAAGACAAAGCAGAGTCCGACACAGAGAGTCAGTAGTAAGCTGCTGTCAGTCCAACATAGAGGCCGATCCTTCCCCGACTCTCTGGTTGTGGACTCTCTGGTTGTGGACTCTCTGTTGGTTTCTGAGGTTCAGGTTTATCAGCAGCTGTTGTAAAGGACATAAATCATCATGATTTACTTGACTGGAGCTCTGATGTGCAAATTAAAGAGGTGAAGTTTTACTGCTGAGCTTTAGATAAGTCCCACTGAACCTTTTATTTTTATTCTCACATTCTCCAGGTTTCCTTTTTCTTCCTGATGTAATCAAGCTGTAATATTCTGAGTACTGAGTTAATGGCATAAAGAGCACTTCTTCCTTTGTTGTTTATACCTTGTCAGTTTAACCACACGTTTGCATGTGACCAGCGTGATGAGAAATATTGCCAATATTGTCCCAATGCTCATGCTGTCATTGACTGGAGGAAATGTTAAGTTAGTTATTGTAATATTTCTTATGTTTAAGTGACAGTAGTACAGTTTGTTGTTGTGAAAGAAGTTTCCTCTCTTTGTCTTCATTCCTGTGTCCTGACCGATGCACCATCTTGTTTATCTTCACTCTTAATATCTTCGTTCTACACTCATCCATGCAATAAGCAGCATTTATATTTATCCTATTTATTATATATATTCTGTTCTGTACATATTCTGTTTATAGTATTTCTATTCTTACTGTACATATTCTATTTTTATCATATTTTTGTATATTTCTTTTGTGTTCTCTGTCTCAGAGCAACTGGAACACCAAATTTCCCCCTCTCTGGGATAAATAAAGTATTCTGATTCTGATTGTTTACTGTCAAATCCTGAAAGAGCTAGCCTGGCCTACATATCCTCACAGACATTGGTCCTTGGAGCCTAATGACAGTATTCACCATGAGTGAGATGATGGGATGTACCCTGATGTGAGGCCTCAACGACTAACACGTCAACCTGTCAGAATTTAAGACTTTGAAGTGGGGCCTACCATCTCCTGCCAAGACGGGAGGGTGTTTCTTCCACAGGAGGATCCAGTCCAGATGACCCTTCCAGCTCAGCCTCAACATGTTGCACACACACACCTCCACAAGCCAGTTGCTGTAGCCTTGAGGAGCTACCCCAGTACAACCGAACCTAAGGTTAAGGAGGAGGAGGAGGTCTGATCCTCCACCGTGGCTTAAACCTGATAAAGACCTGCACAAAGCCTTCCAAAGAGTTGGATGGTAGCTAACCCTACTACACCCTTGAAGACTCTGCATATCCACCCTGTAATCCTCCACCTCAATACAATAGTACCATCAGCCTCCAGATGCTGCTCCTGGAAAGGGGATCTCATCCTACCCCCCTGCTCGACCTTCTCAGCCACACCTATGTTTAACAGTGTCTGGCCAATAATCCTACCATCCTTTGGCAGCCACTGAGATGGTGCCTGGTACACTGCCACCTCTTCACCTGACGCAGCATGCTGTATCTGAACAAGTGTATAGAAGTTTATTCACCAAAACCTTTACGTTTTGTAACCCCTTTTTGTTCTATGAGATTACAATAGTAATAGATTACAGTTCACAGTTTAGACCAGTTACCAGGATTCTGGGAGGTCGCTCATGGAGCCCAGGAGGGAACATCAACATTGACCACACCCACACGAAATTTAGTTTGCAAAAGATATATTCTTGGTCATCAATAACAAAAATATGACAACAAGCCATCAATATCATTCATTGAACAAGGAAAATAATAAAGTGCGCACGAAAATAAAATAAATAAAAAAATGTGTCCTCCATTGTTGTGTTTAGTCTGTTGTGTTTTTTTCCTTTATTATGAGCTCCGTTTTTATTTCGTTGGGGCCCTTTAATCTGTGTGAATTTCAATGTCCTACCACACCGCAGATAAGGAAGGTAAGTTGTCCTTTATTCATCAGCTCTGGCTCGCCAACCGGTTCACTGGGATCCTCTCCTCCAGCAGGTGTTCAGGAAGCCGCCTTGTGGCTATCTGCTGCTGGTCTCCTCGCCTCTCTGAAGTCAACTACTGGTTGTTGATGTCCGCTTCCAACATCAACTCCACCGAATCACATCCAACTAAAAAAATCTGACCTATGGAACAGGCCACATTCATTAGTTTCAATAAAATTAAATTATACAGGCCATAAACTCTCAGTTAAAATAGATAACATAAATATGACCTATATAAACTCAAATTATCTTACAATAAAAAAATATTATTTCTCATCTCTCTTAATAGGACTCACTTTACCAGTGTAACCTAACTAAAAATTCTCCCAAAGACCTTAAATTAGGCCTTTTACCATCAAATGAAATAAGCATTCAAGGTTAGTTTCTCCTTTTCTCCTCACACGCACATACACGACAGCTTAGCATTTTTTCTGCATTATCACACAATGTTAACCATTAGCTCAATTGTTAGCTCAAGTCAAGTAACACACACGTGGTGCTATATTAGCGACTAGCAGCTAACAATCACACACACATACAGACTGAATGACGGACTTATGCTTCTCTTTTTCTTTCCTCTCCACAGCTTATGAAGCCTGGGCTACAGTTAGCAAAGGTTCGTATAGCCTCGGAGAACCTGCTCCCCTCTAAGGCTACAGAACCTTTGATGTATGGAGAACGTGTGGACCACTTAAAACTGGAGGAAGCTGAAGCGTGTCTCTAAACAGCAAAGAGACGAGCAGCTAAGATAAGTGATAAGACTCAGCTGACCTCTGACAGTTGTTAAACATGTTTAACTAATCCTGTTCATTTCAGGTTATAATTTACCTCATGTTCTCAACTGATATGATTTAATACAAACTGTTGATATGTCTTAATTTTTACTCAAAGAAACTCGTCACCTTTGAGCTTCCTCCTGCAGATTCGTTCATAAATACCAGTTGTTTGGTTGGACTGCACAGTTCTGTTTTTTAATAATTTAAAGTGATATATTTATTGAATATGTGCATAATTTAAACCTTATAATTAATATTTGGAAATGATTTCTAGTGTTTCTGCAGCTTCTTATTCTATTCTAGTTGTGTGCTCGTGTCCTCTGCTGTCCCTGTAAAAGAATCATCATCATCAGAATTATGAAGATTTTATCAGCTATTTCAGTGTTGATTATTTTTACTGCACTCTCGCTGTGGACAAGATAAAGTCGGTTTATTCAATTAAGAGACATTTTTCAAAGATTCAACGTCTGTATCTGTACAACTATTCAAACAAATGTAATGGAGTAAAAAGTATAACACTACTATCTTACTGGAACCAATATTAAAGTACTATAAAGTACTAATACTCAAGTAAACATACCTGCATACATATATAAAATTGAGTAAATGTACTTAGTTACTTTGCACCACAATAACACTTGATGTGTAGCTACTTTTGACAGCTGGAAAGTAACTAAGTACATTTACTTTAGTACCATTATGAGGTACTTGCTGCAGAACTTCAGCACAGATACTTTAATCTCAGCACACATGATGTAGAATAACTGTAATTATTCACAAATGTGGCTTATTTAGCATCTATTCATTGAATAAAATGAGGTTGACCTAAATCAGATTTACGACAAGTTTATCAATATTAGATTTATCAGGTAAATCAGGTTTATTGCCAAGTATGTTTCCACATACAAGGAATTTGATCTTGCTTTAATGCATTATAAAAAATAGAGATTAAAATTAGAAATCCACCAAAAACTATTGCAACTGCCAAGAAATGTATATACAACATAAAGATATATAAAAATATGAACAATTATATAACAAATGTACAATACATGTTTTTAAATGATAGAGCTGCACAGTTTGTAGAGGAATGTGCAAGATATTGATCAGGGAAAGTTCACAGGGTGCATCTCCAGTGTTTCTGTAGCTTCTTGTATTCTTACTGAGATTGTATCAAGCTAATATCTATACTACCAGCAGGTGTCACTGTTTTATCTTGTTTCACATGAAGTTCTTCATTCATGGTTCTGATGTTGTTGTAAGTAACTCGTCCTTTTTCACATGAAAACTCTCTGAGCTGGATGGAAAACTGGTTCTTGGTTATCCAGACCATTGTTAATCAATTAATTGAAAACTAATCTCGAACTATTTTGATAATCAGTTAATAATTGAAGTTGTATCTCCAGCAAATATCATATTTTTAATATGATGACCTCATATATTTTCTTAAGTTTTATAGACAAACAATTCATCAATTAATTAGGAAAATAATTGGCAGATTTATCAAATAGTAAAAAAATCATGATTAGATGGAGCCCGAGTGGAACCGGATCACCTAAAGAGATCCAGTTAAAGTGGCTTTGTGATTCAGGCCTCAGATGTGAAGGAACAGATCAACAAACCGATCAAACTTCAGCCATCAGAGGAGTTGGATCAGTGGAGCTGCTTCTGTCCCTGATTCTCTCTGCAGAGGAGACAGAGGACAGTCAGACAGAGACAACAAACCAACCAGACAAACACAATGACCTCTGACCTCTGACCTTTATCTTCATACTGACCTTTGACTTTGAGCTCCACTGTTTTACTTCTCAGGATGTTTCCCTCCCTGTAGACAGTGCATCTGCATTCCCCTATGTCTGTGTCTGTGGGGTATTTCAGGATCAGACTGAGGTCTCCAGTTTGTAGCAGGTCTTCCTTCATCTCTGTTCGGTCTCTGTAAAACTCATCTTGTTTTTCAGGTCGGTCAGAGCCGTTCTGATAAACATGAACCTTCCTGTTGTCTCTGTCCGTCCACTCCACTCTGACGTCTTCAGGCAGGTCAGCTGTGGTTTTGAAGGGCAGCAGCTGGACAGACTTTGCTCCTGAATCCACCTCCACCTGACAGACTGAGAGGACAACAAACCACAACATCAGCTGTAGACAGCAGCAGCAGTTTGAATAACTTTATTGAATTATTACAAAGTTGTAGAGAAACCTGAAGGACAGAACCAGATGAGACCAGCAGGGACAGAAATACAGAAAGTCAAACAGGTTGTCAAGCTGTTGGAGATGATCAGAGTTCTTGATGGTGCTGTGATGGTTTTGGTGCTTCACAGTAAAGTCTCATCTCAGTGTTGAACTGCTGTTTGTTGCTTTTCTGTCTGAATTTAACATTTATGGATCCAAAGTTTCACTTGAGGAGAAGATTTCAGATGAAAACATTTATCAACATGTTTGTTTTCATCTCTGTGGTGTAAATGAATCTTAGTAAAGAACAGATTTCAAATTAATTCTAAATGCAGCGTTTGTGGGAGAAACATGGTTGTTTGTAGAGAAAAAACAACATAAAAACTGGATCATTGAAGTGAGTTTTAGTTTTCCATCAAAATCTCATCTGAGAAGGAAATTTAAAGCACTGATTTATTCACAGTCTTGTAAAAAGTCTGAATTCATCCTTTGTCAGGTCTGTCTGCAAGACGACAACAAACAACTTTTAAAATGTTTGTTTTCTGAATGGAGTTTGGATGGATCAGAGCTATGCTAACATTGTAGCTGCTCCAATCAATGTTCAAAATAACATCATCTAAATTGTGTATAAATATGAAGTAGTATCACAGAGCTAACTAGTTAGTGTTGCACACTGTTAGTGCTGTAAGAGAGGAAAGACACTCGGGAGGAGCAAAACAGTCCTTTACATAGAAATCAGTCTACAGGGTGTCTCATTCAATCTTCTTTCATTATTTTATCTTCTAGAAAAAGAATAAAGAATTGATTAGTGAAAGGAGCATGAATGTATAATAAGTGTCATTATATTGATCTGCATGTGTTATTAAAGATATTGGTCTTTGGTTTGTTTCATACTCAGATTTGAGTCAAATGTCAGTCCTTCATGTTTCAGACTCATCTTTGTTATTCCAGCTGATCTGGATCTGATCAGGTTTTTAGTCTCCAAATATCACAACAATTGAAATGGAAACATCAAGTTCAATTCTCCACATGAGCTCTTAAAGACAGGACGAGGAAACAATCTTTGAAGTTCAATCAGCTCCAAATGTGAGTTCAACATTCAGAATATTCATCAGAATAACTAACCTTTATGTAATAATAATAATCAACATTAACTGTCCTTAAAACACAATTACTGTCAAATTATTGGTCTTCATTAAAAGTTCATATTAATAATATCTTTTTTATTATTATTATATGACTCAAATGGAGAGAACTGACCTCTGACCTTTATCTTCATACTGACCTTTGACTTTGAGCTTCACTTGTTTTATCATCAGTTTGTTTCCCTCCCTGTTGTAGACGATGCAGCAGTATTCTCCTGTGTCTCTGTCTGTGGGGTATTTCAGGATCAGACTGAGGTCTCCAGTTTGTAGCAGGTCTTCCTTCATCTCTGTTCGGTCTCTGTAAAGTCTGATCTGTTCTTCAGGTCGGTCAGAGCCGTTCTGATAAGCACATGAATGTTCCTGTAGTTTCTGTCCCTCCACTCCACTCTGACGTCTTCAGGCAGGTCAGCTGTGGTTTTGAAGGGCAGCTGGACAGACTTTGCTCCTGAATCCACCTCCACCTGACAGACTGAGAGGACAACAAACCACAACATCAGCTGTAGACAGCAGCAGCAGTTTGAATAACTTTATTGAATTATTACAAAGTTGTAGAGAAACCTGAAGGACAGAACCAGATGAGACCAGCAGGGACAGAAATACAGAAAGTCAAACAGGTTGTCAAGCTGTTGTGAAACTTTTATCCTCTGCAGACATTCAACCATGGATGTATTAAACCTGGTGAAGGCAGTGGTTTGTTTTCTACTCATTTTCAGACTTTTTGGAGCTGCATCAGGGACCCATTCAGTCACGGCTCCACTGTTTAACATGTGAGCAGCTGTTAGTGCTGTGCAGCTCCACGATACTCAACGAGGAAAGACCAGAGATCCCCACGGAAATAAGGAGAAGGAACAGACGGAACAGACCGTGCAAACTGTCTGTTATTATGGGAAATGTAAGATGTGTCCCTGATAAGATGGAGGAGCTAACGGTGCTATCCAGGCTGCAGTGGGAGTATCAGCAGTGAAGCTTCATGTGCTTCACAGAGACGCTGAATGAACTTTCTATGGACTGTCTGCTAACTCTGGACGGCTTTCAACTCATGAGAGAGGACAGGAGAGTGAAGGAGAGTGATAAGGAGGACAACCCTGGACACATCAGTGTGAAACATCAGTGCTGCATGAAAGACATTTAGCTGCAAGCTGCTTCTTCTTCTTTGGTTTTTAATGGCAGGCTGGAAAACCAGCTTACAGGTGCATCACTACCACCTACTGGACCAGAGTGTGGATCAGTAGATTGGCGATAAAGGGATATCCAGTCCCCTGTGGTGTATCCTGTGTAGACCATGAAAGATTTCATACAGAACAAACTGTCTGCATGACGACTTTCCAGATTTAAAACTTAAAAGTGCTGCCAAGCTGTCAAAATCAATTATAATACTGTGTTGGATATTTTCCATTCATTGTAATTCTAACAGTATTCTGAGCAGTTCAGCTGTGCACACTGAAAGATGGTCCAATAATCTCTTTTTTACTGCTGTCTCATAATGAGGTATGAAGACTGCAGCACCTGTGCGCCTGGTCTCTGGTTCCTTTGATCCATCTGTAAATATGAATATCTTGTGGTGCTGCTGGTCAGTCCAGCTTTGTCCTATTGTCCCCTTTGGGATCAGTTTAGGTTTCTCTTTTAGTTTGTGTTGCAGGCTTGTGTCTATGGATGGCATAACGAATCTCCAAGGAGGTTTAGCTGATAATGGAACAGTGGGGCTTTAGTTTTAGATCACATAGGCCTACATTTTGTTCTGTAGCGCTCCTGATCCACCCAAAGCTTGTAAAACCTGGACTCACTATGCTCCCAACACTCCTGTGAAATGGCCTTAGTAGGGTGTGATCCTCTGAGTCCCTGCAGACCAGCCCTACATGCCTGAACTACTGTTAGCATTCGGCCATACGACCTGCAGAGGGAGCTCTCGCAGGTCATCACGATAACTGTGTACCCCCCCTCCAGCCCCCGACTCACACTGTAGTGTCCCAGCTACAGACATCACACCCCCAGTCCCTCCTCCTCATCTCAGGGGACTTCAACCATGTCTCCCTCTCTTCCACTCTCCCCACCTTCACCCAGTATGTTGATTTCCACCAGGGACAACAGGACTCTGGATCTACTGTTTGCCAATACAAAAGACGTGGACACCTCTTCACCCCTCCCCCCAGTGTCTGCTGATCGGGGGTGGGCGATTGATCTTAATCTGTTCTTCATCAGATTTGATTCTCGACCCACCACCTCCCCTCAGTCTCTCCCCTCTCTGGCTGATGCTCACCCCCTCCTCTGTGGCTCCTGGGACATCAACTGGACCCTCCTCACCCCTCAACCTGGACCTGCCCCCCCCAGTCTCTCCCTAACAGCTGATCAGGAAGAACAAGGTGAAGAAGGCTGCAGCTCCAGACTGTTCAGGGACTGTGAGGACCAGCTCTGTCAGGAGGTTCATTAAATCTTCACAACAGATTTCAAACTAATTCTGAATGAAGCTTTGTGGGAGAAAAGTGTGTGTAGAGAAAAAAAACAACATAAAAACTGGATCATTGAAGTGAGTTTAGTTTTAGATCAGCATCACATCTGATATTTCCTCTTTTGACTTGATACTTTGTAATTTTATAATGTTGTAGATTATCAATATTTATCAGATATTTGATGTTTCATTGATCATCTCTGTGGACTTTAAAGAATTGATCAATGAAAGAAGCATGAATGTACAATAACTGTCATTCTATTAATCTGCATGTGTTATTAAAGATATTGATCTTTGGTTTGTTTCAGATTGTTCTCAGATTTGAGCCAAACGTCAGTCCTTCATGTCTCAGACTCATCTTTATTACTCCAGCTGATCTGGATCTGATGATGATGATGACACTTTATGTCACAATAATATTAGCCAAGAAGAATGAACTGTTTTTGAAACACAATTACTGTGAAATGATTGGACTCCATTAAACTTTTATTATCTCAATAAAATAGATAGAACTGCACTCTGACCTGTATCTTCATACTTACCTTTG
Organism: Scortum barcoo; assembly: GCA_023238725.1. Classification (NCBI taxonomy): domain Eukaryota; kingdom Metazoa; phylum Chordata; class Actinopteri; order Centrarchiformes; family Terapontidae; genus Scortum; species Scortum barcoo. Next base: position 5,421,743 of record CM041532.1, read on the forward strand.
ACTATGAGCTTCACTTGTTTCTTCATCAGTTTGTTTTCCTCCTTGTAAACGATGCAGCTGTATTCTCCTGTGTCTGTGTCTATGGGGTGTTTCAGGATCAGACTGAGGTCTCCAGTTTGTAGCAGGTCTTCCTTCATCTCTGTTCGGTCTCTGTAAAACTCATCTTGTTCTTCAGGTTGGTCAGAGCCGTTCTGATAAACATGGACCATTCATGTAGTTTCTGTCCGTCCACTCCACTCTGACGTCTTCAGGCAGGTCAGCTGTGGTTTTGAAGGGCAGCTGGACAGACTCTTGCTCCTGAATTGACCTCCACCTGACAGACTGAGAGGACAACAAACCACAACATCAGCTGTAGACAGCAGCAGGAACTCTCCAAAGCACAACTGACTGCTTATTCAAGAACTTCATATTAAATCTTCATCAACCGTTTTTGAAACAACAATTGTGTTCATCTGAACAGATGCTGCCTGCAGGAATTCTTTCATATTGAGTGGTTGAGCTTTGCCCTGATGTCAACATAAGCACTGGTGAAGTTTTTGCAAGAAAGATATTCACAAAACATGTAAGAATACAGAAAAGCCTTTGACCTCTGACCTTTATCTACAGACTGACCTCTGACCTTTATCTACAGACTGACCTGTGACCTCGAGCTTCACTTGTTTCTTCATCAGTGTTTTTCTCTCCCTGTAGACGGTGCAGGTGTAGATGTCTGTGTCTGTTGTATTTGGGCTGTTTCAGGATCAGACTGAGGTCTCCAGTTTTCAGCAGGTTTCTCTTCATCTCTGTTCGGTCTCTGTAAAACTCATCTTGTTCTTCAGGTCGGTCAGAGCCGTTCTGATAAACGTGGACCTTCCTGTAATCTCTCTCCGTCCACACCACTTTTACGTCTTCAGTCAGGTGAACTATGGTTTTACAGAGGCAGCTGGACAGACTCCACCCCCTCCTCGACCTCCACCTGATAGACTGAGAGGACAACAGACCACAAGAGATGTTCAGACAGCAGCAGGAACTCTGAAATATCTGCTATTATTGCACAACTAACATTTCAATGCAGCACAGACAAAACATGAAAAATAAGTAAATAAATCTAAATAAAAATGTAAAGAAATTGACTAATTTATAAAAAAAATAAACTATTTAAAAATGCCAAAAGTTTAATCAGAATTTAAAATGTCAGACATACAGTAAAGGGCAGTTTAGTTTTTAGTTCAGTACACATTTTGACAAATAAATGCAGTTCTAAATTAGATGCTGGGTCTAATTTTCAAACAAGTTGTTTTGACTCTAATGGTCCACTGATCAAAAGAATCTAAATGGTTTTTCATAAAAATGAATTCAAATTGTGAATATTGTCATGTGAAGTCCATCACTCACTGCCTGATAACTAACCTGCAAACAGTCCATTGACCCAGGTGTTGACAGCAGGTCTATGGCACAACCTCTCATTGTTTCAACACAACCAGAAATCTTTTCTCATGACTAATTTTCCCATAAATCTGTAAAGAAGCCTTCATCATGATTTGACTAATTAAAATGATGCAAGGCCTCTAAGGTCATTTGAAAAGATTGAAATTGTCAGGTTTGGTTCAAGACGAAGTAAGGTTGGACCCAAAATGCAGATGAGGTGGAGGCAGAGTAGATGTAGATGAACTCTTTATTTCTCACAGATTGTGCTGGCAGGATCAAGACAAGCAGGATAAAGCAGGCAGGACAAGACAAGCAAGAACAGGACAGGACTGTGGCAGGAACAAATTCAGGATGATGACATTGACGATCGGACAAAGAATCCAAAGCGGCAAGAATCCGGGAAACAGAAGGGCTGGGGCAGTCAGAACAGGAGCCCTTTGGCGGGCGTCCTGGTGGATAACCAGGTTGCAGAACAAGCCTGAGGCAGGAACTTTTAGGGGCTGTCAATGGAGACAGAACCCGTCTGGCGGTCGGCAGCTGTGGGATACCAGGAAGCTCAGTCTCTGGGACACCAGAATGAAGAGGTGGTAGCCGACATTGGGAACGACGCTTCCCTCTGCAGGGAGCAATTCTCAAGCAATTCTCCTCCCAGGGAGACCACTGGCTAGCTGGAACTGGGCTTAAAGGTTACAGGCTTAGAGACTGCGGTGTAGACCGGAGAGCGGCTGGCTGGGGTACAGACTGGGGAGGTGAGAGCAGATGTTGGGAATGGCGCTTCCCCATGAAGTGGCTGGATGCCAGCTGAGTGGGATGCAGGCTGGAGACCGGGCAGCCATTTAATCAGCCAAAGATATGAGATAAAGAAACCGAGGGCCATACGTAATGCTGTCGCCTTGTGATGATCATCATAGGTAGGGTAATTCTTTAATATGTCTGTGATAATCCACAAGGACTCCTCCACACGCTGCAGGGAGCCAACCACGTCTGCTGGGTCCATGTTGGTCCGATCGTTCCCTCTCAAGGGGAAGTAAGGTTGGACCCAAAATGCAGATAAGACAGATGCAGAGTAGATGTAGGTAAACTCTTTATTTCTTACAGATGCTGGCAGGACAAGACAGGCAGGAACAGGGCAGGAACAAACTCGGGATAACATTGACGATCAGACGAAGAACAAAGGAAAGGGACTGGTATATACACTGTGGGGGATAGGGAAGTGGAAACAGATGAGGAGACTAACAGGAGAAAGGTGAAACTAATCAGGGTGGAGCTGAACAATCTAAGAAGTGGGAAACACACAAGGGCAGGAAGTAAAGTGGCAGACATGTGTGGAGAGGAAGGAATACAAAATAAAACAGGAAGTGAGCAGAACTGGAGCACACAAATAAAAGGGCAGGAGAGGAGACAAGAAACACCCAACACAGGACACAAGGAATGAAAGCCAAGAAGGAGCACAAAGGACACAAGAAACGCAAGGAACACAAGACAGGATAACCCAAGGAACACAAGAACATAAGGCAGACAACACAAGGGAACAACAGGGCATAATGCAAAGCCATAACAGAAATACAACTTTATATTGCTTAATATGCAAAAATAACTGCCAGGTTGCATGTATAAGTACTTTAACGTTTTTAAACAATACATTTTTTGTAAACCAGGTTGTTCTGTGGTGCAACCTTGACCATTTCAAACCACTTTACATAACAAGATGTGCCATAGTCTTGCTGTCAACCCTTAATCACCCCTGTTCTGCAAACACTTAATGAAGTGTTTGCAGATAATTAAAGTCATTCACCATTGCTCAGTTGTTCAGTTTTTGACAACTTCATGATGTCAATCATGTCACTTTAATCCACTAAAGTGTTTGTGCAGCAGCAAAAACAAACAACAAGTAGGCTCCAATTCTTATTAACTACTCACACAGACACATACGGAAAATAACGCTAATTAACCTCAAGGTGTAATAACAAAGTTTATACTATGAACACATTAACTGAATTGTGCAATTAGTCCATGCACTTGAGTATAAGAGACAAACATTACAAAATTATGGCGCTGTCTAGAGCTTAAGCACAATGCATGTTAAAATGTAGGCTTGGTGAAAAGTCCTGAACATGTGATCATGAAGTATTGTAAAGTTTTGAAAATGATCCATTTACATAAATATTGATTGGCTTGTGTAATCGAAATGGGTGGTTTTGATGATCCTGACAAAGTTTTGGGACAATTGGGTCAACAGTTTTTGAAGCGTTCTTGTGAAATTGGATTTAATATTAATATTGAGAAAAGTTGCAAAATTGGAGCAAAGATGCCGATCAATCAATAGATTAAAAGGTTGAAATAATTTTGACAGTAGGCCAAGCCACTGAGATCTGCAGCCCACCTGCCAATTTTCAAGAGTTTTCATCACTCAGGTTTTGCTGCACGAACACACACACAACTGAAACGACCAGGGTACACAAACAGGAGGAATCAAATGCACAACTCAAACGCAGATGGATTCATATGTAAAAAACACAGTCTTCTTAAGTTCAGGTTTGGTACACAGGCAATCAATTAGACAAGGAAAACAAATGCAATAGGGAGCAGGAAGATGTGTAGTACAGAGGATGCAGACCAAAAACCCAGAGACCAAAGAGATAAGACACAGGGAAGACTGCTGGAACGTTTTACATGAGGGACAGGAAAAGACAAAAACATGGAATATGGTGATAAGACAAAACAAGAGAGGACAGGACGAGACGTTACATTAGCAGAGCAGTGAGTGAAGCAACTTGGATCCCTGAAAAACAAAAATACTCAACACACAAAGGTTGTGGTGTCAATGTGACAGTTCATGCATATGCTGTGTTTTCAGCTGCTCATTGTGGTCACATAAAATGCTCACAATCTGCTCGTATCCTGCTCACCTCTGCTGACTATATTTGTTCATTACATTTGGAGCAGTTATGAAAGACGTTCAGGAACAACTCAAGAATGAACGAGCGTCAGTCTGCCTCAACAGTCAAGGAGAAACAACAGTAGAAGATGATAACCACTGGCATGATGGGTAATGTAGTGACATACCTGACATGAAATAGTGCCGATAATGTCTCAAAAGAGCTCCAGCAACAAGACCAACAAACCAGGAGAACCAGGAGAACCACAAGAGCTTTGGCCCAGGAAGGAAATCGTTCTGTGGGAACAACAACAAACATAAAGAACATAACCTCTGACCCCTGACCTGTATGTACAGAACTGACCTGTGACCTTTATCTAAAGTAGGTTTTAGGGTTTGTTGCTGACCTTTGACCTCCAGCTGTATGTCGTTCACTCTCCGTTGTCCTCCGAACACTCTGACGGTGCAGGTGTAGGTGCCGCTGTCAGAGAGGAGGAGCTTTGTCAGATTGAGGCTGAGGTCTCCAGTCTCCAGAGCGTCAGTCCTCATTGATGTTCGGCCGCTGTAAAGCTGGTTTTGGTCTTTGAGTTCGTCACCTTTCTGCAGACGCTGGTGGACTGTTGGAAGGATTGAGATCGTAGCGTCTCCACCCCACTGTGGGGTCGTCCAGGTTCAAAAGTCTGATACTCACAGGGCAGCAGGACAAACTCCTCCCCCTCATACAGCTCCACAGCTGAGGCATGCTGGGAAACTGTGAGGTCACACAGACAGAGAGGTTCAGTAACAGCAGCCTTATTTCTTATTCTGATATGTCTTATTCCTCCTGGAGCCTCAGGTGACCCAGAAATCAACCTGGTCCTGTTTGTGATTGGACGCTGCAGCTAATCAGGACATCATCAGCTCAGTTTAATACCAACAACACTTGACAGGTAAGAACCAACTCAGCTGTCATGTTACTCTCACTGTTTAGACTGAATTGTTCTTTGTTCTCTGTGAACTACAGCACTGACTCTCTGACCTGTATCTACAGTATGTGGTGTAGTGTTAGGGTTTGTTACTGACCTTTGACCTTCAGCTGTATGTCTTTAACTCTCCGTTGTCCTCCTGATCACTCTGATGGTGCAGGTGTAGGTGCCGCTGTCAGAGAGGAGGAGCTTTGTCAGACTTGAGGCTGAGGTCTCCAGTCTCCAGAGCGTCAGTCCTCATTGATGTTCGGCCGCTGTAAAGCTGGTTTTGGTCTGTAAGATCATCACCATCCTGGCAGTGACGCTGGTGGACTGTTGGAGGATTGAGGTCGTAGCGGCTCCAAACCACTGTGGGGTCGTCCAGGTTAAAAGTGTGATACTCACAGGGCAGCAGGACAAACTCCTCCCCCTCATACAGCTCCACAGCTGAGGCATGCTGGGAAACTGTGAGGTCACACAGACAGAGAGGTTCAGTAACAGCAGCCTTATTTCTTATTCTTATATGTCTTATTCCTCCTGGAGCCTCAGGTGACCCAGAAATCAACCTGGTCCTGTTTGTGAATTGGACGCTGCAGCTGATCAGCCTGCTTTGAAACCACATCAGTTTAATTCTTATAGCTGAAAGATAAGAACCAACTCAGTGTTTTCACTCATCTTTATTTAAAGAAAACATTAAACTTACTGAAGTTTCTCTTGGAGAAAAATAAGTGACTGTGTTTCTGTGGATTTTGTAGGTATTGAAAATAGTCACTCCTGTATGGAGTAATATGCAGTTAAGATCATCATTGGCTTACGTATTTTAGCATCAGTCTGTAATGTTAGTTTAAGTCATTTTCTTACATATACATGTCTGGTAAAGTCAGGCTGGGTAGGGACACTTTCACTTTCACTCCTGCAGCAGCTGTACTGTTGTGATAAGAGCTGACAGAGTACCGTGTTGTTGGTCTCTGTCTGAAATACTCCATTTCTGAAATTGGATTAAAAACTTTGACTTAATTTAATTCAAGTTAATTTCTCTTTCATTGCCCCAGCCCAACAAATTGACAAATTTGACAAAGTGTCACTGTTGTGTTTGTCGAGAGAAAAGTTTGCAACTCCTGAAGCATTTTTCTTGGTGACTTCAAATTTACAGCATGTGTGACTATTTTCTACAAATCAAATGCTCTGTTGTGTTGCTGCAATAAAACCATCATATTTTCTTTTTCTTGGTAATATTCTGTCTGAATCAGGATAATTAGTTTCAAGAAAATGCCATAATGGAGCTCTAAACACAGGCTGAGGAAATACACATGAAAGAAATGAGGTTGGACTGAAGCGATCATCAGATCAGAGAGGAAGAAGCTCATCTTACCGTGCACAAGGATCACAAACAGCACAAACATCTTCATCTTTATCTTCATCCTCTTCTGGAAAAAAGACCTTTTTAATCTGCTTCTCATCTTGAAAACAGCTTCAGGACATCAGTTCACAGACAATGAAAACTTTCCATCTCCTGATAATTACCTGATAATCACACTGAGAAAAACTTTTTTTTCACACTGAAGTTGGCTTCCTGTTGGGTGGTAACAAGTAAAGTAACAAGTCAGTTTTCACTCCAATATCAGAAATGTTGGAGTATTTCAGACAGAGACCAACAACACGGTGCTCTGTCAGCTCTTATCACAACAGTACAGCTGCTGCAGGAGTGAAAGTGTCCTCACCCAAACATGATATATTCAGATGATTGACATGTTACTGACGGTGTTTCTGTCACTAGGAGTCACTCAAACTTGATTTTCTCGAAGTGTCTTCACCTTCATGTTAAAAATAATTTCTGCACCGCAGCTGTTGAGGTGACATTAATCTAATGTTACACTATGTGTCCTCTAATGTTGTTTTATATTTTCTGTTGACTTTAACAGACATGTATGAGTGAGAACAATACAAGATACTAAAATACATGAGCCAGTGATGATCTTAACTGCATATTACTCCAGTGATGAAATAAATCCATATGTACATTTTAAAGCTTTGTCATGTTCTTTATGTTCAGGTATGTCACTACATTACCCATCATGCCAGTGGTTATCATCTTTACTGTTGTTTCTCCTTGACTGTTGAGACAGACTGACGCTCGTTCATTCTTGAGTTGTTCCTGAACGTCTTTCATAACTGCTCCAAATGTAATGAACAAATATAGCCAGAAGTGATAAGCAAGATACGAGCAGATTATGAGCATTTTATGTGACCACAATGAGGAGCTGAAAACACAGCATATGCATGAATTGTCACATTGACACCACAACCTTTGTATCCACAAAGAAAGGTGAATTACTCGCTGTACCACCATGAAGACAGGCTTTTCATACACCTTCTTACAACTTGGCAATGATATCACAGGTTCAAAACTGGATTTTGTTTTTCAGGGATCCAAGTTGCTGCACTCGCTGCTCTGGCTAATGTAACGTCTCGTCCTTTTCTCTTAGTTTTGTCCTGTCATCATATTCCATGTTTAATGTTGGCAAACTTCCTGTTTTATTTTGTAGTGCTTGGCTCTTCTCATTTCAGACACTTCACTTCCTGCCCTCCTGTGTATACCTGCCCTGATTAGTTTCACCTGTCCCTCGCTAACCTTTCACCTGGGTGTATATAGTCTGTTTGTTTCTCTTGTTCTTTGCCAGTTTGTCTTCATCCCATTAAATCCACATTTTCTTATCTCATAGCCATTACAAAATATAATGATGCATTCTGTAATGTTAGGGTTTCATTTTTGAGAAAAATAGGAACATTTGTTATTTTTACTGTTACTGTACCACTAAAATCAGCCATCTCCATCACTATAGGCCTCTGCATAAAACGCTTGTCATTTCATTAGTTAAAAGAGTGTGTGTGTGTGTGTGAGAGAGAGTGTGTTTGTGTGTGTGTGTGTATTTTTGTGTGTGTGTTTGCTGTTTCATGTGTCTTTGAAGTAGACAGATTGACCTTAGCTTGACCTTATTGTAGAGCTTGTAATGTCTGATAAAGGTACTTTAGTCTGCTGTCATACACAGCCATACATGAACTCTTTCAAGTAAATAAAAACATGGCTCCTTCTCTTACTGCACTTCAAAGTCTCACTGTGGAGAAAACAAAACGTTAGTGAGTTTCTGCTGTTGGCTGGAGTCTTGTCACAAACTGTGTGTAGCTTGGCTGTCTGCTCAGTTCCTTAAGTGGAAAGGAGAAAACAGTTTGATCAACAGTGTACTGTGACAATTTTATACCCCTGGACACAGAAAATACTAGTTTTTCATTGGCTGTCAGGTCATTAAACTGAATAAGGACACATTAAACATATCCAGCAGGTAACCATGGCAACAACTTTGATTTCAAAAAGTGTAAAGTTGATAATGATTCAAACTTCATCCTCTTCAGTAAGTGTCCATGGTGTAAGAGTCAGAGAACACAACTGACAATCAAAAACAGCAGACTTTATGTTGACCTTTATTTTGAAAGGACTACTCATCAAACTATCAGTTATCAGACTGATCTGAAATCTGCCTAATTTTTGTAATAAGTAAAGTTAATCTGAGAAATGTCCTTTTCTGTTTTGCCCCTTTTCATTTCACTTGTGAGGACACCAGAGTGTGGTGACATCTAGTGGCCAAATCTGACACAATCTGCTTTAACCCTGAGGTTCATATTTAAGGGTCTTTAGAGACTCAGGACCACATTAAACGTCTCATTCACTCATTTTCTTTACAGACAGACACACAGTCTCTGCTCAGGTCTGTTCACTTCCTCAAACTATACATATCCTTTGTGTGGTCTCCATGTTTTTGTTACTCAGCCAATGTTTCTCACCACATTATTGGGTTTTTAACTCAATACAGCCGTAAGAATTAATGTAAAATACTGAACAGATGTTTGCTTTATCCCAATTACAAGCAATATAGACAGTATAAATGATAAATATTTGTCCTTTACCTCTGTTAGATCACATTTATGAATAAAGACACCAAATGTTTCTTGTGATTAAGTGTAATAAAAGAGAAAAATCTATTATAATTAACATATGGATTGAAAAAACATATTTAACTTGAACAAATATAAAGGAAACAAGGTTTTTCATCACTATTGATCTTTATTTCTTCAGACTTAATTAAAAATTGACTTAACGTTTGTCTGTATGCAGACTGGCAGTGTTTAGTGCTTAAAATGCTGAGACTTCATTGGCTGAGTAGCATCACATGGGATGATTTAACTTGAATGTAATTGGTGTGTGCATTTCCTGATCTACTCAACCAATACCGTGAAGACTAGAAAAGCTGCTCCTGTTAAAATAGAAGTGTCCTGTCAAATTTAAAATCCCCTTATAATTTAATGATAATTGGTCCAGGTCCATATAAGATGATGTTTGGGTCCGAACATAGAGGAAACTAACACAGCCAGACCTCCTCCTTCTCTTCTTACTGTTTTTCTCTGTTTGTTCGTACTCGTGTGAAGCCGGCTGCTTCAAACAGTCTGCTGGATTCACATTCAGACGTCTGGCTGTGTTAGTTTCCTCTGACTGCTGTAATCCTGCATGTTACTGTGAAGGAAGATGATACGGGTCGCCTAATCTGCGCATTGTGAACACAGAGCGCACTGGCTTCACGTCGCCTTTTTGCACTGTGTATTGTAACCTTCTTCGCTTGCCGTAGATTGGTCACGTGACTGCAGCTGGGAAAACTCAGAGCTGGTAGAGAAAAGAAAGCACACCAAATCCAAAGAATGGCAGCAGAAACAGAAAAGATCAGAACAGAAAGAGGACTGAGGCCCCATCAAAGCTGAACTGGACCAGAAAGAGAACCCGGTCCTCTTTGAAATAAACTCACAATGTGAACACAAAAAGAACTGAGTTCGTTTTCTTTTGTTCCACTTTTTGGTCCACTTGAAGCGGACTGAGTTTGGTTCTTTTAAAAGGGACCAAGTGTGAAAACACCCTAACACTCACTGTAACTCTCAACACACTGCACCCCCAACCCCCACCCTTACCACCACCCAGTGTTACGTTTGAGAGCAGAACAGGACCCGATTACAGACAGGACCAGACTGAGCTGATGTAGATCAAAATGCACTTTAATGTGGCTGACTGGCAGGCAGGTACAGGACAGGTGGATCACAGGAAACAAACATGAACAGAGTCCAAAGAAACACTGACGAACTGACAAAGGAGTCTTGGATCTGGACTGGTGTATGAGTGAGTGAGTGACAGGGAAACCTTCGTTAACAGGGACCAAACCAAGAGGCTGCAACATCTGTCAAAATGTGGAAAAAAAACAGGACAAAAACAGCAACATACTGATGAATAAAGATCAGCACTGATCAAAAGTAAGTTGAGTCAGAGTCTGATTGCACCAATCATCAAAGATTGATCAACAAACCGATCAAACTGATTGTTCAGCCATCAGATCAGAGGAGTTGGATCAGTGGAGCTGCTTCTGTCCCTGATTCTCTCTGCAGAGGAGACAGAGGACAGTCAGACAGAGACAACAAACCAACCAGAGACAAACACAAAGACCTCACAACAAACCAATCAGAGACAAACACAAAGACCTCTGACCTCTGACCTAGACCTTTATCTTCATACTGACCTTTGACTTTGAGCTTCCACTGTTTTCCATCTCAGGATGTTTCCCTCCTTCCTGTTGTAGACGATGCAGCTGTATTTTCCTGTGTCTGTGTCTGTGGGGTGTTTCAGGATCAGACTGAGGTCTCCAGTTTGTAGCAGGTCTTCCTTCATCTCTGTTCGGTCCTCTGTAAAACTCATCTTGTTCTTCAGGTCGGTCAGAGCCGTTCTGATAAACATGAACCTTCCTGTCGTCTCTGTCTGTCCACTCCACTCTGACGTCTTCAGGCAGGTGAATTAGGGTTTTGCAGGGCAGATGGAAAGACTCCACCCCTGGATCCACCTCCACCTGATAGACTGAGAGGAGAGACAGTGTTTTCTTTGGTGTCTATAAAATCAACGGCACAGCTGACTGTTTCAAGAAGTTTCATTCAAGAACCTGGAATGAAATCTGTTATTGAGTGTTGTTGAAACACAGCTACTGTTACCTCAATTACCTCTGACATGTTTCTACTGTTCTCTTTATAATCCCATCCTTCTCTGACTACAACTCAATATTCAGTATGTTTCAGACCTGGAACCACCAGGAGACCTGAGCTCATCTGACATCTGTCTCATCTCTGACAGAAACCAGTGGAAACTAGTTTGTGACTGAAGAAATATTTTATTCTTCATTACATTTGGAGCAGTTCATTTCTGGAAGAAGTGAGCGACAGTCTGCCAGAGCAGTAAAGATGATAACCACTGGCATGATGGGTAATGTAGTTGGAGTGACTCACCTGACATGAAATAGAGCCGATAACGTATCAAAAGAGCTCCAACAACAAGACCATCAACAAGGAGAAACGGAAAGACCACAAGAATCTCAGCCCAGGAAAAAAATCCTCCTGTGAGAAAACAAAACAAAACATGAAGGACATGACCTCTGACCTGTATCTACAGTTCGCTTATAATCACAGACCCATCCTACCATTGGCATGCTGGGTAATGTAGTAGAAGTGACATACCTGTCATGAAATACTGCCGATAACGTATCAAAAGACCGCCAGCAACAAGACCAAGAATGAAGAGAGCCAGGGGTAACATGGAAAATTTGTGCCAGAGAACGGAAAATTGCTCTGTGGTGTCTGTGAGGAAAAAACAACAAACGTACAGGTCACGATGTCTGATCCCTGATCTTTATCTACTGTTCTCTTATAGTCTCAGACCTCACTGTCCCATCATCTCTTACTACACTGAGTATTCAGACAGAAATAAATCAGACAGTTTGTTTCAGACCTGGAAACCACCAGGAGACCTGAGCTCATCTGACATCTGTCTCATCTCTGACAGAAACCAGTGGAAACTAGTTTGTGACTGAAGAAATATTTTATTGTTCATTACATTTGGAGCAGTTACCAAAGAACGAGTCAGAAACAACTCAGGAATGAATAATGTGAATTAATCAGAAAGATGGAGCTCCTGAATAACTCTGACTGAGACTCTATAGTAGATCATGATCAGTTTAATTGTTAGTTATAGATATCTGTCAACTTTCTTATTGACCATTTTGTTAATGAGTCTGAATCAGCTGCTGACTGACACTAAACTAGTATCCAAACATTGTTTTTTAATTGTTTACAGATTAGTTTCGTTTGTTGTTTCCTCTCGAGTAAAATAAATATTCATTGTTTCATTGACAAGAAGCTGCTGAGATTTTACTGAAAATCCACAAAAAGTTCCTCAAGAGAAACCAGAGATAATGACAGAAAGTGATCATTGATTTCTATACAGTCCTCCATTGAGAGTCATCAGGAGCTGGTTATTATTGGTGATTGGTAAATTC